>CM060843.1:20545000-21020000 GCA_030762175.1 Metallyticus violacea | reverse complement strand
AGTGAAATTCTTAAAATAATCTTGATCTTTCTAAAGTTATATTTTGAAATAATAAAGTTACCGCCGGAAAGAATGGCCGACTTCAAGGTTTATTTAAGCCTATAATTTTGGGGCTTAGAGTCATTTGTTAGTTGTGGGTCAGTCCAAGTTCCTCAGGTCAGTTTTTGGATCAGTATTAGTAGTCAGTTGCGTCAGTTATACTAAGAGAATTATCACCCAGAGTGTTATTATTCAGCCGTAGCAGTTTTAAGGAATTTCTCAGAGTATCAGAGTGTATAAGTACCAGGTGGTCATTTATGACTTTCATCTCATTGTTGTTATTGTTAGACGTGTCATTCGCCAAAGACCGGATCATGTAGACAAAATTTCCCATGTGCTGAATATCTTTGATACTCAAGTTAGTGCAAAAGTGATTTTAATAACACAAGAAATTCCCTAAGGACTAACGGTGGTTTCTTAAAGTAGAACAGAATCTGAACAACACATTTTATTTCGTCTCTTAATACGATAAATCTTGTTAATCCCCTTATTAATCTCCTCGACTCCTTCCCCTGTGTTCTGCGAATTACAAAAAAGTCCAGCAAAGAAATAAAAGCTAGCCCAGGTAACGTAAGTCAGCGGAAAAATATCGGAGAAGAAAAGAAGAAAATCATCATCCCTGAGAATCCATTGTCAAATCATTAATAAAATCCTACCATAACTTTCCTCTATTCTTACAATTAATCCCATCATTTTAATTACCGCTGCAAAGTTTGTAAATGTAAATGTATAACATTGGTAAAAATGAATACTTTTTTGTATTATATTATTGTAAGTAATGTTAAGATTTAAAATTAGTTATTTTGAAATTCGTTTCTTATAATTTGTTCATCCTTTTAATATGAAATCACACGTTGCATTGATTACAAATTAAGACCAATATGACCCAGTTGCATTTTGTTAAAAAAATATGCCTATATTTTATTTAAAGTTTTGGGAAAGTCTTTCATGTTTTCTCTTTTTATTTTATTTCGTTTATTTTATTTTTTGAATGGTGTTTAACACCTGCTTTTACTACTGAGGCACCCCAGGCGGTGGACACTGATGATACAGGAGATGAAATGATACATTGGAAAAGGATTTTTTAAGGAAGGAAACATTCTAGGCATAAGTTTAGGGTACTTTCCCGGCATTTTCCATTTATGAGGACCGAGGAAAATCTGGAATAAACCTCAGAAAGGGAGGATGGTCCTGTTGGGATTCGAACCCCATAGCTCCCACTCACGAGAGCGCTCCTTAACGACCTCGGCCACCTGTCGCGGTCTCTTCTTTTTATTTTGACAAACACTTTTTAGTTTTGCCACTATAAAAATACAAAATAACTTTCAAACATTATTTAGGCCGGATTGGCTACAGATATTACACACCCTCTCTTTCTCATTTTGAATTTGAAAGTTTCGGCTGGTAAGTTTTTCCTTCCCGCAATAAACACGAATACCTTTAGCTAAGAACTGCAAGCTGTTGGCATCATGAGTAAAGTTAATCGTATTTTCGAATTTTTTAAAATACATCTGGCTATGTATGATGTGGAAAATCAAACGTTTTAAATATAAAAAGGAAGGGCAAAAAACTCAAGGATAAGAAGTGGTAGAAGAAGGTGCATATATTCTGATGAGACTGAAAGTTGATACACTCCAGTCATCTGTGTTTTATCATCCTATTATATGTGAATAAATTACCAGAGTTTTCTTGTGCAACATCACTTTATTTACAGCCTTTTACGGTTAGTTGTTGTTGTAGTAGATTGCATAAATTAGTGGGAGGCAGATGTTTTGAAGATGGGAGAGTGCTGGTTTTGAGAAACTTGTAACGCAAGAAGAGGAGTGGAAGGAACAAGCTTTGGCATTCCCATCACGCTCCTCTGGATGTAGGTAAGCAGGAGCAAACGCAAACACTCCCAGAGGAGATGTCGAATCCAGGGGTGAAGCTCACACCGCAACGTCAACACAACCGAAGACTTTTGCAAGATCAGATTTATTGTTTTCAAAATGCAACATTCAACTTATATGTTTATACAGGCTCTGTAGCTTCAGCAGCCAGTTGTGTTATTTTTAAATTAGGCTATTTCTGTAATATTGATTTTTCATACAAATATTGTTTCCCCAAAATCCCTGAATGACTTGTAATGTAATGTAATGAGTTTGAGATGAAGTTATCAAGAAATCTCTCACCATAGATTATATTGTGTATGCAGACTATGAGTCTCTCTCTCTAGCATTGCCTGAGCGCTGTTGGGCATGAAGATTAACTCCTCCTGTTCTGGGAAATTGTCGTCAAAGGATCCTGGCCTGCCTCTGCCATGTGGGTTCGAAATGTGTTGTGACTCTATTGGAATATTTGCCTCCCACAACATGCTGGGGCTCAAATCACGCAATAAAGATGAATGCATCTCGTTTTTGTCTATAAAACTAATCTCTGTGCCTCCTTACTTTAATCAGACTTTATATCCTTCCGCATTCTTTTGTCCTGATTGATTAAAGCTGTTTGCGCCATAGACGTGACTTGCCTTGCACGTAGAGAACGCTAACATAAATTGAGAACACGAAAAACATGCAAATAAAGCTTTGGAAGCAAGTAAACTTATGATAAAGCTATACTTTAGAATAATGAACTGCATTAACGAACAAAATGAAGAATTTCTCTGTTCTCTCTACTGCGTAAGATAGAGCGACAAGCGAATGCACCAATCAAATCACAAGTAACCACATTATGATGAAGCAAACTTTAATTAAGTAACCTCCCAGCTCTCACCTAGATCACGATAATGTATTGCATGAACTCCAGATGGCGTCAACGCATTCGTACTTCATGTGCTAATGAAAACAAAACATTTTTCTGGTATTTTAAATGTATAGTGATAAATCATTACTTTAAACAACTAACTAATTTATATCCCGAAAAGCTGCTCTCTGCCCGCCAGCTAATGCGGGATGCAAAGAGCACTTAGATTGTGGACATCCGAAGTAAGCTTAAGAGAAATTGAAATGATACCCGCGCATTGTCTAAAATAATATTTAATTGCTCGCTTTCATAGTAATGACAAGAGCCTAAAACTATTCAAAATTGATGTGTCTGATACATTCATTTTATTATTTATGATTTTACATTCATTTTTTTACTTCGTTTTTTAAATTTGTACTTTTGTTTTATTTTTGAAGTTTATTGTGCAGTAAACGTTGGGGGAAGTTTCATTATTGCAAAAGTAGATATTTGTTTTTATAATTAAATAAATAAATATTTGATTTAGAAGTTACCTGAGCCTGACAGCTTAATAAGGAAGTGCAGCCGTGGCAACCAGAAAAAGGGAGATTTAGAGTCACCGCACGTATTATTGTTTTTATTTGAGTATTTATATTTTTACTGAAAGTTTTAAATAATATTGTATTTAAAACTAATAATGTTAAACACTAACCTGCGCAGTAAGATATTTGAAAATGATGCCCCTCAGCGGCAATGCATTGCCGGCATCTGAGTAGGAAATTCCGTATTTCATCTTTCTGTGAGAATACGGTGGTCTAGATCACGTTTCTTGCCTGGGAGAGATTTAACAAATCGGTGAACAGTTTCTCTACCTGGAACACGCTTTTCAGGCATTTTCTTATCGCTTCTCTGTTCAATATGTAATGGCACACAGTTACACACAATGAAGGTACACATGAACACTCCACCAATAGCTGAAAATTCTCCCTCAACATAGCTACAAGCTATTACCTGCACAAACATTATGCGACCTTGACGACTGGCTTCTGCCAGTAGGCAATTCCTAACTTAAACCACCTCTTTGTACATGTGAGTATTTCTTAGTTTTGACTTTTAGAAACAGCAAACGAATAATTAAACTACTTCGCATTGTATTGTCATAAAAAAAAGATAAAATAGTTAAGTGAAGTTTATGGGAGAAATACGTGATATTCTTTCGAATTATTGGAAAAAACAATGGTTCGGGAAGAGCGTACGGCTGCAATGTTTCATAACAACCCGGACTTAGCAGCAATGAAGCCGTTAACAATTTCCTGTTTATCATGTGGGTGGAGTTTCTATAAATCTGTTTGTTAATTTCATTCCGGGAAAATTTAACTAGACAAAGCATATTTTTAAAATTTGCATCCTAGAGTAAGAGGGTTTCTAAATCGTTGAATGACATCATTTTGACCTTTGGAATTATTATGCGTATAGGGAAAGAACAAACAAAGCAATCTCTCAAGGAAAGCGTGCGGTCCAATTTCGGTTATTACCCTATTTAAAAATGGTTGATAAGGATGATTCTAGAGAGAAAGAAATTGGAGACGCTGGAGAGGGTCTAGAGAAGCAACGCACCGTATAGTACCGAGAGAGAAGGAACAAGACTAGGGAGTTTATCGACCCTGGCCCCGGAGCCCAGCCGAGCTGCTGAAACACCAACGACCGTCGTCCATTATTTAACCTCAACACTGAAGTTCGGTAAGGTTTTTTTTTTTTTTTTTTTTGATTTGGTTTATTTACGGACGCTCTTTAATATCTCAGGTAATCAGCGCTCCATACAAATCAGGGCGTAAAGCGGCCGACAAATTTTGCTCCGAGATCTCTTCTTTCAGGCTTGAGGTTCTTTACCGTGCCGTAAATGTACGGCACGGGACCCACGGCTTTACTTCCCTTCCGAAAGGAGCCATACTTAGGATTTTTACGTCCGAAAAATCTATCGGTCCTGGCCGGTTTCGAACCCTTGATCTTGGGTTTAGAAGGGAAGTATGGTAACACCACCAGGACCGACAATTATCTAAGGTAAAGGAAGAACCGTTACTATCATTTATTACTAATCGGTTCCCCTTGAAATATCAAATATAATGTCAATAAATAGTTCTAACAGCAGAGTAAAACACTTTCTTTTTTAAAACTGTATTATCATTTCAATAGAATTTCTTTCTGTCGTTCACGCCAAGCGTCGGTACTGCGTATACCCTAACGGGGCTTGCGGAAGTTGGTTATGACAGCATATACATTATACGTCATTTTTTCATGGTTCATTGATCTAAATGGGGAAGTCGTGTAGCATAATGGCTCATACAAAATTAGATGAAATTGGGGACTTGAAAAGTTTGTATTTGTCTTATATATGCAAAAATTTAGCTACAAAGAAAATTCTTACAATCACATGTTAAACTAGCAATAGACATATAATAATATTTCAAAACAAATATTATTCAAAAACTCAATCCTTTTTAGGTAGACATTTACAATGTTTTCATTTTCAACTACTGCCAAATACTTCAATTACAGCTGTTAACGGCTGGTGTCTGCACAACTGCCAGAAGAATTCTGAAGAATTCCAGGTGGATTTCTCGTTTTGTTCGGTAAATAACACATAAAGTGTGAGGGCGCAACAGGTGCCTAGAACTAATTAACAAATTGGGGTGAAAGTTACACTTTTCAGTCGAGGGAGAAGAAGAACTTTTATTCCAAAAGGACAAGGGATTCGTGTTTACTTTTTCTTCTTTTTTCTACATCTTCCTGTTCTGAGTTTTTCTTTATAATTTTTAATTTAGCATATATGAAAAAAAAATCAACTCTCAAGATATGCAACAGACACAGTCCTAAATGTTTCATCCACGTTTAAGCATGTGTTGCCTATCGTTGACGGGGAAATGCTTTCACTCTGAGCATCGCATGGCATTTTCTTGATTGCCTTTGGGACATTTACCTTTTGATTACCCCTGTTGTTTCTGATGGGGATGCCCCCTGAGGGACGCCTGATACTGCGTTACAAGCAGAGAAGTAGTATGAGCAAAGAACAGGGGTAACAAATTTTCCTGAATATGATTCTCGGAGATAAGGTTATTTTAAGCCGTTAACACCTGCACAAACAGCACATTGTGACTTTTGCTGTTTAGAAGAACGCAGTTCCATGTCTTTTAACTCCATATTGGAATCTTTATATATAATTGCAAGATATAGTGTTTCTAAAAATCGGCGTACTATACATTTAAGCAGTCGAATCGTTCTTTTTAATGTCACTGTAGTTAGATTTGTAAACGGAAAAGAGATGCTTTTCTCTTTATGGATCATTAAAAGGGTATGTATGTTTTTATAAATCAGTTGGCAGGAATTCAAAGGTCTATGGTTCAATATATTTCAAGTTTTATAAGTTGAGTTTAGATTACAAAGCTCTGAGCTATTTTATTTGGGAGTAATCTGTTGAATTCGCCGCCAATTTTACGGTAACTGCGGCTCGGCAGTCACAGCGGTAACTCCTGGCGAAGCGGATATAATATGCACGCAACTGATCCAATTTCTCGTAATCACAACTACATTTACAATGAGTATAAGCAAGTAATTGCTTATGACAGGAGCTTTTGGAAATATTGTTCTGCTATATTCTCATATTTCTGACATCTTTTTGCAAAATTGCCTATCACACTCATCGGTTTGTCTTACGAAATTGAGTCAGTTTAAACGTGAAAACACTCGATGTTACTGTTATCCACAAATTGTAAGCAGATCTAACAGAAAAAATCCGATTTTATACACGAAAGTCCCTTGCATGATCAGGTAATAGGTTTATGAGGGTCAGTAAATACATGCAGAGTAATATTGCCTATGTTTTTTGATTGAATTGAATGGTGTTTAACGCCCGTTTTTGCTACAGAGGCACCACAGGCGATGATACATGAGATGAAATGGTATATTGGGAAAGGATTTATTTTTAAAGAAGGAATCGTTCCAGGCCTAAGTTTAGGGTACCTGCCCGGCATTTGCCATTTATGAGGACTGAGGAAAACCTGGAAAAAACCTCAGTCAGGGACGACGGTCCTGGTGGTATTCCAGACCTCCCATTCACGAGTCCGTGCCTTAACGACCTCGGCCACCCGTGGCGGTATATTTTTTTGAGAATACCATAAAGATGCAGTAATGACATATTCGCCAATTTTTTGAACAGCTGACTGGTACTGAATCCCGATCTGAGTATTTCCAGCAAGACTGTGCCATCGCGCATACTATTAATGAGCCCTTATATACATTTCATTATGGAATTTTTTGCAATAGGGTAATTAAATTGTTTATAAGGATGTTATTATTTAAAAAAGTCTGTATACTTTAGCATACACAGTCTTCATGTATGATTCCTATGTGACAATAAACTTGTATGGGAGTGAGATGGTGATTTATAGACAGATTTCCTGCTGTTCTTGCGCCTCACAGAGAAATAGTTCGCAGTCTTGTGAATAGATTTAAGGAAACGGGGTCTGTTCTTAATAACAAATCGAAAGTCTTACAGGAAAAAAAAAAAAAAAACTCCAAAGAAATCACTGAGAAAACTTGCACAGAAATCAGGAATTTAGCAAACCTCGGCTTGGAATACCACTAAACTTGTAAAATTAAAACATTAAAACTGTAGTTCAGGAATTGCTGTTCTACAATTGGGTGTTGGATAATGTTAATGTTTGCTCTATTTGCCCGCCTTTAGTTTTTTTTCCCCCCCACAGACGAAATGTGATTTTATTTGCATACCATATAGCGATACAAAACATAGATACTGCAGTGCAGAAAAACCGGATCTTGTACACGAAATGCCAATGTATGACCAAAAAAATTGGTGTCTGGTTTGCTGTGAACGCTTACAGAAATCTGTGCGCTTGAATTAAAGTGGATATGAGTATCCGACTTTGTCGGCAAATAGCGTGCTTACTGGTACCAAGCAAATTCCCATTAAGCCGGCCACGTATCCAAACGAGGGCTCTGTGATATCATACGTGCATTAATCTCATTTTGGCTAAAACTGAACCTGTATGATTTCTCATGTATCCGATTCAATTTATAGAGTATAATGATCCGCACATCCCCTGATCTGATTGTATGCATTTTTTTGTTAGGGAAATTTAAAATAAAGTTTGTAGAACAACCCCCTACCTTACACACATTAGAACTGAAAGGAAATATCAGGCTAGAAACTTATTTTAATTAAAGTTGCGTGTAAAAGACACGTTTCTAAAAGTATACCAAAATTGAGAGGATGTAGCAGCCCATCTCCTGTCAAGTTATTGTTTATTAGGAATTTCCGAAGGAATGCTCGTCACCGTAAGAAATCTGCTTATTTTTCGGCTATTTTAACCAAATCAGAATTAATGTAAGCTAATACTGTTGTACTAATCTATATAATCTGCATTGATCGTACCTACTATGCACCTATACATTTTTAAAACAATATTTTTTTTTTTAAAATATGCATATATATATATATATTCGCTCTCTCAAGCAGTCGCCATTTTCGATTTTTCTTAACGAAACTCGGCATATAGCCATCACTTAATAAACGGTTCGTCGAGTTTGTTAACCAGCGAAATTGGACCATTGGGGGTGTGGATTAACCAAGAGCAAAAATTAAAAAAAAAAAAAATGAAAAATCGCTCTAGTGGCCCCAATTTTTGCTTAATCTCAACAAAATTCAGTGAAAAAAAACAAACTTTTATTGAAATCATTAAAATGTGTTTTCTAAAAGCATGGCAATTAGCTCACTCGGAGGGGGGGGGGAGAATAATTGAAAAACTTTAGGGGTTAAAATGGAATTTTAAAATCGCTCTAACGGTTGGAATTTTCAACGTTTTTAAATAAAACTTGGAATATTGAAATAAAGTAGGAAAATAGTTTTTTTGATAATCAGGGAAATAAAACTATTAGTAGCGGGATTTATCTAAAACCCTAATTTTAAAAATCGCTCTAATGGCATTAATATATTATTTTTTGCAACGAAGCTCCGTTTATCCCATTTAAATAGAAAATAAGAAAAATGGTTTCTGAAAATCGGGGAAATCGGGAGATTAAGAGAGGAGAGGTTTGCCTGCACCCCAAAATTTAAAAATCACTATAATGGCATTAATTTATATTTTTTCGTAACGAAACAGCACGTAAGGCATTTAAATTGAATAAGAAAAATACTTTCTGAAAACGAGAGAAATCGGACAATTAGGAGGAGGGTTACCTGAAACCCAAAATTTAAAATTCACTCTAGCAGCGCCAATAGATGTTTATTCATAACAAAACTTGACATATACCATTTAAATATAATAAGAAAAATAGTTTCTGAAAATTATCAGATTATTGCCAGTAGGTGTATACCTGATAAATTCTTATAGGTTAAGCCCAAGTTTGAAAATCGCTCTAACGCCCCAATTTAAATTTTATTGAAGGAAATTTGATATGTCTATTGAAATAAAATAAGAAAAACAGGTTCTGGAAAATCAGTGAAATTGGATTATTAGCAGGGAGGGGGTTACACAAAATTTAAAAATCGTCCATCGGCATTAATATGTTTTGGCAACAAAACTTCGTTCATTTAAATAAAACAATAAAAATAATTTTTGAAAATGAGGGAAATCGCTCTACTAGGAGGGAGGCTTACCTGAAACTCACAATTTAAAACATCGCTCTAGCAGCAACAAAATTAAATTTTTTACAACAAAACTCGTCATATACAATTTAAATCAAATAAGAAACATTTATTGCGAGTAGAGATATGCGTGAAACACTTTTAGGGGTTAAGCCCAAATTTAAAAATCGCTCTAATGGCTGCAATTTTATTTTTAAAGGAAATACGATATGTGACATTGAAATAAGACAAGAAAAGCAGTTTCTGAAAATCATTGAAATTGGTCTATTATCATGGGGTATGGTGTACACAAAATTTAAAAATCGCTCTAGCGGTATTAATATTTGTAACGCAACGCAGCTTCGTATATACCATTTATGAAAAATACCATAAAAATCTGTTCCCGATAATCAGTGAAATTGAACTATTAGCATGGGGGGGGGTTGCCTTCATCCCAAATTTTAAAAATCATTATAGTGGCATTAATATATATAGCAATGAAACATGTATTTTCCATTTAAACAGAATAACAAAATGAAAATCAGGGAGGGGCTAAGCGCAAATTTAAAAATCGCTCTAACGGCCGCAATTTTAATTTCTAAAAGCTCGATTTATGCCAATTGAAATAAAAATAAAATTCTCAAAATCACTGAAATTAACGGCAGGTTACCCGAAATTTAAAAATCGCTCTAGCGGTATTAATATTTGTAACGCAACGAAACTCTGTTTATACAATTTATAAAATTAGGAAGAAAAAAAAACAGTTCTTGAAAATAAGTAAAATCGAACTATTTGAAGAAGGGTGGTGTCTGCACCCCAAAATTTAAAAGTCACTCTAATGGTATGAATATATGTTTTTTTTTTGCAACAAAAGTCCGTATATGCCATTTAAATATAATTAGATAAATTATTTCGGAAACTCAGTGAAATAGGCCTTTTGACGGGGGGGGGAGTTACCTAAAAACCAAAATTTCAAAATGTCTCTATCGCCACCAAAATATGTATTTTCATAACAAAATTCAGTATATATTCTTTAAATAAATAAGAAACATAGCTTCTGAAAATTAGGGAAATTGAACTGTTAGGAGTAAAGGTATACTTGTGAACCGAAATTTAAAATGTGTGGTTTTGCGATTAATTTTCTCTATTTTGTTTTAAAATAAAATGAGAAATTAATTCAGCATATAAACTATGTTTACAACCTTGCGTATTTCACAAAATTATCGTAATGAAGATAGCAGCTGTGAAATAATATGCGTTTAAGAGTTATATTTAAATGTAAGAGAGCTCTATAATAACCTTCTTCGTGTTATTGTTTTTACTACCATAACATTTATATTAAATTTCAAATCCAAAGGAAATCGATGAAACTTTATTATTCTTTTTTGATTCTGATTAGGTGATAGAAACTGCTTTTTAATAGTAAAAGGTTTTTGTTTTATTGAAAAATATGAACATCATCTTCTTAAATACAGAATGTAACTAGAAATTTTCTGTTATTTTTCTCTTTTTAATTGAATGTGGAGAATGGATAAGTTCATACACATGGCTACATTTAAAAATGTTTAAACATACCCACACAGTATAGCTTTGTCTGTTATATATAATTTAATTAATAGTATACCATTAATTCTTGTTGTTTAATCTCAATAATAATAACAATAACGCCATAACTTAATTCATTAATTAATTAATAAAGCTTAATGGGATTATACGAGGGTAGGACCATAAGCTTCCAGCCAAACCATTTTCTAGGTATAATATAGGCAAAAAATACATTTCACTTTTCAATATAGCTACTTTATTGCAGTACATATCTCACATCTTTGAATTAGCATTTCAATCCCCCCCCCATCCCAAAAAGAAGTCTTTTCTACAAAATGGGCATAAACAGCATTCATCACTTTTTCGAAACACTTAAATTTCCTTCCTCGAAGGTCCTTCTTCAGTTTTGAGAAGAGGAAATAGTCACTGGGAGCTAGATCTAGGCTGTAGGGTGGATGGTCGATTCCTTGAAGCCACAATTCTTCACAACTTCCTTTGCAACAAGAGCTGTGTGCACAGGCGCGTTGTCGTGAAGAAGGCGCACACCACATTCAGCTTTCCTCGTCTTTTCTCTTTGATGGAAGCACGTAGTCTGTGCAGAAGGCCAGCATAGCACTTCCCATTTACTGTGGTGTCCCTCTCCTTGAAGAGTATTCCTTCACAGTCCCAAAAGATTATGGTCATGATCTTCTTGGTTGACTGAGTGACCTTGGCGTTCAGAGGCAGTGCTTCGACAGGTTTACGCTATATCATTGATTCTCATTTGGACAAGGATCATAGTAGTTTTATCTCCTGTAACAATGGTTTGCACAACTTCTCTCTCGTTGCCACAGCAGACCTCCAAAATTAACTGACAACAGATGATTCGTTGCTGCTTTTGGACTGAGGAAAGATAGGCACCCATCTTGCGCTTACCTTATTAATTTTAAATGTTCATGAATAATTCGAAGGATTGTTGTTTTAGAAAGCCTCAACCTTGCTGCAATTTCTGTAAACTTGAGCCACCGGTCTTCCATAATTTCTCCTTCCACAAGAGCGATTTTTCAAGAGTGAGCACCTCCAAGGGCCGACCTGCAGGCTCTTCGTCTTCAATGCTTTCTTGACCCATTCGAAAAATTTTGGCCTATACTTTTACAATGGAATATGGGGGGGGGTGCTTCCCCATACGCACCATTCAATTGCTGTTTACTTTTATTTGGAGTAAGTCCTTCTTTTGTGAAGAATTTAATAACAGCTCGAAACTCCATTTTGAACATGTCACAATCTTCTACACATAGCCTTCTTTATGCAACTACATCTGAACAGAGGAGCTGAAGTTACAGGTGCAACTATTTACTTAACAGATAAGGTATGATACCAGATAAGGGTTTTGTGAGGGTGATAATCCTTATTGGCGAGGCCAGAAACTTATGGACCTACCCTTGTATATTAATTTTTATTAAAAGTTTTCAACCGCCGAGGAATTCGCTTATTTTATGTAGCTCTTGCGTGATGGACTTTTTCATTGTCACATTAGTTAGTAATTGAAAGAACTTGAACAAGTTCCGCGTATTTTAAATTAGCTTTGCCTTTAATTACCGCTCTGACAAATCCATGAAAAGTCCAATACAATTTAAATTCGGACGGAATAAATCGTTAATAAAAGATGCATTAAAGCAGGAGAAAGGACTTTTTCCTAATGGTGACAAGAAAAAGAATTTAAGATGTCAAATGTTTTGTGCAAGAAGCGAAACATTTGGAAAATAAATAGTGACCTCACGGTGAAAGAATGTTCCTTAATTACGCGTCACAGCATGTAGGATGGTCCAGGAAGGGATGGGAGATAAGCACGGGTTTAAGCAGGTCTTTGTTCGGAGAGAAGAGGATTTAACAGATACACTGTTTGTATTGGGATGTACCTCAAACTTTTTTCTCTCCTTCATATTTTTCAAGATTTTTATCTAGAGATATATGCTCGCTAATCTACCCAGATTTTAATACCCAGTTTCCTTTACCTATCATTAGCATGCTTGTTCTTGAATGCTCTTTGAGCACTTCTGCGGAAGTCGTTTCTTGTTCACCATCTTCGGAATTACGCGAGTCAGCCGTCAGACCCTCCTAAAGGAAAGCTTTGGCTTGAAAGAAGATTAAAAGTGATCAAACTAAAGGAAGCAAAGGATGTGGAAAGGAAAGTTTTCCCTTTAGACCTAACGCTAGCTTACCTGTGTTAACGACCCTTCACGTCAATACAGTCGTAAGATAAAGATGCTTCTTAAAGATTAGCAGAAGAAAAGTTTGTTCTTTTGGAGCGCAACGCATTTCCCGAGTGTTCACTTAATTCCCTTGCGGAAATAGAAAAGCCTTTGAGAAGTCTCCCCTTGCCTCACAAAACTCTCTGGTTCCGTTTGCACACAGGAAGAGATTTTTCACGATTGTGTGATAAAATATTTAAAGCTTTTAATAGAGGCGAGGTTTAACTGCTTTCGATACCTTTTTTAAAGGTTTTCCATCCGTAAAGGAAGGATAATCTCGTTTCCTGGGCTTTGTGTAGCAGCGTTTCCTGTATTGCTTACGTTGATCAGGGAATTGCATTGACTGAGATAGAGAGCGAATATCGCAGTGGGACTCTCGCTTCATTGGTTAATATTGTACTTTCACGCGTTAATTTGAGTGTGCGAAACAAGATTTAACGAGTTTGTGTTACCCATTTACATACTAAATATTCTTTGTAAATACTATACAGGGCAGAGTTCCCGGCCTAACAATAAAGGAACTAACTTTTTAACTTTTGCACAAGGCTAGCAAAATACCCTCTACAGCTGCAATCGCCTCTTGATTTGAAGAACAGTTTTCAACTTTAGGATCAAATGGAAGTCAATGGGATCAAATATGGGGATATGGTGAATGCTCTAATTAAAATCTCTAATATTTCCCATAGCTAAAACCCTTTTTGTGAGCAGGTATATTGCGCTGATGAGAATTATTTGCCCATCTATTCTTTACGCAGAAATTAGAGTAAGAAAGTGTTTTACGTGATCGGATTTGCAGTCCAATGCAAAACCCCATTCTGGGGGACCTGGGTTTTAATTTTGGAGTACCTTCTCCTAGATAGATTGCCAACAGAGTTACAGAGTCCTCGCTAGAACTGCAGTTTTATGCGCTGGTTACTCTCCATTCACACATTTGCCTTTAGTTAAGGCAGCCACGCCACGAGCAGGCAGACGATGGAAATTTAGTGGGCAGAGGCTCTAGAGAGTCGCAAGCTTTTAGAGTATTTTATAGGCAGCGGGAGCTCATCTCCATTAACACCTGCAGTTTTTTTTTTAAGAAATAAAGGAGCAAGCCTGGATAGAAGAAATATTAATGAAGTGTGCGACAAGGCTGTCCACTGTCACCAATCTTATTTTGTATATATAGACGAAATTACCAGAAAATGAAAATCAGAACTAATTTTCAATTTTAGAGGAAATGACATACCTCTAAATACTCTTTATGTTTTGCTGAGGACCAAGTTGTATTTGCAATATCAGAGGATAACTTGCAGAGAGCTCTGTTTAAGGGGAGTATGAAAGGCCTATCCTTGTAAGGTTCAATGTACCAACTTCAGTTCAATTTTTATTATTAAAGGTATAAAATAAAAGTTTTATATTACAGCATACAGGTGAAAACAAATAAAATTTGTTGATATATTCACCACTATACCGTGACACTGAAGTAAAGTATAAATTATATACAGTAGTATATTTTTTTTCTATTTTTTTCGAACATTTTATTTTTTTTACATTGCCACATTTTGTCCTAGCTCTACCATAATACACCAACACCATCACAATAGTACTGTGAATAAGTGATAAACGATTCAAAGTGACAGCTTATAGAGATCCTAAAAAATAAGTAACTTATACAAAAAAAATGTGGTTTTAAATAAATGCAGCAAAAATGATGATTTTACAGAAAAACTTAAACTTTTAGAGAGAAATACCAGCCATAACCCCCCAACATTGTAAAACACCAAGGGATGATGTCGTGAAAACAAACACTGCCAATTTATTAAATCAGCATTCTCTATCATTCAAGATAAACCACAGCCTTCTAGAGCAAATAGTTCCTGAGGTAAAAATGGCTTCTGCAGTGACATAATTAAAAAAATATTAAAAATACTTATAACCATGGGAACATTAATGAAAATCATATCAAAATAAACAAAACATTCCAAATGTTAAAGTGGCATAAAAACAAAAATATGATTTTGACTCCCTTCCCATTCCTTTAAACATTTTCCTTAAACTAAGGCCTACAGCTGGAACAATATGGTTTAAAAAAGTCAAGAATAAAGAGAAAAGTAATGAGATTCTGAGGGAAAACTCTACTCAGAAGAAAAAAACGTTATCAAAAATGAACCAATGGAACAAGTGAATAAATAAATTTAATTATTTAGGTTGTAATGTAACTAACGGTTATACAAATGATATAGATGTTATGTTATCCAAATTCCAGCTGCTATTAAGCACAATTAAAAGAACACTTGTTGAAAATTAAGAAGAAATATTATTTTAAAGTTTTACAAAGTCTTAGCTATATGTCACTGCTCTATGACTCAGACCGCCACGGGTGGCCGAGATCGTTTAGGCGCGGACTCGTGAGCGGGAGGTCTGCGGTTCGAATCCCTCCAAGACCGTCCTCCCTGACTGAGGTTTTTTCCAGGTTTTCTCAGTCCTCATAAATGGCAAATGCCGGTGAGGTACCATAAACTTGGTCTTGGAACGTTTCCTTCTTTAAAAAAACTCCTTTCCCAATATATCATTTCATTTCACGTATCATCAGTGTCAACTGACTGTGATGCCTCAGTAGTAAAAACGGGCTTTGAACATTATTTATTCTATGATTCAGAAACCTGGTCTCTAGCAATAAGTCAAAATAAAGGATATACGCCGCAGAAATGAGATTACTGATATTATTAGCTGGATATAAAATGTTAGGCCATAAACAAAGTTCGGATATTCGCGAAGAACTTGCAGTTACTTGCATCATAGAAAACTCTACAAATGCTTATTAGAATGGCATGATCATGTAAATAGAATGAATCCCAATTGCATCCCTAAAATAGTAAATGACTATAAACCTATAGGATGAAGAGATATGGAGCAGTATTTCCTAACTCCAGAGATTAGGGAGAATATAAAATCGTATGTTTAATTTGATGAATCCTAAAACATTAATAAGACATTATCAATATAAATTAAAGCAAAAGCCTCTGAGAATATGATACACACATTTTGTGCAGTAACTCTGCAAAATCATGTAAGTCAAGACCCCGCAAGCTGCGTCCGCTATACAAGAATAGTAAAGTCATAAAAATTCCAATCCCTAACATACAGCTAGGCTAGGGGTGATCTTATGGCAGGAAAGACCTTGAAGACGATGCAACTTGAACAAAAGCTAATGGGACATGTTTCTGACCCGAAAACTACTTGAAGGGGAGATCTGAGGGGAGAAATGAGATAAACAAGCCCAGGAGTTCGTTAGTAGGAGGACTCAACAGAAATCGGCTCCAAATAGCAGCCTATAGGGAACGAACCGGGAACCACGTGATTCTCATGTAGCCAACCTAGGAGTATAGAACCTAAACAGACGCTACGAGAATTTGAACTCAAAATTAAAAGGACGCACATGAGACTGACCGACTGTGAAATTAATAAAAGTTAGGGGAAAGTAGAAAAGCCCCACAGTCTTGTGAAGAATCTTGGACCCCGCAGTTTTTGAAGAAAGCCAGGCAGCTCTAGTTAGGGAGTGTGAAAAATCTTGATGCAGTCTCGACGCAGTCCCTGATCAGTTCCGGAGCATTTTGCAAGCAGTTTGTGAAGAATCTTGGAGTAGTTACGTAACAGTTGTCGACGCAGTCTTTGATCAGTTGTAGTTAAGCAGTCTGATGAGCTTTTTAGTCAAGCCCCGCAGTTAAGGCAGGAGCAGTGTGATCAAGTTTTTAGTTAGGCAGTTTGATCAGAGTAGTGTGACGAGTTTTAATCAGTTTTGATGAATTTTGAGGCAGTTCAGACAGTCCGCAGTTAGCTCCCTTATAGCTCAAACAGGCCGAGATTCTCTCCTGGCTAGAAATTATAACTTATGTTAATCAAAGAGGTTCATCGTCTCTGCAACTATGAGTAAACAATTCTCAAAAGGAATTTACATGTGTCTTGAAGTGAAGGAGAGTGTGTCCCCCGTTCCTATCCTGTCTCCCTGGTAACGTGCATACGTTCCAAAAACTAAAAAACAAATTTAAACCCTGAGATTCCAAAAAAAAAAAAAAAACTATAAACAAGTAAGTCATTCTCATGCGCCGGAGCATTGGTCTGACGTGGTGAACGACAGACACTTCATAGCAACGGAGCGTTCATCATTCCTCAACAGCACGGCGACAGCCGACCCCCCCCCCCCCTTATTAATACCGCTGCAGATATTGAACGCCATCGAAAGAGATGAAACGACCAGTTTCAATAAAACTCTCTGTTATGTGCAGACGGAATAGACCTTAAGGTCTAAATCATAGTTGTATATGATGAAAATTATTTGTTTTCTTTTGAAAACCCATTCTTTTCTCACGAACATTTACATGCAGATGGTTAAAAGATTGGAATAGTACTCGCCAGTTATGAAGATAATCTAGTAGTAAAATTCTGTTAGTTTTACAAAAGACTGGTGTCACAACCTTTTCTGTAGATGGAATCGACTTTTCTACTTTGGCGCTGAATAACCGAATTTGTCCACTGTTTCGATTGCTATTTTGGTTCCTGTGGGTCCAAGTCTCATTCACAGCTATAAAATAATGCACAAAATTAGTTCTGTTATTGTAAAAATGCTGGAAGCATGGTTTTGATATTTTCATACACTTGGGTTTTAGCGGATTCCTAAAATCTATTGCGATTGTACATATGAAACGATTTTTGAAAACTTTCTTCAAATCTTCATCAATTCTATCTATTGGGCACCGAAAATGACAATGAAAAAACTGTGTGTGGTTTTTTTTTATTTTTATTTTAACGCTTTAGCGGTCGCAATTTTTTTTTCTCAGCGAAACTCGGCTTATAACCATCAATTTGCGAACGATTCATTGAGTTCATTAACCAGCTAAATTGGGGCACTGGGGATGGGGGTTAACTGGAAGTGACCATTTTTTAAAACAAAATAAAATGCTTATTTTAACGGCAAAAATTTTTCGTTTTTCTCACTAAAACTCAGTATATTTCTTTAAAGTAAATTGATAAAAGTACTTTACGAAAATCAGGGTAATGCGCATTTAGGACTGGGGGTATATCTTAAAAATGAGTAGGACTTTAAAAATCTCTAGCAGCCGCAATTTAAAAGGTTTCTTAAGAGAAACTCGGTATATGTCATTGAAATAAAATAAGAAAAATAGTTTCTGAAAATAAATGAGGGAGGTGTACTTGAAACCAAATTTAAAATAGCTCTAGTGGCATTAATATTTGCTTTTTTGCAACGAAACTCCGTAAATACCATTTAATTCTAATAAAAAAAACAGTTTCTGAAAATCAGGGACATCGGACAAATAGAAGGGGTATACTTAAAAACCGACATTTAAAAGTGTTCTTGCGTTTAATTGTTTTAAAATCAAACGAATAATTAATTCAACATATTAACTGTATTTATAAGGTTGCATATGTTTATATTTAACTAAAGTATCGCGGTGAAGATAGCAAATGTAAAATATTAATCTAATATATATGTGAGAATATTTGCAAGCAAGAGCCCTCTATAATAACCTTCAGAAAACGTTTGCGTTATATGTGTTTACTACAATAAAATTTAAATTAAATTTTAAATATAATGGAAAGTGACGAAACTTTCGATGGTTTATTGTGTACATTTGCTTTGTACATTGTAATTGTTTTTAATTAGTAACATTTTTTGTTTTATTGAAACATATGAACATAATTTTCTTTAATGTGCAATATAACTGGAAACTATCTGTTATTTCTCTCTCTTCTGTGATGTTCCATTTAATTAATAGTATATCATTAATTTTTGTTTTAACCTCAACAATAATAATAATAATAATAATAATAATAATAATAATAATAAACGTGGTTTCTCTTTTGGAATACTTACAGATTGCAAGAATTCTAATTTTGTTCCCCTAATGGTACAACTTATTTTTTAATTAATAAGGCCATACTTTATATTTTATATTAACTGTTAATGTCGTTCAAGTTTCTGAGGAATTCGCTTAGTTTATGCAACTCCTGCCTCTTTTTTTGAACGACTGCTTTTCCTGGCGCTCATCTTGCGCAAAGCATTTTCATGTGCAATTCTCATGTAAAATAAAACCTGCGCCCTCCGTTGTAAAGCCTATAGGCTCAGCAATTTTTCGCATTTTAGCTCGCTTATGTAATGGCATTGAATGTTTTTATTCAACAGATTCTATTGCTGTTATTGCACTTTTTAAATGTACCTCACATGGATCATATTCAACGCTGTAGGCCATGTTTAATTTAGGCAGCTTAAAAGTTGAGAACAGTTCCATAAATGTTTATAAATTTCGGTATGAATCTCCTTTGGCGTTAATAGATATTTACAAATACCTTTATCACTGCATGATACGCAATTTTATCCATTTTATGGAATATCCACAACACGTATACTTTAGAAACCAGTATTAAATAAACTATTTGAAACAATGGCTTGATACTCGTATTTTAACTGAATGCTTAGCACAGACATATCACCATAAAAATAATTATATTTTTGCATGATCTTTTATGACTGAGGTTGATACCTTTTTATAGCATCCTCTAGATTAGAACGTAGTGTTGAAATAGAGCTGAACCGACTTAGAAAGACAATATGTAATACCAAATAAAAGACAAGGAATGAACAGAGGAGTTGAAGGAAATGAGAATTTCACTTTCTATCTGTCCCGATAATACAGTCATCAGCCTTCTGGCTAATACAAATAAAGTATGTTTGGTTTGTTGTTTTATTTTTTAAGTTTTTATTGTACATGGTAAAACTTAGAATATTTTGCCGCTGTGAATGTCGCTTTTTAGGGGAATTACAGAGCATTGTTAGCGGTCTATTTGCGGGTACACCTTTGACAAATAATTTCAATGTCAAAGGAAATGGAAGAATTATCATAAGTGAGAGTGAGGTTATCTGGAAAGCTCAGACTCTCGAGTGATATTTGTAAGGACTATTTCGCGAATAAATCAAGAATTTAAATACAATTCACGCAATCTTGGCTTACAAAATTGTAATAATATATTTGTACTTAACCTTTTCAAATTGTCAGTAATGCCAATAGAGAAGAGCAAAATACGAGTTTACGACTATTTCATCGATAATGAATGAATTGTGTTTAACGCCCGTTTTTGCTATAAAGGTACCATAGGCAATGGACACTGATGATACATGAGATGAAATGGTATATTGGGGAAGGATTTATTTTTAAGGAAGGAATCGTTCTAGGCCTAAGTTACGGTACCTCCCCGGCATTTGCATTTATGAGGATTGAGGAAAACCTGGAAAAAACATCAATCAGGGAGGACGGCCCTGGCGGAATTCAAGCCCCAGACTTCCCGCTCACGAGTCCGCGCCTTAACGATCTCGGCCACCCGTGGAGGTATTTCGTGGATAGAATAATGAATGGATAGTGTTTAACGTCCGTTTTTGCTAAAGAGGCACCACAGGCGATTAACACTGATGATAAACGAGATGAAATGATATAATGGGAAAGGATTTTTTTTAAGGAGGGAGACGTTTCAGGCCTAAGTTTAGGGTACCTTCCCGGTATTTGCCAGTTATGAGGACTGATGAAAACCTGGAAAAAATCTCAGTCAAGGAGGACGGTCCTGGAGGGATTCGAACCCCAGACCTTCCGCTCACGAGTCCACCCGTGGCGGTTTTGTTGCTATTAATAGCTCTCCACCGCCTTTAGCAAAAGTGGTCAGTGATGCGTGATCAGGAATTATATGGTGGAGGTATGGAGTTGGCTACACTGACCACAAGACAAATACACGTCGCGTGATAAAACAGATTTGATAATTTTTCGGTAATTCCACTTTGTAATCCGACTGCAATTGATCAAAATTCAAAATTTTGTTTCGTTTTAATGATCGATTTTAAGATGACGTCATATGAGTGAAACAGTCAGTAGCAATTTAACTGTCTCCAATATAACAACTCGTTCACAACTCGGGCCGTAAGGCTATTTCTACTCAATAACATCATTAGAAAACACATTATTTTTTTTCTTTTCTAAATATATTTTGCCCCAAGCAAGAGAACGCCTGCCCTGATAAAGCACCCGGAGTGTATGAAAACTGGAGTCTTTTCTTTTCTGCAGTCTCTAAGTTCGTCGTTTTTACTTGAGGCACTTCTTTATGATTTCATAGATTAAACTTAGCTGGCGAGAGATAACGGCAAAAAGATCTGACCATTTTAACTAGAAGCTACCCAATGTCTGAAATTAAAAATAAAATATGCTTGGAAATGTACAGGAACTAACAACTAAAAGAAGAATTGGGCGGTTAGTAAACAGCTGTTCGGAATTAAAGAACAAAATATGCATGGCCAAAGGAGGCTAATAACAGCGGCTTTCTTTATTGAACTTAATACATGATATGAATTTCGTATTTTTACTTTTTGGCAAACGATTTGAATGAATGTTTAAGCGTTATTAAAATGCGCATATTAATGAACACTGAAAATGATTTTTGAAATTAATTTACATTATTCACTCTCTTTTATTGCTGATTACCAAAGTTAATCTAAAGTTCCCCTTTCCCTTTTGCTCTCGTGCCTAGGCAAAACTCGTTTTGAGCCAGGGCCAGTGCATTAAACTACATAAAAGAATACAGTGTAACTTAGCAGTAGTTTCATTATTTTTATTGAAATATCTTCTTTTGTAGGTGTATATTAAACTGTTTTTACTTCCCATAGGTCCATAATGTTTAATTATTTTTTGGAAAATATAGCAACTGTTCCTCCTATGCGTTCTGTTCTCAAAAATAGATTCAACATATTCGCTTTCAAAAATGGAAGGAAGTTTATAACAATGGAAGAAAAACTATTTCAAAATCACCCTTATATATATTGAATGGTGTTCAACGCCCCTTTTTACTACTGAGGCACCACAGGCGGTGATCACTGATGATACATGAGATGAAATAATAAATTGGGAAAGGATTTTAAGGATTTTTAGGAAGGAAACGTTCCAGGCCTAAGTTTAGGGTACCTCTCCGGCATTTGCCAGTTATGAGGACTGAGGAAACCCTGGAAAAAACCTCAGTCAGAGAGGATCCCACGGTGCTGGTGGCATTCGGACCCCAGATCTCCCGCTCACGAGTCCGCGCCTTAATGACCTCGGCCACCCATGGCGATATACATACATACATTTGATAAAGTGTTTCACAGAAGGAATACAGCAACGTCGAGAACATTTAAAAACCTTTTTGTTTATAAATATATATTTTAAATTAATTATTTTTAGATACGGAGGTACAGAGTACTGAAGTTCCTATTAACATTATGAACATTAAACACTACATTCTTGAACATTGGAATAATGTGCTTCAAAACATATCTCATACATATAATACTTCCTTTTTTCTTTGAAATGTATCACAATTTTTAATATTGCGTAATAACAGTTAGAACTTAATCTTTTACAGCTCTAGAGTGGCCTTTCATATATAAGAACAGACAATAATATTATAACACTTTTTTCAAACTTTTAAACATTTACTTTATTGCAAAACAAAATTGGTGTGCCACGACGAACCAGATAATGAAGGAAAACCCGCGAAAAAGGAAAAGCAAAAAAGGGGGGGACGTTGTGTAGGTAATAGCTGTTTCATTATCTGTGTCAGTAATGTTCACAGTCATGCCATGCAGATGCATTCTCTATTACATGAAATTACACGTTCCATTAAATAAAAAGAAAAGGAAAAACAAAAGGCAGAAAAATTTAATTAAAATCTGTTGGCATTGGAGTCCTAGGCAAGAGCAACAGATTTGATTTGGTGGTAAAAGTGGCGTTCAACGCGAACAGTAGAAAACACGAGCAAAAATCCGTCCCTTTCAGATTCTTGTACTTGCATATTCAAGCACAGAGCTTAACAATAATTACTGGTGGACATGTAAATTGAGCCAGCAGGTACAATACATACTTTTGTTTACGAAGCGGAGTAAATTTTTCATGGTTTAATTCATTTCGCTTTCTGTACAGGTCACCCTTACAATACCTAATGATACTATTATTGACGGTGTGCAGGTGACCAAATGCCGAAGCCTATGATCGGTATATTTATAGTTAGAAAACTCTATCTGTAAATGCACGTGATAGATAAGTAAACGAAGATATATGCCAACAATTTGCGTTGTGTGAAAAGCTTACTGGTGTCAGTTCTCTGCCAAAATACTTTTGAATAATAAACAATATCTACGTCTGATTGACGGAAACATTGTAGACTGTGTAAATGTTTTAAGTATAGCTGTGAGAAATGCATCAGTCTTTAAGGAAAGTATTTTAAAAGGGGATATATATATATATATATATATATATATATATATATATTCCCCACTTTTAAAATACTAGGAATAGACCAACGTTGAAAACATATATACCAACAATCGTATACCAATATTATTAAGTTTAAATGCATTTTATAGTCTTTCGGAAACTGATTTCATTCAAAATATATTAGTTTCTTCGATTGAGACTGTGAGAGGCATGTTTAATAACTATAAATATAAGGAAAAACAAATATGGGGAAGTATCAAACTTTTGTAAGCATAGTATACCGGGTGTTAATGAATTACACCATAATAATTTCCAAAATTGTAGAGTTGTCGAGACAGGTCCTCGCATCCACGCATGCCCAAGAGTGAATGCATTTAAATAAGTCAAGTAGTAATACTTGTTAAATACTATAATAGCCTGCAGTAACAAACAGGAACACTTCATGTATCGCGGAAATGCATTCATGACTACCTGGACGTATAACTCTTTGACAATAAGGAAAAGTTTGCCTTTTGTGATCTTTTGTGCCCTCTTCTACTGAAAATGACTAGAGCAATGGGTTTCTCTATTGTGACAAAAGCTAAGAGCATTCAGCTGTTCGAACAATAGGTCCTTGTATCTTAGTTGCTGGAGATGTTTCAAAATTCGTTAAAGGTAGAAGGGGAACTGGTGTCGGCAATGACGGCATTACATCGTATGATCATGAGCTACCCAATAAGAAGTCAAAGAGGTGATGGATTTAAAGTAAGCTCATTTGGGAGCAAGGGAGCTCACCAATAATATTTTAATATTTTAAGGGCTCAGATGCTATGGGCGCTAGTATGTGGACACCATGAGTTCTTACAACTGCTTTGGGACATATTGAATTTCGTGTACAAGGGGAAACAACTTAGCAAAAGTACCTTCGTACGTTCGGCCGTTCGTCTTGATGATCAAAATCGTTTTACCAGAGGCAGTAGACGCTCTGATTACCAACATCGCTTTACCAGAGGCAGTAGACTAGAGGCGCACAGATGCAATTTCAAGCAGCTCGCGTCATTAAAGTCGTAGAGGTAACGAACCAGGTGGCCGATTACAAAGTGTCGTGTGATTAAACATCTCAATGCGTTCAATGAAGCAAATTGTGTGATTTGAACCTCCTCCTTCCATCTCCCTCCTCCCGTGGCTACTAAGACACGAAAGGAGACTTCGGGCTCCTGAACGACCCGGGGTATGAAGTGGGACTCTCGGGTACATCCAACAACAGCACATAAAAACCGCTTCAGGGTCTTATTCAAACAATTTGTGATAGAGAATATATGATCCACGAAGAAAGTTAAAGGAGATGTACAGTGATAATGAAATTGAAATTAGTTGCTTATCATTCAGTGTTAAAGCGAAATGGAGTAAAAGGTATATTAACATGTCTTCAAATCTGCTTAGCGAGCGAGTAATTCGCGATTTCCTCTAGCAGATTATTATCCACTTAGTGATTTAGTGCTATAAAACTCCCTATAATTCAAACTAATCATGACAATATGACACTGAATACCGGTAAACTGATTCATGGCTTAAAATAGCAACAGTTGTTCACTTGATTGTGTTGCCTAATGGTCTCGAAAATGGAAGTTGGATTGTTGCGGAGTAGGTTATTATTATTTAAATTTATGACTAAGTATGTTCATATATATTTGTCCAAGCTCATTGTTCTGATGACCTTCTGGTATTGTAAGGACTTCTCAGGCCGCGATGCCCTAGTGAAGGTTTCTTTTTTTTTTTTAATAGCGTTTAACGCCCGTTTTTACTATTGAGGCACCTCAGCCGTTGGAAATTGATGATACATGAAATGAAATATTGGGACCTGGGCTACCCGTGGCGGTCCCTAGTGAAGGTGATATGGGGAAGGGGGAACAAACCTCTGGGTATCCAAACGTAGTCTGTAGGGATTAATGAATTAATGATGGCGCAAATGAGCTCGGATTCCTAGACGCCTTAAATCTATCCAGCATTCACATTCTCAGGGTAAGAAAAAACTCCGAAAAAATACCCTTACCCTCACTGGCAATCGAGCCCAGGACCTCCGAATTACTAGTTACATGGCGCAGGAGGTCATATACATATGATGTAAAAGTTAAATAAAAAAACAAGTAATGAAGGATACTAACATTCAATAATATAATAATTCGCTCTTACTTAACGCCAATATCATACAAGCTACCCCAACGAGACATTTGGGATCATTTTCATCAAAATGTTCATTAATAATTAGCGCACTGGTTCATGAAAAACTCAATATCACAACTTTGAAATACAAACAGGAGACCGGGATTTCATATTTCAATTTCCTTTTCTAAAACTCCTCAATATTCTCTGAAATTATTATGCTGTTGTTCATTAACACTCTGTATATAGTGTTTA
Organism: Metallyticus violacea; assembly: GCA_030762175.1. NCBI lineage: Eukaryota > Metazoa > Arthropoda > Insecta > Mantodea > Metallyticidae > Metallyticus > Metallyticus violacea. The sequence goes on along the minus strand of CM060843.1, from coordinate 20,994,165 downwards.
AAAATGTTTGACAATTTCTTTGAAACATTTTTTAATTGTGTGGTGATGTATCTAATAAATGCGAGATGTGAATTTAAGAAAAGTATTCAACGAGATTTGAATTTGATAAATATGATCATTTTTACTTGACGTATTATACCAACTGCACCAAACAAACAGGTACTGCAACATCTACAACAAAGTTTCATATCAGTGAAACTTATTATAATAGTTTTGAAATATGAGCAGGCAGACCATAAATTTCCTATCTCAAATCGTTTGTCTAAGACCCCTTTATAGGGTACAGATATTCCGGTGTTTATTAACACGCTGTATATTCTTTAACCGCTTCTGAAAGTGCTGTTGGTGGATGCTTTTTCTTTCATCCATATGAGGATGCTTAGAACTTGTTTTGTAGCGGCAAAGATAAAAAAGAAAGAAAAAATAAAAATACATTATTAGAAATAATTCGCTCTGTGTGACAGCACCAACAAAAGAATCTTTTCTGGACTATAAGAGTAAAGTCTCAACTCTGTCGACAGCATTCACTTCCCTTGCTAGCCGCACCGCCCTCAAGGCGAGGGGGGAGAGAGAGCTACGGAATTAAATGTTCTGAGAGCCCATAACAAGTCTCGGAAACTGCCGGTTTTAATCTTAACTGGGTTTCGGCTTCGCAAAGAGAAAATCGATGCAACACCACTACATCAAGGGATAGGCGAACGCGCCCTGCGTCCAATTAAAAACTATTTTCTTTTTTCTCCGCCCTCACTCATTCCTGCAGCTGCCACTTAAATTGCGTTTCATGTCAGCTGGTGCAGGGTTGTCGATATCAGGCTCTGCAAGGGAGGGAGGCGAACTTTTCTTTCCACATCATCGCGGGGTGAGATTGCATTGGTAAAACTTAGTTTGTCCCATTTTTAGAGACGCTGAAGCGCATGCTCGCTTGAATACGCAATTTCAGGTGCTTTTCTACTCTTACGATAAGGCTTTTAGCTCTGACTAAACTAAACGTAACGTCTCTGAGAGAATAAAATACAAACATTCTCTTTCACTTCTTATTTCAGAATATTAGTAATGAATTTTGGAGTGATGTACCTATGTAAACTACAACAACGTCAACAATAATAGTAGCATACTATAAGACAAAAAAGCACAAGAATAAACAAAGGATCACTCATTTTTAGTAATAAAAAGCAAAAATAAAGTAATTAATACTTTCCTCATGTTTTATTCTATCTCTTAAAGCCTTTTTGAAAAAAAACCACATAATCTTGGGTGGTGCGTTGGATTGGATTGTTGTTGCAGTATGTAGTAATACTTCTTGGCACTTGAGCCACAAGGGCTCTTTGTGCATTACTTCAATGCTAACTTTATATTTTCAGATCTAGAATCTTTCCTAAGAGCTTAGGAAATACTCTTCCAAAGAATGGAATCTTAATAGAGATATTCTTTGTCTTCTTAAGTTTTACACTCTAGTAAGATATGTTTTGCAGTCCCGTCTAGCAGTTCACATAGACGGCATGTGAAATTTCCATAGTAGAGTCCCATCGTCCGTAGGTATTTCCCGAATGGCCAATATCCAGTAATCTATGTCCATGGAAGGGAAGAGTGCCTAATTGCTGGAAGGAAGCGAATGTGGTTATTTTAAATAAAGGGATTGATAAAGATCCCACACAGCCGAAATCCTGTAGGCCCATTTGTTTACTAAATGTTCTGGGAAAAATTCAAGAAAATCTATTGAACAAAAGAATCGATGAATATAAATCTATGATTGGTATGAATAGTAAACATTTTTGGCTTTATAAAAGGCAAGTTATTTGTGGACGCTATTAATGAGGGTGGAATACAGACAGGCCATTAACGAGGGACACAGGCTGCAAAAACAACTAATAAAATATTTCATAGAAATATTTTTCGATATTTCTGAGGCGTATGATAACCTATGGTAGCCGGCAATCTTTCAAATTTTAAGGAAAAATAAATATCCAAAATGTATTTATAATTCTTTAATAGAATATTGCAAAAATAGAAGAGTATATGATAAAGGTGCAAACCAGACTATTACAAAGTAAATTACCAAAGGATGTCCGCAAGGATGAATTTTAGGACCGATATTACGGGACATATTTTTGGAACCTCTAATAGAAAAATTAGAAGGATTAGATAGTATAAAATAAATTATCGCATATGCAGATGATTTATCAACACCACCACCAGTTATCGGGACATAAACATTTATTGCAGCATAAAATTAAATTAAAATAATGTTTAGTAATCATTCCAAAGGATTTTCTGTTTTCTTCCTACCGCTTCTCAATAATAATAAAGAGGTCTTCCATCCTATCTGAAGTCTTGATATGCCGCGATTCTGGCAGTTATATACCGTTGAAAGGTTCCAGTCCTATGAAGCGAATTCTAGTTCATTCTTATTTTTTTTCTTTTCTTTTTTCTCTTCTCTCTCTCTCTTATAGTTTATCTGCCACCTTCTTTCTGATGTCCAAGCACCAAAAAGTTCTAATTGATTCTGTGTAGAAATATTAATAACAGTGGAGAAATTCCCATATAAATCTAGAGTTGACTTTTTGAGAGTTACGCAGTTACGCAGTTACGCTAAGTTCAGATTGGCTCTCTGTGGTTAACATAATTTCTCTTCTCTCATAAGCTAAGGCAGGTGCAAGTGAACTTAGCTGTAACAAAGTTCTCAAGATATGAGCTCTTCGTTTCTTGAGATAATCCACTCACTCTCCACTCCTGAAGTGTGTCCTACTGTTGCGCTATTTGTAAAGAAGATTAGATGACTCTTAGGTAGTGTAGGTGAGTTTTTCAAATCCATTACATCGTTATCCATTTCTATTGTCATTTTTAGACATTTAGACAGCCAGACCACATCAAGCAATGTGTTAGATAAGACGAGGGTTTTTATTAAAATGTCCCATGTTATGATGACTTTCTCTCCAGTTGCCCACAATATTAACGTATAAGTTGCTACATTGAACTCTACTTTAATATATAGGGTGTAATAAAATAGTATTGGGGAAACGTTACTCATATATTCAGGATAAAAAATATAACATGAGCATTGCTTTATTTCCTTGTTAGAACCTCTTTCTACGTCTATACCACGTAGCAGAATATTCTTAAACAGTACTGTGAGAAACCGAACATCATATGAAATGTTCTAAATGCCCTCCCTTAGCACGGATACATCCATCAACCATGGGCTTCCTGATGCACTCAATATCCCTGGAGCATCTCGTATTGTCTGGCAGCCTTGCAGATAATGAGCACGAAGACTCTCTACATCTTCGCCTAATCCACAGATCATATCAGCATCTGCCAACTTCCCATTTGAATACCTCATTTTACTGTACCTATAACGAGGATCATAAACACACAGAACTGACACTACTTGCTCGGTGCCACGTGAAGCTATGAATTGAGTAGAATAATAGGGGAACTACTTAGTACAGAACCACAACGACGGAGTAGTTATAACACCCCCTTCCCATTTAACCAGAGGTAAAAGCGAATGTTTAAACTACTGTACGTGTTAAGCAACTGTTCTGCTATGGGTTTTTTGCCACAGGACGGCTACATTGGCATTCTAACCCGCATATCGATCGTATAAGCGGAGCTATAGACCAAGAGCTCTAACAAAAAATAAAATATTTCCGCACCTGTGTTCATGTAACATACTTGCACCTTCTATGTGAAAGGAATGTTTCCCCACAGTTTTGACACACTCTATATGGTATTGTCAGGACTGGGTAATGTAGTAACATAGGTCACAAAATGTTTATTTTTTCCGTTCTTATATCATTACTAGACTTCGGAAATTGTATCGCTGAAAGTCATATAATGCATGTGCTGCGGATACGCTAATTTTACATGTAAAAGGGAAGGGAAGATCTAATTGTAGTAGACTGTTCTATGTTTAAAGTAGTAAGATGATTGAAAAGGCATTACTCTAAAAAATAATTGTATTATTCCTCATGATAGCAACTTGAGAGGAAAAAGTACTCTATGAGTATTGTTGTTTGAATCGTGGTAGCTTTTCAACATTATCGATAAGCCTATAAGCGTCTGGAACTACTGCCCTCCTATTCTTCTGTAATCACATTACACTTATGTATGTGCAAAGTACGTAATGTGTGTCATATTGAGATTCCGTTCCATAAGATAACCTCACCATATAAGTTACAGCATCCGTGACAAATATTGGTATAATTTACACAAGATGACCATGACATATTTCCAGCTCTGAAAAAACGCACATATTGAAAAGCAATTAACAGTATCTAATGGTTCACACGTTAAGAGTGCAGGGCCTATCGGCACATTCTGTGTTTAATTGTCAATATTGGCAACAGACGCTCCACGAAATTTGTGATTTCGTCGAATGAAATCTCAACGTTTCACTTTCAAACACTTTTCTCAATACACTTACAAGTTTGTCATATAAGTGCGTTGTTAGCATGTCTTCCGTAATGTGAAACAGTCTAAGATTTGGCTTGAAGTATATTTTTTCTAAAAACCAAGCATTTTACATTCTGTTTTTGCTAGGCGGAATAACAGCTGTACTGTGTAAGGACTCCTGTTTCACTTCACTGTCTAGCGTTGTCTATCAAGTGAGTTTATTTAGCACTGTAGTACTTCCTCGTATTTTCAGCTTGGAAAACTTGCAGAAAGTATCATTGTCTACTACAGAAAATACATCTACCCGACACTGAGAAACTCCTCAATCACTGTACTTTGTGTGACAGCTGTATCCTGCAGTAAACACGGACATAGTATGTGGCATTATTGATTTTTGGTTTAACTTTAATTTAATAATTTATTTAAATGCTATTTGCTGCAAAAGACAAGACTTTCTATTTTTATGGCAACTAATACATTTCCACATGTGCACCTCGTGCGGCCCAGCAGATGTTTAGGGTGTATTCACTCTGCTACCAGGTGTTTTCTATCATCTCTAGTGTGGCACCGATGATCCTCCGAAGCAATCAAACAAATTCACTACTGGAGCTCTGTTACTGCTAAAGAAAACGTCTAGAGAGAGTAGATTAGAACATCTTGGAAGCAATGGTGTCGGTCCGACACATTCAGGGAAAACATCACCCAAACGATGTGTGTCCAACATAATAAGGAAAGCTCCGTTGTTTTTATTGTTCATTTATTTATTAGTGTTTAACGGCCGTTTTTACTACAAAAGTATCACAGGCACAGGCGTTGGCACTGATGATACATGAAATGAAATGATATATTAGGAAAGATTTTTCTTTTAAAGATAGGAAGCGTTATTCCAGGCCTAAGTTAGGGTGCCTACCCGGCATCTGCCATTTATGAGGACTGAGGAAAACCTGGAAAAAAAACTCAATCAGGGACGACGGTCCTGGTGGATTAGAGCCCCAGATCTCCAGCTCAAGAGTCCGCTCCTTAACGACCTCGGGTATCTGTGGCGGTAAGCTTCATGTTGTTGGATAAGGTATCCATCTGGTATCTGAAGAAATGACGTTCTCTAGCATGTTCAGATAAACTTTTGCATTTTTCGTTTTCATTGATAAAAAAATTGACTATGATTGATTTTAGGGCCATGTTGTTCAGTTTCTCTTATTGCACTTTTCTTTTTCTGATTGTGTCCCACATTTTTGCACTTTCTTCGTTCTTATAGAGATCTTCATTATTTCTTGTGCCCGAACTTTTTCTTTCGTGTTTATTGGTCGAAAGAAATCCTTAAAAATTTTCTTTCTTTCTTCTCTGTCTCTTGTCCTCTATTTATCTTATTTTCATGGAGAACGTACATTCTGTAGCACAGAGACATTCTGGTTTGATTGCCGTTTTACAGTACCTGATTTTAGATTTGTTCCAGAGATTTCTCTTGTTATAGGCATCTTTTAATAAAATGATATGTCAATTCCACTTTTCTTGCTTACATTTTTATTTATATTCCTCCTTTTTTCACAGAAGGCTTTTTGATGAAGGGGGGTAGACGTTGGGGTCTGGAGACCTTCTGAAAGCCTCTTCTTCTCTCATGGCTAACATGATAATTTTTTAAGGTATAAGTGTACGTCATACTTGCCTGGACACCCAACATTTTAGAACATCTTGGTGGTTATAGAGCTAAATTCTAAATTCACTATACACTGTGATGGCCAGGCTGCAAAAAAGCTTTGAAAAAGTAACAATGTTTGTTGGTGTAGATAACATTTGTGATTGAGATTCTGTTACCGTTATGTGAGTCCACTCAAGCAAAAGAGGAATGCATTAGCAGATAAATTAACAATGGAGTATATTTTCAAAAAGTGAGCTTGCTCCCTCAGTTGACGAAACATGTGTAACTGTGAGACATTCAGACTGCAGCTAGGCAAATCCACAACGTATGGGAGGGTCTTATACAAGAAGTCGAATGCAAATGCGGTGGGTTGTTGGATTTCTTACTGGCCACATTCTTTACACATCTGCACATAATGGGAATTTCCCATGATTTAAACTAGAGAAGATCTCGAGAACTGTTCACATATGTTTTACACTATCTAGGTAATTATTTTTAGACCCAGAAAATGTCAGAACAACCAATATCAGGGTTATAGTACCCTTTCTATAGACTGTGGACCTTGAGGGACTTCTCCATATGTCAGCCATCCATCTATCCCCATTTTCTGGCAGACCCGACACATTCAGATGGCTGTGAAATGTCAACTACTCGACGCATTCAGATGAAACTTTGTTATACTAGAATGGTACTTGATACAAATTTATTAAATTGACGGAAATTTACTGAGCTTTTCAAAAGATCACATTACTCGACATTTCATGTGAAATGAAGTCTGGCAAAGTGCATTTATTAGAAGCGTTCCTGAGGCAGAGTGGAGTTCTACAAACAGCAATTCGTTTGTATTAAGAATAACAAGTCGCTTTTGTTTTTGCTTATTGTCCTCTAGATCCGAGTTGATGAGTGTTAGCTTAATTATACTGTGTTTTTAGCAAATTACGAATTGCGTTGGTACCTATGAAACGATTTTTGAAACATTTCTTCAAATCTTCACAGAGCCTACCTTATAGCTGTTGCAATTTTTTTCTAAACGAAACTCCTCATATAAACACCAATTAACAAAGGATTCTTCGAGTTCCGTAACCAAAAAAATTGGATCTTTGGAGGTGGGGGTTAACTTAAAGAGAAAATATTTTTCAAAAAATAAAAATCTAGCGGCTGTAAGTTTTTTTTTTTCTGACCGAAATTAGGTGTTCTTTAAAATAAATTGATAATAAGAAGTTTCCGAAAATAAGAGTAATGGGGCCCTTAGGAGTGGAGGTATACCTGATAAAGAGTTGGGGATTAAAGCATAATTTAAAAATCGCTCTAGCGGCCGCAACTGGATTTTTTTAAATATAAAACTTGGTATAATCCATTTAAGTAAAATAAGAAAATTGTCTGAAAATCAGTGAAAACATATTAGGATTGGGGGTTTACCTGACAACCGAATTTAAGAATTACTCTAGTGGCACCAATATTTGCTTTTTCGCAACGAAAATCCGTATATATCAATTAAATAAAACAACAAAAATGGTTTCTGAGTGTCAGGGAAATGGAGCCATTAGAAGTGGGGGTTTACCTTATAGCCAAAATTGAAAAATCGCTCAAACTGCACCAATATTTGCTTTTCACAACAAAATTTGGTATATGCCATTTAAATAAAATGGGAAAAACAGTTTCCGAAAATTAAATAAATTAGACCATTAGTAGGGATCTACTTTAAAATCTAAATTTAAAAAACCCTCTTGGGTTCAATTTTCTGTTACTTTAAAATAAAAGAACAAATTAATTTAGCATATAAACTTTATGTATAACAATGTATATGTTTTATATTTGACGAAAGCGTCGTGGTGAAGATAGCAGATGTGAAATATTAATCTAATTTGTGTTTGAGAATATTTGTATGTAAGAGCGCTCTATAATAATCTTCAAAAAACGTTTGCGTTACATATTTTTCCTACAATAACATTTAAATGAAATTTCAAAGTCATTGAAAATGGACGAAGCTTTCGATTGTTTATTGTGTATATTTGCTTAGAACATAGTAATTATTTTAAATAGTAACATGTTTTTGTTTTATTGAAACACATGACGATGTACTTCTTAAATACACAATGTAACTCCAAAATTTCTGTTATTTTTGTTTATGAATATCAAGATTATATCAGGATTATATAAACATGGTTACATTTATAAATGCTTAAAAATACCGTCACAGCATAGTTTTGTCTATTAATGATCATGTATTTTATTTAATAAATGGTAACCATTGATTCTTCTGGTTTAATATCAACAACAATAATAACAAGAATCATAATAACAATAATTCTAAAATGTTATGTTATTTTATGGTACTTATAGATTGCAAGAATTCTAATTTTATTCCGCTAATATCACACAGCAATGCCATAATTTATTTCATTTCATTATTTAATAATTGGATTTTATATTCTTTTTTAAAGTTACTCTACAAGATGAGGAATTTACTTAGTGTACGCAGCTCCTGCCTGACGGATTTTTTCTGTTATTTGTTGTGCGGTTATTACTTTCTTCGTTAATATGACTAAACCGGGAGTAGCATATTCGAGTGTTGCTTTCATAGTACACTTTGTTTATCTCTTACGCATTTACACATGTTCTTCAAATTGCTTATTCAGCTTGTATGGTGGTAACTGAATCCTTGCCGATCGAGTTTCTGTGCTTTTGTTCTGACTGCTTATACAAACATTCGGTTAGCCTACTGTTGGCATGTACTGTTGCTATAACGCAATAGTTAACTTTGCATACGCGCACTCCTGGATTTGTGGAATTTTTGCATGCAAATCTTTTATGATTATCAATTTCGTTTTGAATTCTGGTCGTAATGAAGAATGTAAATAGATTAAGAAATTTAATAACTGAAAAAACCCAAGTAGGTATTCAATATTATTTTAAGGGATGTCCCACATAAAACCGGTACGCTTTACCGTTTCGCTGTTATGCACATAAAAGGCATGTGTCATTAATTTATATTATTTTTTTACGTAAATATGGCATAGTTATACAAGTCTTGTTGGTTTATAAATGCTGGAAGTGTTGCTCCCCCCCCGGGTCATCGCTGCGACAATGTTCTAACACGACGATGTAATTCTTGAGAAGAGATGTATGTACCTCATGTGTAATGTGCTCTCTTTCAGTTGGTCTATCGCCGGAAGGTTGTTACCATACACTGGCCTTTCAAAGTTCTTTGTAAAAAATTTACAGACTGTTTAAGACCGGCGATTGCAAGGCCACGCCTCTTTGTTGACTAACTTGTTTTAGGGAAACACTTTGCTAATATGGGCCATACTCTGGTTGTATGTGTGGCAGGTGGCACCATCTTGTTGAAAGACGCCATAATTCTTTTCTTTTCTATTATTTGTGAATAGAACAACTCGGAGATCTGCAGATATCTTGTGCTACTGATCGTCGCTATTGAAAAACAGAGGGCCGGTAATGCGCATTCCTGACACTGCACACCACACACCTTCTGTAAGTGAAGAGGTGGGTTATCCCGAGACAAGTGTCTGCAATTCTGTGAGTTAACGTAACCATCTGACACAAAGAAGAGCACGGGGTTCAAGTAACGTCAACGATCAAAGACAAGAGTAGGAAATTCGTTTATCGTTTGTGTGGATCTTTCAATTCATGCACTACGCTTAATGCTCAGAATTTGAGCTCCTTCAGCACATGATGGCATGTTGTGCGGGCTGCACCAATTTGCTGAGATAATCTGCTTATCGATTTTTTGGGCTTTACGTTAATGTGCATGTCGAATACAGCCGGAGTCTTCACTGTCGGAAGCTTATTCCTTTTCACATTCACGACGGGTCCTGTAGTCCTCTATTTTTATAGAGATCTTGAATTGTGCTAGTTGTGGGGAGATTAATGAGCCTCAAACATATCTTTAGTTCCCTTAATGGAGCCTGTCTTTATGTAAAATTCCACAATATCAATTAGGCGCAACATTTCTCTCATAACACTTCCATGATATTCCCGGCAATTAGTGTTAAACTCAACTGATGAACTTTAACAATTGCGTAAACGGAGCGCAGTGTAGCCAAATTCATATGAACGCAGTGAGGCGTAAATATTAGCGCCAAAATGGCAGTGAAGCCAACATATTCATGAACGCAGTAAGGCAATGAGGTTTGTTGGTTTTATGTGGGGTACACTGTATGTAGCATTTATTTATTTATTTTACTGAAGTCTTCGACACAGTAGAACATACATCTCTGTTGATAGCATTAAAGAGACAAGGAGCATTATAGGGATAGTAAACTTAATTTGATGTAAAAAGTATTGCCAAGTTGTGCTACAAAACTAGAGCAATATGGAAAATAATTTAGATTACAAAGAGATGCAAGACATGGATATCCAATGTCCCCTAAACTTTTATTTATTTATTGTAGGCAACTATGAAATGATCATAAAGTTTTCCTGACGACAGAGCTCTCATAACTTCAAAGCAGGAGAACTAAGGTCAGTCTTAGAAGAAATAAATCAGTACAACAAAGACGTAGGTTTACAGATAAATCCAAACAATGGTTAAACTAATGACTAGTTGAGAATTAATGCATTTAAAATTCTAAAATGCACAAATTTATCTTCCTCTCATAATCTTAACACACGTTCTGAATCCCACCATTGCACCGAGCATCACTTTACTCATCATCATTCACAGTAATCACTGCCCGTCTCTGGAATGCATTGCCACGGGATGTCAGAGACTGCCGAACTTTAGGGGTATTTCATAAGAAATTATTAGAAATAATCGATTACCCTAGATTCAGATTCCTTTTGTTAAATACATGTGTTTATTTGTTTTTCGTGCTGTAGAATTACTCATTGTATTATTTTTTATTACTATTATAAATGTTCCTATCTTTGTCATGGTATTGTCAGGGTTTAATTTTATGTTTTTCTTGTATCTTTATTTCGACTTTCAGGATTTACGTAGGTCGATATATGCATAAATTGTCATTGCTAGTGATTGCTGTATATTATTGTTCTATTATTTTCTTATTTTTTCCTTCTTCTTGAGCTAATATTTTTCATTTTTCATTATCAATATTTTTGTGTACGCATACTTTACTTGTATACATAGAGTTGTCCAAGTATTGTAACTTTACTATCAATGTTTGATTGTAATATTGTAGCAATAACTTCATGTATTTATTATTAGATTGGTAGAGCGGAAGAGAAGGCTTAGTGGCCTTAGCTATACCATAATAAATAAATGAATAAAATATGTGCTTTGAAATTCCCAAATTTTCACCTTCAAATGCACTAAAAGCTTAAGAGTCTGCAAACTTGCTCAAGTACCAGGTTTCAAGAGAAAATAAGAAACACTAATGTTATAAGAGAAATTATATTAAAAGTATTAGGTTTAACAATAAATAATGTAATTTTTAAAGTATTCGCAGTTACTGAGTGTATAGTACGTTGTTATACAACAATCTTTTCGTGTATTTCTGACGTAACTTATTTCTTCTATCCGTAAGAATAAACTTGTGCTTAGAAAATGTCCTTTTCACCTCACTTGAAATATAGCATTTATACTCGGGTATAATAAACTAGAAATAACGTTCATACTGGCATTATTTTCTTAAAGTATTTTGCTAATTTCAGATATTCTTTGTAAGGACATTGGACAATTTGTGTTTGACAACTTCATCTTGCCTACCGCCTGCTGTATTCACAATTTTTCCCCAATTTATTCCGTGGTATTCCTGTCTCACCTCTCAAAACTTCTGATCAAATGCTCTCCAAATTGATCTGGGCTTCTAAATAGATCTCCAGGAATATCCACTTATCTTTCTTAGCTATTTTTGCGCGATTATCTGCCTATATATTCAACTACTTTAAATCTAAGCTAGAAAATAAAATTATTATAAGCAGCACTTCTTTAGAGGCTATCGCAGCAATGTAGAAGTTGACAAACAATTCTTAAACATTGAAACAGAAAAATGGACACTAACCAAATCTAAATCAAATTTAAATTCGATAAATATTAAACTTTAACATATACCAAATATACAGACACCTCTTATTATTTAATTCCTTTTTGAACCAATGATTTTTGTTGACTTTGGAATATTTTTCATGCAAATGTCTGCACTGACTACCGCTAATGGACAACGCAAAGTTTGCTGGGCACAACTTCCGCCTTTTTCTGTCAAATGCACAGCGTTGCCATTCTTACGATAGACCCGTTTGCTAGGTATAGACGTGAAAACTAAAACCAGTGTTGGCAACAAATCCTCTTAATTAAACATGAACCGTATAATTATTAAGTGTTGTTAAGATATGCATTTGCTATATTTCTCATCATTACTAGTGAAATATGGCTTCAAGGGACAAGAGGCAGAGGACATAATAAATAAAGAAAACTTGAAAAACGGAAATGATTTCACATATCTTGTGGAACGGGAATTTTGGGGGATTGGTCGATAATTTGCAACGGTTAGTATAGTTGTTCCAATGTAGGGGGGATTGATGGGTTCTCAGGGTAAATTTTGGACTGTTTTTAATGACTTGAAAGTCGTTAGGGGAGAAGGAGATTGTTCACTGTATTAATAAGTCCGGCACTGTTTGAACATTTGATTTATTTAACAACTTGGCAGGTTACTTCCTGACGGCTCCTAGCTGACCTCACTACTCACTTAGACTGATCTTAGAAATGACTTACACTGCCCTCAACTGAACTTTAGAAATGATCTAGACTGATTACTTTCGGATGACTCAGAATGCCTGATTCCGTATATTTCTTTCGCGTCTCTCGTATGATGTCCCTGTTTCTCTTGAATGAATGTCTGAATCTGAATGTGCGAAAGAATCTCTCTCTGATTTCCGTACCCCAGTTTTTCTACCACATCGCCACGCCTCTCGCTAAATTAAATTCCCTCGTATGTTATCTATTTCCGTGTTGTACGTTCATCATTGGCTATCTTAAAAATATTTATTTGTAACTAAGTTCTCCTTATTGGTTGACTTTTATTTGATGACCATTGGCTAGAATTATTCTTTCCCCCCCTCTGATCTAATATCTTTCCACGAACTTGAATTTTCCCAGAACAACCTGTCATAAATTTCGGCCCTTTCCTTACATTCTGATTTCTATTGATAATATTTTGCCTTCCTTAGTTTGTAGTTTTCCAAATGCTCTCAGAGATAACGCACGCGTTGATGGGCTGTTTTCGACTTTCCTGTAATAAAACATTTTCGTCTCCGTTCTGACATTTTCATTTTCTCTTAAATTATTGCTACGTCTGACTTTGTTAAATACTGTCCCGTTATGGCCACCTGTTTCTCTTATTGTGAACTCCTAAGTATTTCCTAGGCAGAAGGTTCGTGACCTAACAAAAGATAGTTTACCCTTTCCTCAGCCTTGTCTAAGGAGCGGTCGGTGGACGAGTCGTCAGGTATACATCTCTGTCTCTTTCTAACATCTTTTACACAAAATGTATACAAAACCCTTTTGTAAGTTACAAGTTACAAATTATTTCTATTTCTGTTATACTTATCTCTAAAATATTTCTTATACCTATACATAATAATTATCCTTATCAAATCTAATGCCTTTATAAATATAACTCTGCAGCCTTTAGTTATTAAATTAATAAAGGAAGCCTTATTTCCTGCTTCACTTGGTCAAAATTTGTCATTTAGAAATGCTACAAAGAATATCAATTGCATGGCAACATTTTTTTAAGTTTAAATTTTATTCTTTTGCACAGCAGTTTTAAATTGAACCTGTGCATCCTACCAGTTTTCCCTTTAGACTCACAGACGTGAATTTTAACAGAAATGAAACGGTGAAAAGTTAGCAATAAATCAAAGTAAAAAAGAGAGACCGTATACGGAATGAATGAAGTAAGGGAACAGTAAAACCATTGAATGGGATTTAAATATAGATGAGCAGGACACAAGAGGAACGCATATGCTGACATTTAGGTCCTCTTAGGACCAGACATAGTAATGTGCAGTTTCAAGGTACAAGATTTACATACAAATTGTAGATCTTCGGAAGTCAATAGTCTACGAAAGCGAAGACAAATATAGGCTGGAATAAACATGTTACAAAGTAAATAAAAATGTAATTGGTCTGATCTTTCCCGGAATGGCTAACTGGGTCTGTTAAAACTTAAGTCACCTTTCTTTACCGAAAGAATGTTCGTATCAGTGGCGGCTCCTTGCTCTTGTAGAAGTGTGGAACAGGACATGATACCCAAATTGCGTGGGGAAAGGCCTCCTCCCCGACATTCTCTCATAACTGTAATGCCATCGTAAGTTTTTTGCTATAAAATTCTAATTAACTGTTCTAATTCAGCTGTTAAAGGGCGCCTTAAACATTCTGCAATCAATTCAGAAACAGCAATGCATTTTATGAATTTTTCAACGAACTTTATCATGTATAGTAATATCACAACAAACGTGACATGCATGCAACATTAGTCGTTTCGTCGGCCTGTACAGGAACGAAGTTAATGCTTTCTGTTTCTTATCTAATCTAATTCCTATAGATGGAATACGTTTTTCACTTCGCACACTGTCAGAAAATGTGTTTTTTCAACTCCCCCCCCCCAAAAAAAACTTCCTATATTTGTGCCGTCTTGCTGGGTAAGCTCCTATAGCTTTCGGTTGGTGAGGTTCGAATTGTTCAAATATATCGTAACGGTTAAACATAGACGCGAAAATGGAATCTTCAATAAAACGTCCACTTTATTCACTGCCTCGAAACATTTCGAAATATTTTAGTAACTTAACGTTAGCACTATAAAAGCCAACTTTCTACTGTAAAACAGTTTCAAAGTGATTGTCAGTTATGTATGTGTCAGAAACCACTGAAAATATGGTTTCGGAGAAAATAGAGAATTCCGAGCCAAGAGAACGCAGAAATAAGCAGGAGAAAGTCTATCTCATCTTGGAGGAAGACAAATGTCTGTGCGAACCCGTGAAGGTATAAGTTTAAAGCGTAAAATTTTCCGGGATGCCCCATGAGATTCCCTCGCTAACTGAGGACCCGCTACTAGAGTACAGAGTATAAATGAATGAGTGGTGCTTAAGGCCCGTTTTCACTACAGAGGCACCACAAACGATGGACACTGAAACATGAGATGAAATGATATTTAGGGAAAGTTTTTATTTTTAAGGAAGGAAACGTTCCATGCCTAAGTTCCCCGGCACTTGCCATTTATGAGGAGAACCTGGAGAAAACCTCAGTCAGGAAGGACGGTCCTGGCGGAATTCGAACCCCAGACTAACGAGTCGGCACCTTAACGACCTCGGCCACCCGTGGCGGTACAGTAGAAAGGAAATGCTCTTTTTACGTAAGATACAATTAAGAAATAATCGGTTATACGCTGTTTTCATATACTTTGTGTGTTAAAAGTTGGCTATGAGAAGAGAAAATGATAATTCATTATAGCATTTTGGGGGCCCGGTTCTCTCTGGTCCTTATTGACAGCCCGCTCCTGTGGATTACATTACATTTCAAATCTTAATTAAGGGATGAATATCAGTCAAAATAAAACCATGAAGGGTAAAATCAGAAAGAATATCTGAATGGAAAATTTTAAAAATAATGAAATTTTTCGAAGTACCGAAATAAAAACTATTAGGCGTAGTATCACGTTTGAAATACAGTTAAGAATATTTTCCCTTTTATAGCTTATTCTGTCTAATTAAAATTTTACTTGGAATTTATTAATTACCACCCTTTATAAATGATAACTAATATATTAATTACTTTAATGCAGCTTTCATATTTTAATCATGATTATATTGTTATTTTTATTTTTGTGCATGTGTTGAAGTATTGTGTGTAAAATGTTATTTTCTCGTACCAGAGTACAGAAATCCACCCCAGCCTTAAAAACTTATCTGGAAATTTGGGCAGGGAACCTGTTCACCTATTGTATTATCATATGTGAAGCAAGAGAACCGCTATTATTTGGAGAATTCTAAAGCAGGATTTTAGTGAAGATATTTCCTTTGTATCTTGTCAGACAGAGAGCTTTCCTTATATCGTGTTAGGTGAGGGTAAGCGCAATAAACATCTTCCAGCTACGGGGGCGAAAAGACCCTCTATGCCTGAGCTAACTGTACAAGTGTGTGACATACTGAGAGTCACGTACGCATGATTAGCTAATAAGAGATGAGAAGGACATTATGCGAGTTCAGTTTCCAATAGATATTCTTAGATCCGAAAAAATGTCCGAGATCTCTCTTTGAAGAATAAAGATAGCTTCGGGAAACTGACGGAGAGCCATATTTATTTAAGCTTGTGATTTTGCGGCCCATCACAAGTTGAGTATTCAGTTCAACTCATTTCTCAGGGAGAGTTCGGTTCAGTTGTTGCATCAGTTCAGGAGTTGTCAGATAATCGGTTCTGAGCTGTCAGATGTGGGTCAGTTCAAGCACTCAGTTGTTGCAGTTGTAGCAATCAGTGCCATAGTGAACCTTAAAATTTGCAGAGACCAGCTTTGAGTAGGAAGATTTGCGGTATGTTAAATAGTGGTAGTGAAATAATTGGGAAGCTTATAGTTAGTGCAAAAGTTTAATTCTCCAAGGAGTAACGGTGTCTCTTAAAGTGGAACAGGCTCTGAACAACAAATTGTGTTTCTCTCTTAATACGATAATTCTTGTTAATCCCCTCGTTAATCTCCTTAACTCCTTCCCCTGTGGTCTCCGAATCACATAAAGTCCAGCAAAGAAACAAGAGTCGGCATAATTGTAAGTCAGCGGAAATTCGTTGGAGAGAGTTACCCCTGAGAATCCAATTATTCAAATAATTAATCTAATCCTTCCATAATCTTTCCTCTATCCTTACACGCAATCCCACCCTTTCCCAATAAAAAAACCGCTGCAAATTCTAAAATGTTTATACCACTTACCGCCCTATACATTTTAAAATATAATACAGATGTTATCGGCAAGTGGCCAGATTACTTGGCCTCATCCACCTAAATGACCCAGATTCGATCCTTAGGGCCGGATATGGACTTTATGGCAAACAAAACGGTGCCAGAGAAGAATTATTTGGATATACCTGATTCTCGTCATGTTTATTAACCTTTTCCTATCAACATCTACAACAACATAGTCTGCCGCAAAGTATACGAGGGCAGGTAAATAAAATTACGGCCCCTTAAAAAAACCTTATATGGTGTCATACCTTATCTGTTAAGTAAATAATTGCAGCTGTAACTTCAGCTGTGTTCAGTTGTTCAGATATAGTCCATAATGAAGACTATTTGTAATACATTGTGACTTGTTCAGAATGGAGTATCGAGTTGTTATCAAGTTCTTCACAAAAGAAGAACTCACTCCAAATGAAATTAAACAGCGACTGGACGGTGTATATGGGGAAGCATCCCCCTCATATTCTACCGCAAAAGAATGGGCCAAACTTTTTAGAATGGCTGCAGAAAGCATTGAAGATGAAGAGCGTGCAAGTCGATCCTTGGAGGTACTCCTGAAAACATCGGTCTTGTGGAAGGAGAAACTATAGAAGACCGGCGTTTCAAAGTTACGAAACTAGCACCAAAGTTGGGCCTTTCTAAAACAAAAGTAGTTTGAACTATTCATGAATATTCAAACAGAAATAAGATTACAAGATGGGTGCCTAGGCTTCTTTCCTCAGTCCAAAAGCGAAAACAAGTCACCAGCTTTCAGGCGTTTTTGGAGCTCTGCAGTGGCAACAAAAGAAAAGTTCTGCAAACCATTTTTGCAGGAAATGAAACTATGGTCCTGTACTATGATCCCTTGTCCAAAGAGAAACCTGGCGTAGCACCGACTCTAAAGGTGAAGGTCACTCAGGCAACCAAGCAGATCATGGCCAAAAATGTTTGTAACTGTGAAGGAATACTCTTCATTGACTTCAAGGAGAGGAACACGATAGTAAATGGGGAAAACTATGCTGGCCTACTGCACAGACCAACCGCTATGGATGGACGAGGTCGTTAAGGCGCGGACTCGTGAGCAGGAGTTCTGGGATTCGAATCCCATCAGGACCGTCCTCCCTGACCGAGGTTTTTCCCAGTTTTTTCTTCAGTCCTCATAAATGGCTAACGTCGGATAGGTACCCTAAAGTGATGGATGCTGTTTAAGCCCATTTGGCAGACTAGAATTCTAACCATTTTGTAGATGGGGGGGGGAATGAAATGTTATTCAAAATTGTGAGAAGTGTATTGCAATAGAGGGTAACTATATTAAAAAGAGAAATATAGTTTTTGTCTTTATCATATCTAGAAAATA
Organism: Metallyticus violacea; assembly: GCA_030762175.1. Taxonomy (NCBI): domain Eukaryota; kingdom Metazoa; phylum Arthropoda; class Insecta; order Mantodea; family Metallyticidae; genus Metallyticus; species Metallyticus violacea. The sequence continues at coordinate 20,975,873 of CM060843.1, read as the reverse complement.
AGCTGGAAACTTATGGACCACCCTCGTACAGCGATAGTAGGAGAGAAATTGCCTTGTGATTGACGTTTCTGTTGCCATGAAATCACTGGAGTGGTTCAAGTTTATTATAAAACGTTCCAATACTTCTTCTAGAATTCTTCCACGCAATTTCTTGAAAGCATGTTGCTACTGCGTAATTTCCGTTAACGGTTAACTATTGCAGCACCAATGATGCCATCCCTCTGACGATAATAGCTTTTGTTACCTGATTAGTCAGCTATAAGACGAGCCTCTTGACAGCCGAGTCGCCGGCATAAACGTGTCCTAAGTGTCAATCACAGAATAGACTACACCTACCCTCTACCAACGACGTGTGGAGTTCAACGTTCTGGAGACGATTAAGTTGATATAAATATATCTTCATTTACCTAATTTATTTTATCAAAAATCTTCATGTCTTTTAAGTATTTTTGTCATTTAAACCCAGTGTTTCTGTAATGGTGTTTCATGCCCTTGAAATGCCCATTAATAGAGCAAAATTCTGTGTTCTGTTATTATTTTTCCCAAAATATACTTTTAGTATTAATCTGCATTTCACTTATAAACATGCATTACAACATATTACTATTGTATTTTGTGAATTTTTATATATGCGGCCACTGTTTTATCAATTCACCTTAATCCATTTTAAAAATCCATTTTAAAAATTGCGAAAGGTGTTTCGTGTATACCAGATTGAAGTCTTTTAGACGCCCTGTATCCAGATTGTAACTGAAGTCTTGTTTTTCTTTGTCCAACGATTTTAGAATCTTCGTAATAGTTTTTCAAAAAATGTTTATTTTATAGAGCAATGTTGATTAGTACATTTTTAGTTTTGAAATTATGGAGTTGTTACCTATCTGGGAAATCTTTTCCACTCCATCATTACACACTATGAATTTTGAAACAATTTTTTGTAGATATTAAAGTATCATGTTTTATTGTTAACAGTGGTTTAGAACAAAACAGGATACTTTATAATTAATTGAAGTACCCTGAATCTGTATTGAACTTTTCTGTATAGAGTCAGATAACATTTTAAATGAAATCGAAAAATGTATGTAGTTAATCGATGTGCCCTGAATCCGAATACATATTCAGATTTTCTATATTGTATCGCTTTTTTTTTCCAGTTTTTAAAATAAGAACATGAACTTTCAAAACTTAAAGCAGAAAGTTTAGAAACGTCAAACGAAGTGCATAGTTTATATTATTATATGTATTAGTGCCACAAACTAATTTACAAGTGTTTAAAATTGATGATTAAACAGTAATTGTTTACGTACATTCAAATGCCCCACATTCTATTTGTCACTGGAAATCTTGCACCATTTTGATGCTCTGCTGTGAGAGACTGTGAAATAAATTCCTCATAATGTCTAGCAAAGCATAGGTGTGTTAATTACACCCGCTACATGGTTGCAATACACTAGTTACCCAGTTTAGAAAAAAAAAAAAAAAGGCCAAACTTTGTCTCTCTTTGTCTATAGCACGAAAACATACTGCCTATTATTTGCACTTTTTGGCTGTACACTTCAACAGAAAGCAGCTTTGTGGCTGCATTTTATTTTCTCTCTTTTCAAAACAATAAACACTTTAAGAGCCTTATAGATACCAGCTCCAATGAAGAAAGACTTACACGCAAATGAAGGATTAAAATATAGTTAAATTTATTTCATAAAAAGATTACATATGAAAAATGGAACAATGGTCTGAATTCTAAATTGTGTTAGATTGTTTTATTTTTTATAATGTAATTAATTATAAATTACTGGCTTTACGTAATAATCGTTTAATGAATAAATATAAATTCTCAGAAATTTCGAAAAGCTAATTTTTTAAAAACTCTCCGTTCTCCAACAAAAGTAAATATGGGTTCTGTGACCATCATAATGAGTAACTAAAAACTATAGACAATTTCTCTGAAGTGAAATGATTGCACACCAATATTATTTACTAATGCATAGAGATTTTCACTTATTTAACTTAGAACATTAAGGTTTTTCCTCTCATCTGTCGGTCGATCTGTAATTACATGATAACTAAATAAATCCTTATTCTATAATGGCTTGAGCTTTGAACTTTTCCATTTTATTTGTACTATTTAGGGATTTTTCAAAAAGTATGTTATTGGAAACGTTAGCAAAGATTTTCGGTGTATTATACAATACAAGACATTATATATTTTTCTCATTTTGCATTTAGCAGGAACAATACAGTTAAATGTTTGTGCATGTATTGGAAGAAAATGTTAATCTTGAACATGGCGATCTGAATGTCTAGCATAAAGGTGAAGGTTGGAAGATCAAGTTTATCCACCGTTTTCGTAGCTTTATATACGATGATATCTGTTTTAGCACATTTTATTTGTGGGATAATGTAGATTTATGAACAACATAGTATGATAAATAAGTTATGGACATTGCAAATATGTAGATATAAATGTGAAAAAGCAATAATAAATTAGAAAATACTTCCAAAAATAGACTTAGAGCACATTTCGGAACATTAATAAAGGGGAAACTTGGTAGCTCCATATATCCACTTTAATGCTCTTAAAGGGGTATTGAACTGAATTTTTATATATATTTTAGTCAATAAATATTCGATAACGGTGATTAAAAGCGTTTCTCAACATAAATCCGTTTTCATGTTATAGTGGCTTGACCGCGAAGCCTCCATGTGTGTCGTGTGTGGCTGAAACGTCACGAGCCACGATCTTGTTGCCTCTGCATTTTTCCACCCTCGAGCAGAACAAACTGTGAATACAAAGATACATTGTTGCGTTGTTTGTCACCACAGCTATTCACAGTGACTCTGTATTTTTGAAATTATGATTAAGTAGGGAAGTATGTAAACATTAAATAGAAAACCATGTAAAATTAATGAGTATGTCAACATTTCTGGCCGTAATAGAAATTTTGGCTGTTTTGGATGTTTCTAAAAACGGCCAATTTCCAAATTTCCACAAGAACGTTATATTCCAAGAAAAATCAAAACTTTTAGAAAAAATAACAGCTACTGGATTACGAGAAAGTTTTTGAAAGAAATTAATACAGCAAAATATTGTTCAAGAAAGCGTACTACTCGCTACTATTCAGAACTATGCGTAGTTTATATCGTAACTTCAAAATATACCGAGGGTGCCAAAAAATGTATACACACTTTCACAGTAGATATCTATTTAATATATTTCAAAGTTGAACCGAAAAACAACAGTAATGTGTAGTATGATGTTCTGTAAACATGTGTGACACATGCATTATGATAGCGTTGCTACCCGACAAGTAAATAAACAATGAACAAATGAAGCCAAGACTATCGTAAACAGATGTGACTCACATTACGTTATGCTAGCATTGCTAAATCCATTGGATTTCTACCTATGGGGAACTCTTAAGGATGTTGTACACCGTAAAAAACCAGCTACACTGGCAGCACTTGGGGAAGGAATTGAAACTGCATGTGCTGCAATCGTTGAGGACACTTTCGCAAATGTTGCTCAATCAGTAGTTCAAAGTACTCAGAAGTGTATCGATGCCGAAGGTTTTGAGCAAATGTTGTAACTGTTAAATTCTAAGATAATTAGTACTCATATTTTTCTGTTTGTGTGAATTCAATTTTGTCATGTTAAACGTTTTTTCTTTGCTTGAAGTGTGTATACATATTTTGGCACTCTCTGTATATTGAAACAAACGGATGTAAATTAAATGTGGTGGGAAACCAGGTTGCCCATTATCATTTGGTCTGTTTAATATATATCTTAACAATGCCATTGAAACATGGTTAAATATTTTAAATATGATTTTATCATCAATGAAATACCATCAAATCTTTTTGCGAATGATCACATTTTCTGCCTAATTCAGTACACTTTCAACTTGTTACTAATAAGCTAAATAAAGTAATAATTGAGTATAATCTTAAAACATTAGATGCAAAATAAAACAAAAACAACATTTGTATGTGCTTAGGCTCTCACGGCCGGTGATAATGTATTAGAAAGTTGATTTCGGGCTTGTTGGCTGATGTCTGTACGTTTCGCCAACTAGTTTGGGATCAACATGCTACGAAAAAATTATTTTTGCTGGAGTAAAATATATAGCGTAAAAAATAGTTCTAAACGCCGAAGTTTTAAACAATAATATTTAGGATGTAAAATAATATAAACTGCTTAAACATATTAACTAGGGAGAAAATACGGTATACATATTAATCGCTTTGTGGATCTGAGATATAAAACACAAAAGAAACTCAAATGAAGAGCTATAAATAAATTGGTGACTTCAGTTTTACTTTAGAGCTCATAGACGTTAACACTGTCAAAAGGAAATGAAAAGCTTTTAGAAGCTTCTGAAATGAAATTTCTACATTACGTAGGAATAATCGATATTTGAAAATTACTTTAGATTCAACAAATGGACCATTTAGAGAGAGTGGAGGAAAACACTATACTAAAGATAACTTTTCAATATGTACCAAAAGGAAGAGGGTGTTGGGTGTGTGAGATTCAGGAGGAGTCGGTTCTAATGAGCAGAGAACGAGTCATTGCGCTCAAGTAGTGTTGGTAATAATGACTATGAACTTCATATCCAACATGCAAATCCCCATTTATGGCTTTGATATTCTCGAAGCAATCGATGTAATCTTCATTCATGCGTTCATGGTGTGCATCTTAATTCGGTTATACATTTCTTAATAAAGGCAGCCTAGAGTCATAAACCGCATTTGCCAACACTCCTGGATAGCTTCTGAGCCCTCAATATACAATGACTTCCCTCAAGTGACAGACAGGTGTTGGTCAAGCTAAGATGCTGAATTATCCAGAAAAGTGCAATTCAAAGCCAGGATGCTCTTCTTGTAAGGATTATTGATGGTAGTACGAGGGGCAGGTTTTCTGAAGAGCCCAACAGTAGGTTGTGGTTCACTCAGAATGATCGCTGCATCTTCTTCGTCACCTTGACAGCCTCTTATGTCTCAGTTTCTACAATGAAAGGTATCATCAAAATTTAAATTTTGATTGATATGGAAGTGAAACTCATTTGTAGAACATACCAGTGACGACTCGTAGTCTTTAAGTGAAGCACACGAGACTTTATAATTAATTCTGTAGCACTACTAATTAACGCCATAAACCTCATACTGTTACCGCGCCATCTGAACTTCAAATGCTGTTTTCTCAAAGCTCTGTTTGTGTGGATTATAAGATTGATACACAGTTCTACATAAATGAACTTGGTAAAAAACATTCCTGTAGAGAAGCTTAGTATTCCTGTCTTTTATTTGAGAGCACGTTGATTCACGTACTTTTATTATTGTATCACGTGAGAATTTAAACGAAATACAATTACTGTTTATTACACAGAGACAATAAATTACCATTCCTCAAGACAGGTTATTACAAATGACTACATTTGCCACACCAATCTCTTCACAATTCAGAAAATGATGTAATATTGCCCCCGTAACATACCGAGCTAGTTAGGTTGAAGTTCTGAAGCCTACTTAAGGTAAATCATATTGTTCTCAATGTGGCAGCTAATAGTAACGTGGTAATTTCTAGTTTCAAACGTGAGTGCTTTTTGGAGATATGTGATCAAAGATTCACTGTGACCATCGAGTCCAAAAAGACGTACCTAACTATACGCTACCGTTTAAGTCCTGAAGACAAGTATAGAACATGTGGATTGTTTGCAAAAGACTTTGAGACCATCCTTAAGTTATCAGTTCTGTCAAAAAATGCAGTAGCGCTACTCTAAAGTTTGTTTAAAGAAATATCATTGATGTTCAAAACAGAGTGAAGAAAATATAAACTGATTTCTTTTTTATTTATAATTGGCAGTACAAATGGACATATGATCTTATGGTATAACCGCCTCTGGAATAAACGTCTTGGGAAGCCTGGTTTATTAATATAACGAAAGACTGGCCTACTTTTAATGATTTCCAGCATTCTTGTGAGAAAAAACGTACAAACATAGTATTTCGTTATGGCGCATTCATAAAAACCTGATGTAATTGCTCCATAGAAGAAATGAAGCATAAGAATTCGTCCAATGGAAGCCACATCTGATTATGGAAACAACTGACGACATGTCTCAAACAAAATTTAAGGTCTACTTTTGGCTTTGTCCACAACTGAGCGCAGCGCGCGCAGGGCCACAGTCACGCCAGTCACATCTCATAATAACAGTTTCAGTGTTGATGGCTGCACGTTGACAATCAGTCAAGTCTTAGTGTTATCGCAGACTATTGGTGCGACAGTGTTATTGATTTAGTAAAGTAACCAAACTCTGCAATCAGGGGTTCCCTTGGTTTAGTTTAGGCGCGTGGCGGATGACAAAAGTAACAGACAAAGGGAGAAAGAGATATCTACCGGCTCTGTTTGTTAACGAGTGGAGGGGTGAGGACGGTAGCAATGCTGAACTTTGCTTGCCGATAGAAAGAAGGAAGAGGGAGTAAGTACATTTTGAAACATTATGAGATAGCTCAGATCGGAAGAGGCATAAAACCGGGAAGGGGTTAGGAAAACATGAGTCACAATATACTTTCTGGAGGAAAATATTTGTGAGGGCGTATAAGTTATTTACTTTTCTACTACTTTTTACTTGTGTGGTTAAAATAATTTTCTCTTATATATTATATATATGTCTTTTTACATTTATTTATTGTACTATTATATGTGTATATGTATATATTGTCTTTTAAGAGTGAAAAATTAATTTATGCATTTTCGATGAATTTCCTAGTGTATTGGGGTAGCACATATGGCCCCAGGACCCGTGCGATGAGTTAGATATGTAACAAATATATTTTGTAAAAAATGCACTACTACTACTACTACTACTACTACTACTACTACTACTACTACTACTACTACTACTACTACTACTACTACTACTACTACTACTACTACTAGTAAAGTAGTAAAGTAAATTTTACTATAGTGTATTGTATTGAAAGTTTACCACCTGAACAGAGAAAATTTAAATCTACATGAATAAACATAAGTGTAGAGCAAGCTAAAGAAAATATCACGACAGATATTGCCAAATTACGAAAGCAGAACTGTATCAAACTTCATTGAAAGATGTCAGAAATGTACGACTGCAACCATTGTTATTGAATAGTGTTTACTATTGCGGCACCACAGACGGTGGACAAAGATAATACATGAAGTGGTAAATTGGGAAAGGGTGTTTTTTTTTTAAAGGAAGGAAGCGCTCCAGGCCTTAGTTTAGGGTACCTCCCGGCATTAGCCCTTTATGAGGACTCGGGAAACCCTGAAAAAAACCTCAGGAGGACGGTCCTCGTTGGATTCGAGTCCCGGACTAACCGCTCATGGCTCCGCCCTTTGACAACCTCGGCCACCCGTGACGGAGACAGCAGACAGACACCTCTTAAAACAATTCTTATTGTCACATAAAACTAATGCCGTGTACATTATTATCTTATTGCTCAAAGCTGTTACTGGTAGAAATGCATGGGAAATTTAGAAGCGTGTAGCGTAGCCTCAGCCCCTCGTAGGTTTCGTTCAGATGCGGACGTAGGCCAAAAATAACTCTCTGAACTTTGTTAACAAAGTGTGGATTTCATCTTTTATCAATTAATGTGTGTCATTTTGAGCATATTCCACCTGAAATTTGGCTGCTCATTATCGCCTAGGTCTTTGTAGATCTTGAAATTATATCGGAATGTATTTTTAACTTGACTCAAAATAATTTTTACAAGTCAGATTTAACATTGCAAGATAAGGGACCCGAAGGTAATCCTTTCTCTATTTCGCACCAAAGGCTAGCCCACCCACGCTTGTAAATACCGGATTTGATCCAGTCTGACACTTGCTATAATGTTTCCTATAATGATGGTCAGCTTGCGAGTTTTATCAAGATTCGCTCCGGTCATAAAAGTTTAATAAGGTGGAAGACAGGCGCATGAGTTGTGACCTCAAAGTTGAACTTGCAAAACTACCCTCTTAGAGCCAGGAATGAAAACTTTCCCGGAGGCGTACATCACATAGCCCTGGTCCTGTAAGGGCTGAATTATTTTCCCAGCTCCCTTTGCTTTTATCTTCAGGAAAGTGACCTGTACATACTACCGCTATTCATAGACGACCCCCCCATTTTTAATACACAGCGAATATCAGCTACTGAAACTGCAGAAGCTAAATTTGTATTTAGAAAGTATTGGTGGCAATCTTATAATGTTATTAATAGTCTAATAATCCGTTTAAGAAGCACGCTGTATAATATAATTTAATAGAGAGAAATATATCTTCCAATCGAGACAGCTCTCTTACAATTTATTATAAAGGAAATAAATTGTAAATAGACATAAAATGTTATAGCTGTTAAGATTAAAAAGATATGTTCTGCGCAGCGCAAGAAGATTCTCTGCCTGCTTTGCTGTTCAATCAGCTGACCCGGAAGTCCTCTAACTATATTTCGCGAACCCCTTGGAGTCCACGAGGATTAGATTGATGTACAGCTAAAAACAACGAATTAAGAGTAAACAACAGATTGTCTTTAATTTACACTTTGTAGTAATTGAGTTAAGGAAAATTAGAATCAAATTAAAGTTCCGGATAGAGCATTCAATAGATAAACCAAGAACATGAATCGTGTACAATACTCATATGTAACTTTATAATTTCCCTGGCAACCGCTGGGGCTCGCCCATCTCCCGGACTATCAAAGAAGGTTGTGAAAATAGGAGGGTAGGTCCATAAGTTTCTGGCCTAACCGTTGTCTAGGTATGATAAAGACAAAAACTATATTTCACTTTTCAATATCGTTACCCTTTATTGTAATATACTTCTTACACCTTTGAATTAACATTTCAATCCCTCCCCCCAAATAGACATAAGTCTTTTCTGCAAAATGGGCTTAAACGGCATCCATTTCTTCTTCGTCACACATAAATTTTCTTCCTCGAAGGTCATTCTTAAATTCTGAGAAGAGGAAATAGTCACTGGGAGCTAGATCAGGGTTGTAGGGTGGATGGTCGATCTCCTTGAAGCCACATTTTTTCACAGCTTCCTTTGCAACAAGCGCTGTGTGCACAGGCGCGTTGTCGTGAAGAAGGCTCACATCATCACTCAGCTTTTCTCTTTGATGGAAGCACGTAGTCTGTGCAGTAGGCCAGCATAGTTCTCCCCGTTTACTGTGGTGTTCCTCTTCTTGAAGTCAATGAAGAGAATTCCTTCACAGTACCAAAAGATTGTGGTCATGATCTTCTTGGTTGACTGAGTGACCTTGGATTTAGAGGCGGTGCTTCGCCAGGTTCACGCCACTCCAGTGACTCTCTTTTGAACAAAGAATGATAGTAGAGGACCATATTTTCATCTCCTGTAACAATAGTTTGCAGAACTTCTCTTTCGTTATCACGGCAGAACTCCAAAAATGCCTGACAACGGATGACTCGTTGCTGCTTTTGGACTGAGGAAAGAAGTCTAGGCACCCATCTTGTACTGGCCTTATTCATGTTAATTGTGCATGAATAATTGCAAGGACAGTTGTTTTAGAAAGGCCCAAAGTTGTTGGTATTTCTGTAACTTTGAGCCACCAGTCTTGTATAATTGCTCCTTCCACAAGAGCACGTGGAGTGAGCACGTCCAAGGGCTATCTGCACGCTCTTCGTCTTCAATGCTTTCTAGACCCATTCGCAAAAGTACGGTCAATTCTTTTGCGGTAGAATATGAGGGGGTGTTTCCCCATATAAACTGTCTAATCGTTGTTAATTTCATTGGGAGTAAGTCCTTCTTTTGTGAAGAACTTAATAACAGCTCGAATCTCTATTTTGAACATGTCACAATGTTCTACACATAGCCATCTTTATGCAACTATATCTGAACAACTGGACACACCAGAGCGGAAGTTACAGCTGCAATTGTTTACTTAACAGATAAGATATGATACCAGATAAGACTTTTGTGAAGGCGATATATAACCCTTATCGGCGAGGCCGGAAACTTATGGACCTACCCCATATTGATGTATTTCGTAATAACACAGTTCTCTGTACTCCTCATCTATCTAATATATACTGTCGCCAACCAAATTAAGAGACTCTCGCAAACTTCTCAAATTACTTTACGTTATTATAGATATGCGTTCGAAAATGGAGGCAAACTCATTTCTTAATCTCAACTAATATAAAGCATTCTTATCACAAATAACTTAAATAAAATTTTTAACATTTAAAAGTTAATATAAACCTAGATATGTAAGACTTTCCATAATAAGTGTTTAATTTATTTATTAACTTATTCACACATAATTTGCATTCTTTGCTTAGGTGGCCCTTCATATCTGTGACACGTCCGGTCCTTATCAAATCTCGTAGGAGAAGGAAGCATCACTTGATCTCAAATAGCTTCATGTTTTTTTTTTACGCTTGCGCAACAACCTTCTGCCCCTGCCCACATGCTTCTTGTAATGAACGAATGTTAATGACTCTTCCCAGGGCATATTGCAGTGTATGTGGTAACAATATGACAATATTGCCAACACACGCACACTACTAACGTCTAAGTGCCACAATATATATGTATGTATAAATAAACATTTTGGAAAACATACAATCAAAACTCAAAATACAATTTTCTCCTGTATGCCAGATATATCGAGGCTTGCAAGTGAAAAGCAACAAAATTCTCTCATTTAAAAATTACATAAACGAACAAAGATGTATGTAATATTTGTTAGTTATTATTAATTTCATTTTGTATACACTTCTTAATATTATGGCTATTACTGTTGTGTAAGGATACGCTACAAAAAGTTAAATTTCCAGAACTGCAATGCTTAAATTTGAATCTCCTGGTTCCGCGCAAAAAAAAAAAAAAAAAAAAAAAAAAAAGAAGGTAAAACTAGAATATGGCAAAATCTTGAACATTCGCAGTAAAAATCACTATCGAAATTAGTACGGAGGAATTTTTGGAATGTACAGGAATCCAGGAACAATGAAATTAGAAATATTAATCGTGTCGAATAGAGCGTATTTTCCTGTTACAAAGTCGGTTTAACGAAGAAGGATGACAATCCCAACACGTTCTATAAGGTAAGATTGAATACAAGTTTTAGAAAGGGAACTTGAAGGACGGGCGCCGCCGGCTGCGGCACGCTTAGTAGCTAAAACCTTAAACACTACAAGAGCGGACAAGATTTATGACCAAAGCTTGGTATTACTAATTAACATTTCTATTTATTATTTAATAATTAGTATTTTACTTTAAAATGATATAAACTTATGAAAGGATGTTTAATTCAAATTTCATTAATATTGATTAAGTACTTTTTGAAAACACGGCAAAACCGTAGTGCTTATAAAACGCTGGCACGTTTCAGCTAAAGCAAGCAGAACTTGCATAAAGTTGTTGTCTTGTAAATTGGCAGGGACCGAAGACGGAAGTTATAAAGCGTTTCTCCTGGGGCACGGCTGGAAAGAAATCCTTTTCCGATTCTCTAAACCGCGCTGCAAGATGTGACATGTCGACGAAGTGAATAATAATCATCCCCTCTTCCACACCGCAGTTAATTAACGCAAGGTGTTACCCCTCCAGTGTTGCCACTCCCCTTCCCCTTCACCGCCAATGCGCGGAGCTGCGCTCTACTGCATTGTTATTATAATAATTAGTTGTGTTTGTATGTAGCATGAGATCCCAATTTCACGGGTCAGCGGTAGGCAGCTGTCCAACTGCGGCCATGTCTGTTCCCTCGAGGTCGTTAACAAGGTGGCAAAATCGTGCACTTTTTATTAAAGCAACTTAGAACATTTCCTTACTTGACTGCTAATTCTGGCGCCTCCAGAAAGAGTCTGTGATTTTCTCTAAGGCATTTTCCTGCTCCTTTCCCGACGTTTTGTTTCCTTAAGGTTTCTCCAGATTGAGCCTATGTGAGCATTGCTGCTGCAGTGAACTATGAACGTGTGGCGGGAGGAATGAGTTGAGCATTCCCAATAATATAAAACAAAACCCTAACTATGGCGTAAAGAATATAAGTATGTATTATATGAACCATATTGTAAATATTTTCACACTTTAGAGCTGTTAATTCATTAAATGTTTAGTGTGAGCTAAATTGTATATTCAAAATTCAGTTGCATAAAGCTCTATTAAATGTTTCGGTCAGAAAATTTACACCTGTATCCGAGAGAGAATTTAACTATCTGTTTGACAGTGAAGTCCAGAATCGCGACTTGAATTTTTGCCGTGTAGTTTTTACAGGTGAGCTGTTGCCAATAGCATCCATCGTACATAACACTGGCATTTTGGTCTTATTACTATGTACAACACTTGTGTAAGTAAAGAGAGACAAGTGATGCCATATATGAGGAAGATGGAGGATCAGCCATTTGGTATCTTAAATTACTTTTATTACTTCTTAGTGGTATGTTTGTAGGTTGTAATGTACAGACTTATTATTATGTGGTGTGATTGCTGCATATTTAGAGCATTTTCATAAAATATGATGTAAGCATTCACTGCGCACCATACATACATTTTTTCGTCCAGAAATATTAAAAAAATAAAGATAAAGATAGCACATTGTGTCCTTCAAGGACGAAGGCCTCCTAACAAGTAGGGAAAGCTCGCTTTTTCCTAACGTGGTGAGCTATTCCACGCTAGTTGTTCGTATGCTGTTTAAGACTCTCTGATTTGTTCTTTGGTTACTCCATTTCTCACTGCAATAGTTGCTTCTCAAGAGATTTCCATTTTTCTCTTCCTCTTGCTACTCTTGACCAATCTGGACCAGCGTATTCCTGGAAGAGGTTTGTCCATTTTATTCTGGATCTGCCTTGTATCCTTTTTCCTATTCGGGGGTCCCACATGCAGATCTTGTAGGTTCACCTATTGTCCTGCATTCTTGCGACGTGACCGCCCCATTGCCATTTGCTTCTAGTACTTGCTATTGTGCCTTGTTTGTTGTCTGAAATAACTGGTAAAAATCCTAAGTACGGCTTCCTTCGGAAGGGAAGGGAAGCCGTGGGTCTCGTGTCGTGCATTTACGGCACAAAAAAGAACCTCAAGCCTCTGAAGAAAATTTATAGGCCGTTTCACGCCCTGAATAGAATGGGAAGCTGATGGCCTGAGATGTTAAAGGGCGACCGTAAATAAATCAAATCAACAATGAGATAAATGGTTTATTAATACTATAGGTATCTTGTCCTTCAAAGTTATACCCAGGATCTTGCGTTGCATTTTTCTTTGGCATATTTGAATTTTGTTCTTTTGTTTTTCTGTTAGATACCATTTCTGGCACCCATATAGTAATACAGGCTATACACAGGTTTCGAGCGTCTCGAATCTGATTTTCTTAGTTAGTGTTTGGTCTAACTTAAGGGTCCAAAATGCTCTCCAGGCTAATGAGATGCCTTTGTATTCTTTTTTTTCCATTTTGGAAGGAAATCTATTGTCCTGGTATGTATATTCTCTCACACATATGAGGACTGTTCCATCTATTTATTTTTATTGGTGTTTGATGTTCGTTTGAAATTAACTGCGTCTTCAGTTTGTTTAGTGACAGCTCTGCATTTTTGCTATCCTCACATAATTATTCCAGCATAGATTGTAGTGCTTTCGGTGTTTTGGCGAATAAGACCACATCGTCGGAAAATCTTAAATTTGTTAGTCGCCTGCCGTTTATATTGATTCCAAAATTACTATGCTAGTTCATTTTCCTGAATATATGCTCCATTACACAGGTGAAGAGTTTGGGAGAGATTGGATCGCCTTGGGGAACTCCTCTTTCTAGTCGGAGTGGTTGTCCTTCTGTTTTTACTTTCGCGAAACTGGCTATATATTTGGTGCAGAATAGAATGTACTTTTCTTCTATTCCTTGAGCTGCCAGAGCATGTAATATGCTTTTATGCTTCGACTGAGTCGAAGGCTTAGATATTGTCAATAAAGGCGGTATATAGTGTTAGATGGGATTCCTCTGCTTTCTCCATCATCCATGGTTGATTTCCATCCAGAATCTTCGTTATTCTTTTAGTTAAGATTTTTATAAATTGTTTGTATATATTTGACATCAGGCTTAAAGGTCTGTAGTTGCCTATAATATCCCTAGTGCCTTTTTTGCGTGGAAGAACAATTGTGCTGGTTTTCCATTGTTTGGGTGTGTTTTTTGTTTCTAGAATTGCATATAAGATTTTGATGATTTTGGGTGTTAGCTGGTCTCTGCAAACTTTAGCAATTCATTTGGTATTCCATCTTCGTCTGGGGTCTTCCCGTTCTTGAGCTCGTTAATGGCAGTGCGAACTTCGCTGTGCAGGATAGGTTGAGATTGTGTGTTTGGGATATTTGGTACCTCGACTGAATTGGGATGGAGCTTGAGTAGTCTGTAACTGAGTTGATTATATCTTTTCTGATGTTATGCTTTTCCCCTCTGGACTCTTTGTTCCAAGTATCCATTTCTGTCCTTTGTTCAAATTGCCCTTTAATTTCTTGATTGATTTTGATGATTCCATAATTAGATTCGTTTGTTTTGTGTGTAGTTGTGAATATCTTTCCTTATCCTTGGTCCTTCTATCCAGTTCTGCGTACTCCAATCTGTTTTCTTCTCATGTGTCTCTCATTAGTTGTAATTGTGCCCTTCGTCGATCAGCTGTATAGTGTATATGCTCAGTTTCTCCGTTTTTCATGTTGGGGGTCATCTTGGGCACCTCGCTGCTAGCTTTGTTTTATGGTATTCTCTAGGGTATCATATAGTTCGAGGGTTGCTTTGTCTGTGTTAAAACTGTCTTGTATAAGTTGTTCTTGCAGCTTGTGTTGGAGATCTTCCATGTCTACGTTTCTTATACTTATTTTATGCGTTTGTGTTTTTCTTCTTCTTTTCATCCTTATTTTTGTCCACATCGTTCTGTGATCGGTGCTAAATTTAGATTGTTTACCACTTGAGCATCTGTCACATCTCCAATTTTTTCGTATAAAATGTAATCAATTGCATTTTTTATCTTACCGTCTAGTGATCACCAAGTCCATTTCAGGTGAGATAGTTTTCTGAAGAGCGTATTTACTATTTTCAATCTATGCTCTTGTGAGTACTGGATCAATCTTTCTCCCCTCTTGTTTCTTATGCCTAAGCCATATGTTCCAACAGGTTTTTCGTCTTCATTGCTTGTCTTGCTCAATTTACTATTCATATCTCCCATAATGAAGTTCTTCTGTGACCCGTATTTGTTGAGTGCCACCTCTAAGTTGTTCCTCTTCACTGCTGGCCTCTGTTGAAGCGTACGCTTGCATGGTTATTGAGCAGTGTTTCATAACTAATATTACTGCTTCCTATACATCTTGTAACCTGTGTTTCTGATGATGAAACCCACTCCCTTCTGGCCTGCTTTTTCTCCTTTATAATAAAATAAGTCGTCATTTGCTTTTTCAATTATTGCTTCTCCTATTCTTCTCACTTCTCTTCTCATCTAGTATCGAATTTGATAAATTACAGTGCATTTTCTAGTCCTTCTGTTTCCTCTGTTCTAAGTGTCTGAATATTTAACATTACTATTATAAATTCCTGTTTTCGGTTTGTTGTTTGGAGTTCTTATTCGTGGTTCAGCAAGTGATTTGTTGTTGTTGCTGTTGTTGGGGGTTCATTATGATTTTTGTGCTTGAGGCAGCATATTCCAGTTACTTACTGGCCCTTTAGCATGCTTTTCTTATATACACCTTCACGTTGTTGCCTCTTTGTTAACTTGCTTAGTTGGTTCTGCATTAGACTTTCTTGAGCAGTCATATCGTCATCATGTGGTATTCTTCCCCCGCTAGTTTTTGTTTGTTCCTCACGTTATTTTGTCTTCCAAACAGGCTAGTTCGACTCTTGACTAATCCTCTGCCTAAACTATCTTTGCATCTGTACATGAGTCTGTAATATGGTTTATGAAATTCTGTCTTAGCTAGTATTTCTTTTATTTTGCTGGTCATTTCCTCATAGTTTTCCGGTTGTAGATCTTTGTTTTTTTTATTATTATGTTGTTCTTGCTATCCCTCCTTGGTCTTCTCTCCTCTACCTCCTTAAGTAAACGTAATTTCTTTTCTATATTGCTGGTCTTCTCTGTCGTAGTAATGTCCAAGTTATATACTTTATTATCCAGGTTATTACATTTGTCTGCCATTAACTTGTCAAATCCTATAATATCCTCTCACAGAAACACTATTTCTGTTTTCGTTTCTGTTTCAAAATCCTCATTTTGTTTTCTTAGGTGTTTTAACTCTGTTAAGATGCTCCTGAATGGGTTGATTTTCTTTGGAATCATCCTCGCGGTCCCTTAGTTGTTTAGTTTTCCTCTGTGATTTTGTGTGTCCGGCTTCTTCTCGATCATTTTGAGAATCAGGTTTGGCTAGGTAGTTGTTTTGTGATTTGCTCTCGCTTCTTGTGGTGATTGGCTGTCTTCTTCCCCTTGAGAAGTTATTCTTTTGCGTTGTTCCAGGGTAGGAGGTATTGGAGGTCTTCATGACTTTTATTGTTGGTGCCGCTCTTGGTTACCAGGGTCGTTGTGCTCGCTTTCCCCGATCCGTCCCCTTACCATAGGCAGGCTATTTGGCAGGTTTTTCTGAATTTCTCGTAAGTTTGTCACTCGTGACTTCCTTTGCGTCATTTCCGGTTTCTAACGGAATGGCGTAGCTTAATCTCGTTTTGCCTCACTTTTAGCATAACCTTCTTCGATCGTAAAAATAATTAAGTGTGAATCAACAGAGTCATTCCTAACATTATCCTTAACTCAGATACTGAAATTTACTCTTATATTATCACGTGTCGGTAATATCTGAACAACAGTTAACTAATACGATTTTCATTTTAAAATCTGTGTGGCATTCCAAGTAAAGATTTGCGATGTTCCTCTTTTTTGTGCAAGCCTTTGCAGATATTTCTTTGGACTTATTTCTAATCTTTCTTCAATTGTGCCAAGTTTTTCCTAGGTAAGTACATGGCGGTTTATTTTCGGTTTCTTATCGAGAGCAGACCTTGTTTCGCTAAATCTTTTTACAAGATTTCGTACATCTGTAAGGCGAGGAACATCGCAGAATTTTCTTGCAAATCGTCAGTACACATTTCGATAAGTATATTTTTTTCATATAAGAAGCCCAAATGCTTTAGGTGGAGTCACTGAAGGAACAGAATGCTTATGTGCTGCCCCTGAATGTCCCATTTGAAAGCACTGCGTTTTAAGAGTCAAATTGGCGGTCCTGGTGGTGTAGTGGTTACCAAACTTACCTCCTACACCCAAGATCGCGGGTTCGAACCCGGTGGCTTTTTTTCGGGCCTAAAAATCCTAAGTATGGCTTCCTTCGGAAGGGAAGTAAAGTCGTGGGTCCCGGTTTGTACATTTACGCCACGAAAAAGAACCTCAAGGCTGAAAGAGCGGCCTCTGAGCAAAATTTGTCGTCCGTTTCACGCCCTGAGTTGAATGTGACGCTGATGACCTGAGATGTTAAAGAGAGTCCATAAATAAATCAATCAATCAAAAAAAAAAGTCAAATTAGCCAGCATTTTCTTCTCTCTTTTTATACATGAGGGTCATTTCTAAATTTGAATCACATGATCGTTGAAGCGATTGTGTCACACATTCAGTGCGTTAGCAAAAAATCTGCACCGTATCGAAGTCTGCCAGTATGCCAACCCGAATTATTTTTCTGTACGCTTTGTAAACATGTACTTAAGTATCTATTTGTACAGTTAAATAAATTGTCTATTAAGTTACGAAACTGCTTGTTCGTGCCAATCTCTTATAGTTTATCATACTACCAGCTACCAAACAACATCCACTCTAAAGCGACAAGCACTTCAAAATTGGGGACTTATAAGGACCACTTCAAAACATATTTATGTTATATTACACCAACACTTATGGATTTACCACTTTTTAAGCCACATCAAAGTTAATGTGAATTTAATTTTAACACAACTCGGTCGACCATGTCATACTATTCTGACCGAGTTCGGAGGGAGAAGGCAACGAGTGGCAGAAGCTGTTATAATGTTGATTAAATATGTGAAAATCACGGTAGATGTATAGCCCTCCCTTGATTAAGCATTTTATTGCAAAGGAATGCGTCCATTCAGGAATAATGACATTCAGCAAATATAGCGATCGAGAGTTAGTTTTTATTCAGGATAAAAATGAGGCTGCTGTAAAGATTTCTTTAATAGTTCTGAAGTCTACACAGTAAAAATCTAGACAGCTATAGTTCATTAAAAGAGAGAGAATTATAAGGAAGAAGGTCAGCAACAGCCTGAAGGTTATATACACGCAGCATGCAATCGCGCAACGTGGGGAGAAGATCTCGTTGGCAGTACGAGGGTTGAACAACAAAGACTGAAACTGATTTTTTTTTCACAGATGTTTATTACTCCAATTCAATGTTTACATGATCTTTTTCAAAGTAGTCCCCTCCTACTTCAATGCACTTTTTACAGCGTCTCTGCCAGTCTTTGAACACGTGCTGCAGACCATTCTTTGTCACCTCCTTGATAATCGCCTCACTTTTCTTGAGCACTGCTTCAGAGTTCTCAAATCGAATACCCCTAAGCTTTGCCTTTAGTGATGGGAATAAAAAAAAATCACAGGGTGCAAGATCGGGGCTATAAGGTGGATGTGGTACACAGGTAATGTTGAATCGAGCCAGAAACTGCATGACTTGATTTGCGACGTGAGGCCGTGCATTGTCATGATGAAGTCGCCACCCAGTCCGAGAAAGCTCTGGTCGTTTCTTTGCAATGTGCTTCCTCAGTGTAGCCAATACTGACGTGTAGTATGCTGCTGTAACAGTAGTGGGAGGGAGAACTGCATGCTGGTAAATCATTCCATTACAGTCAAAAAATGTGATCACCATCACTTTCCCTGCAGATGGAACAACTTTTGCCTTTTTTGGTGTTGGAGAACCTGGCGATTTCCACACTGTGCTGGCTTGTTGCACACTGTTGCACGAGGTAGTGCATCTTCACTGTACGCTTGCTTCAGCTTTTCATAAGTTTCGGTGGCTGTATGCTTTAAACGAAAACAGAATTTGATTGCGCTGTACTGCTCCTCTCGCGTCACCTCCATTGTCTGGTATGCGAAATGCACGTAGGGTCTACAAAATAGAGCATTACTACCAACCTACCAACATTATACATAAAAACCCACTCTTTTCAAATATTTTATGTTACAGATACGAAACTATCACGGAAGCTACAGGAAAAAATCAGTCCCAGTCTTTGTTGATCAGCCCTCGTATAATCGGGGTTGAAATCTGGGTGGGGTATAGAGCAGTGCAGCTAAACCTGGACCAGACTCATTAAACAGCGACTTGATTTAGGCTTGGAGCATGGCTACAGTTCAGGATCTCTGATGAAATTGGATTAAGAATTTGTCCTTATGTGGAGGTGGAATGGTTGTCGCATATCCTTGCGAACTGTACCAGTGCTGTAGTGTCGAGAAAGAAGTACGTGCCTCGTTCCTTTCTAACAGAGGACAAGGAAGGGGTTTGTCGAGCCCTGCTGGCAGGCAGGGATGAGCGGGCAGATAAATTTCTGTCGAACATGAGATAGTTTGTGTTTGGAAAGGCTGAAAGCTAGAAAGAGGAACCAAACTGAATTTAAAAAATGTATATATAGGTATGTGACCACCTCCTTGGTTTAGTCGTTAGCGTTACTGACTGCTACCCGGTTCGATTCCCGGTACCTACTTTGCTAAGATAGAGAGGTCTGGAACGGAGTCCACCCAGCCTCGTGAGGACATTTGGGAGGCTGCCTGATGGAGAGGTGGCGATCTCCGATCTAGTAAGCCGAGATATGCCTATCAGCGGGATGCGGTGTGTTGATCACGTGTCCCCTGTAATACTGCACTCTATCAATGAAATCATGTGATGGAGGTAGAAGACGCAGCGGTCGTCGCGGTAAAGCTCAGGCCCACATGGGCTATAAAAGGGCTTTACAGATGTATAGGCATGTACTGGTATTCAGTTATTCTAATGATTTCGGTGGTTTTTGTTCTGGACGTTTTAGTTTGTTTATTATTATTATTATTATTATTATTATTATTATTATTATTATTATTATTATTATTATTTTATTTACTGGAGGTAAAGTTTCACCTTATACCCGTGGAAGGTGTCCAACATAGGGTGAAGCGAACGTTTTCAGCAACAATTTAATTAAATCATTTCTGGCTGAAAACGTGGTTATGTTCAATTGTTTAGCACTTTTTTCTGCCATATCCTTATACCATAAAAACCGAAGAATTCAAATACTTTATCGTTTATTTATTTATTGTTAATTCTGTTGCATACTTTCTTTTCTTTCTGCACTACAGTTTGGTTACCATTCATTAATGGTTGATTTTTTGGCATTCTACGGCTCCCACTGTTTAATAACTTTTTTCATATATTCAATTAATAATACCACCTTTACACTTATTTCTTCAATAGCAATAATAATGATGATAATAAAATTTAAGGAACAAAATATAGGCATACTAACTCCCTTCTTGGAAATCCTAACGAATGACTCTACTAATGTACTAATTTCAATAGCAGTCACCGTGTAAAGGTAGCACAACTGTACGTAATGCCAAATTTGCATACCATGGAGAGTAATTTTGACATAAAATATAGAAATGTTGCTGGTCATCATCAGGTATCAGATGCTCAGTATGTAGGTGAGTTCAACAAGGGAGGTATGCTGTATATTTATTTATTTATTTGCACACTTTATCGCTTGGCAATGTAAAATGTGTTAAAGCACTGCAATGCGGGGGTTATAATTTTCCGAAACATTAACAACATGGCTAGTGTCGGAACAATGTTCAGTAATTGCTAAACAACCTGAACAAACCAAACTATCATTTCCCATACTGGAAATTGCATTTAACTTCCGTAAACGAGACGGGGAGCTGGCATTTAGCTAAGAGCACTTCAATTTCCTGTGAATAATTTCAATTAAATGGCATAGCATTGCAGACCAATTACAGTGCTAGAGAGTGCTTGATGTAATAACGGAGTAAGAGGTTTCACGGGCCGGGTGTTTACAAGGAGCTAATTCTGGGTCTAGGTGTGAAACCAGGGCAACTCGTGCAAATTAATTGCTTCAGTGAGAGACTGAAGTACTCTGTGGCTGTTTCCCATCTGGGCAATAAATGGCAATCATTGATAATATCTCTCACTTATCTGCTCATCTGCTAGAATGCACATTTGTCGCCAATGAAGCAGAAGTGAAACGGAACATTTCCTGAATACAAACATAAAGTTACTTGCTCAACAAAGTGCACTTGCCTATTCGGCAATGTCCGTTACGGTCGCGGACCCAGCATGCCCTTCACATTATGAGACGAGAGGTAGTTTGCTGTAAACAGCGCACCACATTACACAGAGTGGCTGTTGAAGTTCAACATAATGTGAAGGCTGTAGTGGCACTTCTCGTTATGAAAGAAGTTATTTCGGTCATGTTCTGCAGTCTGTATTTAAGCAACACGATACAGGAAATTACAAAAGTTAAATCTGTTCCTCCTAGCACAATGCACTGGATGGTCTTTCCCACGTAGCAGATGCTCTTCACAGATAGCCTGAGAGAATGTAACACCATTTTCAGCAGACAAAAATTCAAAACGCACTCAAATGACCTGTGAACAAATTGCTGGTGTAGTTGGAAAATATACGGCATAGTTTATCTAATTCAAGCAATATATCACTTAAAAATGGTCACCAAAATGGACAAAAGATTTCAGCAAGTTCCAAACTAGTACTTCAACGTCACCGAAAAACAAACTGTATTACTGTAATATTAACTGAAAATACATGTGTAGAGTCTTTCAAAATTCCTCTCAAACACAAAAGCGTTATAAATATTATAATAATCGAGAAGGAAAAAATACCATCATTCTACATATTGGGCAAAGACTGGAATATGATCTTTCGATCTTTTCTTGTTGAACATAAACCATTCTTTCCGCTACGCAATGCACAGTATTTTGCAAGATGTCTTGGAATATTCCAAAATTCTTGGGGGATGGTTTTATTCGGCTACTGCAAGATTGTTGGGTGTTCCAATAAAACCCATTCTTTAAGATAACCATGACTAAAAGTCGGCCAGGTTGAGATCTGAAGATCGTGGAGGTCATGTTGTTTGAAAGTGCCTCCTGTTCCAAAGATCTTCTGCATGGTGTAGATTGAGATGGTGCATCATCTTGCATGAAGACTGTGTTATCCAGATAGTGATTCCTCAGACTAGGTGATGATAAAATGCTGTAATATAATGTAGTAACCATTTTTATTTGTTCAATATTTTCTTCTTGAAGTAAATATAGGCCAATTATAATTGTCAGTGACTCTATAATATCATAAATACCTTATTGAGTTAAAGTCCAGTTGTCATTTTAGAACCAAACGTGCAATTACATATATTAACTCCACCTTAAGAAAGAAGGTCGCCTGTCAGTTATTCTTAATTTGAATCTCTGCTAACAAAATAACACATTTCCTGTTTGTTACTTTCTTTGAGGAACCATCATTTGGTATTAGTGTATAAAGGTACAGTCAAAGATAATGAGCTACTCTCATTAGAAAGTGCCTGAAACCTGACAGCTCCACTAATTTCATATTGATTATTTTTGTTCATTTCATTGAAGCACCTCGGCAACATTGACATCATTGGTCGCCTTTTGTCTTTCATATCTCTGCAAATCAGCAACATAACTTGTTTCATCATACTATAAAATATTCCTTTAAATTGCTTTGTGTTCTAAATTTTCTCAAAATTGAAGAAATATTTCTATTGTTTTCATAATAGAATTTGACAAGCATTATTTTAAAATTTAATTGTAGAACCAAGACATGCGACTTAAAATTGCTATAGCAATATTAAAAAATCGTTGGTATGCTAATAAAACCCTGAAAAGTAAAGAGGAAAAATACAAACCACCTTTTTTGACAAATACAGTGACTTTTGTTTTTTGCCTTTTTAAATTTTTTAATGTTTATAACGACAAAAAATTTCAAACTACCTTTTTAGGTTTCCATATTATGAAACTAAATTGAAAATTAAGGTTCTGAAAGGAGACCTATAGGATAAACGACACACAAAAATCACTACTGTGGTGATTTTATTGTGGTTGGTTGTTCCTAGATGAGATTTTGTCTAAAGGGGCATACGACTGAACTAAATCTTCTAAAAAATGCAGTGCTTGTTTTACAGGTAGCACTACTTTATAAACTGCATAAAGATAAATTACAAAACGTACCAAAAGTCAGTTATGAAAGTGAAGTAGTGTAATGATTGTTTTCTTCTGTAGTGCTACAGTGTTTACACCATTATCAATGCCGCCACGGGTGGCCGAGATCGTTAAGGCGTGAGTGGGAGGTCTGGGGTTCGAATACCCGCTAGGACCGTCCTCTCTGACTGAGGTTTTTTTCCAGGTTTTCCTCAGTCCTCATAAATGGCAAATCCGGGGAGGTACCCCAAACTTAGGCCTAGAACGTTTCCTTCTTTAAAAAATCTATAATTTCATTTCATGTATCATCAGTGTCCACCGCCTGTGGTGCCTCGGTAGTAAAAACGGGCGTTAAACACTATTAAAAACATTATTAATTATTATTTAAGCTGTTTTATTAAACAACGTGTGCTTCATTGCTTTGTTCTTGTAGGTAAACATAATTTTCATATTTTTACTGTCATAATTTCTTTATGATGAGCACACATTTAATACTAAACAAAGCGTTTGCACATTTGTGGAAACAAGATAAAGACTACACAATGGTAGGAGATGCTGACCATACATAGAACCAGACAATAGGCACTGATTCTGGAAATTCAATGTGTTTATGAGACAAGTTCTGTATGGAGCTTACTTCGACAGGACGACTAGAAGGCACTTACTGTTAAAAATAAGCAGCCAGTGACTGAAGTATTGACTGTGAAGGGTGTTCTCTCGTTGCGGCGATGAGTACGGAGGATGCGGTAGTTTTTGGTGGTTGTATGATTATTGGATTGTTTTTCTGCCGGCTTCTAACTCAGTCTTTTGCTCCAATTTAATTATGATGAGGGTCTCAGGATTCAATGGAGTGCTTTGTGGATCTTTCAGGTCTACGGGAACAGGGAAGATATCGCACAATGGACACACGAGATAGTTCTCTTCAATAACAGTTTATTCAAAATACAAGACACCATTCCATCAAATTGTTCGCCACTGCCTAACAAATTTCTATTTTCTTGGTACA
Organism: Metallyticus violacea; assembly: GCA_030762175.1. Classification (NCBI taxonomy): domain Eukaryota; kingdom Metazoa; phylum Arthropoda; class Insecta; order Mantodea; family Metallyticidae; genus Metallyticus; species Metallyticus violacea. The sequence continues at coordinate 20,951,665 of CM060843.1, read as the reverse complement.
ACTGATATGATTTCCCCCCCACTTCTACTTCATGCTTTACTATTCTGTCTTTATCACTTCCTATTCCCAAAACTATAACTAACCATTGACAGACTGCTTATGCTTCGGCTATCTTAACTCTGACCTATTCTTTGTCACTTTTACATCTATCGTCAACCGCTACCCTCAATTCTAACGACTGTGTTAATTCTTGTCGGCGCTCTATCTCTCAACCATCACAACTCCACCTGTCAACTACTGTCTTAACTGTCAAACTCTCCACGACTGTCTTCTACTCTGCTTCACCATCCACCTTTTACCTTCTAGCTCCTCCCATGCGAAAATTAAAAATTCCTCACTTTTATTATTTTATTCCCGACTGATCAGTTCTCTATTTAGAAATTCCAAAAGATTATTATATTGCTAAATTATTCTCATTCGCTCATTTTTAGACGGTGGCCTTCCATTAAAATAATTCTCCCCCTCAGACATTTATTTTTCCTATAGCCTGGGATTTCCTGGAAGATAATTTCGGTCATATATTTCGGCCTCGCTTTTGACATTTTGATAATTTCCCATTTTATTTTCCCCTTCACTATCCTAAGTCTGGGAACTAAGATTTCGCGATAGCGCACGTACAATTAATTATCATTACCTCCAGTCCCTATAATTCTGACTGTGCGGTATAATTCTTTTGATTCTAACTTTCCCCCCTCTGCCAGTCATAAAACACTTCATCTCGATCTTGACATTGTAATTCCCTTTTGAAACCTATTTCTTTCTAAGTGTGCTCCTGGTATTCTGTTCTTACAACCAGTTATAGAAATTTCCCTAACTTTGGTCCATCTAAAAAAGGTTTTAAACCTCTTACCTTTTTGTCGGCTATCTCCTTACCGAAATATTCCCAGAGAGTGACAGATTTATGGTCATAACAAGAGGAAACCCTTTTTGTTTGCTTTGCAATTTCGTTAGCTTAATGGCAAACAGACTGTCTATAAACAGTTATACAGTATTTCTGTCCCTTTCTAAGGGTTTTTCACACGTGGCTCAGGTCAACAAATTGTAACAAAACCTGGAAATGCCTCTTGCAAATTACTTTTACCTTAAAAAATTATACACATACAAGAAATAACGATATTAATACATAGTAAACGTAGTTCTGAATCATAAAATTATATACATACATAATAAATACCCATATCGACTCATTACCTTAATAAATACAGCTCTGAATATTCAATTATTATGCCCATATAATTAATACTAATATCAACTCATTAACATAATAAAGATAGCCTTGGAATTTCGGCTGCAACTGATAATCTATTACGTCTATAAGATGGGCATAGAGGGCCTCTTTAGAGAAATTTACAGGAACCAACAATTTGTATACGCGTGTTAAAACCATGGCATCACTGCACGCTGTGCCATAGACACTAGTCATGATCTTTAGTGCATTTCAAATAACAGAACTGCTGTATTGGTTACACAGCTTTGCTAGATACCTTGTGAACCGCGCGCTGTAATGAGTAGGAAGAATTTTGCATTCAAGAGATGGCTCATTTTTATGTCAAAGGGTGTGCCACCAATAACAATACATTATATATGACTGCATGCAGCCTGTAGTATGCCATTAAGTGTTGCGTCTATATTAGATGGTATCTTCTTCTTGCAAAATCAAACACCTTGTTTCAAAGCAACACATTCAGAGTGACAGCTAGGAAAGGGAGTTCAAATACCGAACAAATGAAATTAACTATGTCACGTGTTATACACATGTGTTGTTTACATCAAAAGAGAACTCCTTTCAAGTGACATCTGCAGGTTTAAATATTTAAATACGTGATCAAAGAACTTAAATTTACGCTTATATAATTTAATGTTGTTATCCAATTATCAACATTGTGTATCGGTTTGGAATCCGTGGTCCACTCAATGGCGTAGTCAGACATTTTAAATGGGAGGAGGCTAGCAGCATTTGGGGCATAATTTGACAAATTTTTCCCCAGCTACATGCAACACGTTTGAAATGTGTATTATTCTTTAATATTATCAAATTTAAAATACATTTTTGATACTGAGTTTCGTCTTGAGAGTGGCAAAACTCATCATCCTTCCAATTTGTAAAAAACTTTAAATGCCAAGCTTTCTAGTTTTGGACTTCCCGTCTCCCTCACTATAGGAAAATAAGACACGATAGACAAGGAGCTCCTTCGTTACCTGGAGTCCATCAATAACTTCATCAAAACATAATGGTCGTTTCCTGAGTGATCCGCAACAACACTTCTGTCACTTGTGAAGGGGAGTTCACTAACCGTAACAGAAGTAGAAGTAGATGGAATTTCTCTGGTGTTTTCTAAACTTTCCGTATTATCTGCTAATTTTAATTCAATGCTGAAAAAACTTTTGGGGCTGATTTTGAGTTAACTACTAACCAACTGAGAGTGGGACGCAGTGCTATTCCTCAATAAAACTATTTTCTCATTGCAAACTCTGCTCTGACATAATGCCAACCTCAGCCATACATGGAACTGGCACTTTTACTAAGATTTTTTATAAGTGGGTTGGCTAACTGGAATTGAATATAACAAATTGTAATAAAAAACCTTGCAATTCAACAACAAGATAACCGACTCCTTCTATTTCAGATACGACAGTTTGCAGGTGGAAGTGAACTAATTAACAATGCTCGCGTTGCAGTTTACAATGACAGCAGCAAAAATTCGTCGAATAGGGGGGCATAGGACAAAAACAAGCTACATTTTATATGGTAGCTATAGTGTGGACTTAACTTAATATTCGTCAGCATTTCAAAAATGCAAATTACATAATTCCCCCCCCCCCCAATTTCGAGCGCAACGCGCAGTGATGGATGTTTCTTCATGCTTTTAAAGTGCTGGAGTTTGCAGATTCTCTCCAAAAGCTTTGTGAGGAGGAGAAAGAGTAGGGCGACATGTCTAAATTTGGTATTGGACAAAAATAATGGGCAGGGGCTATCAAAATCTATTGGGAAGATAAGAGGGGTGAAAGAAAATCTCTGGCTAGAGAGAACATATATAATATACTGATATATTTTAAATGCACTTTTATTGTTTTTTACTTTATGATGTTTATATATGTATATATTGAATTATATATTTCTCTTGTTTAGTGCCCTGCATTTATAAATTGAAAAGCCTTATTAATAGCATAATTTTTGCCGATATGACAGGAGAAGGAATAGGGTTATTTCCTAATTTTTTAGTACGACTTAGTGTATGTATGTATATATGTAGTTCTGTGTGTTTCTGTGTTCTCAGCATTTCTTATGTGTATATATAGGAGCACGTACGGTCTGGCTAGACCCATGCGCTGAAGTATTTACTTCATGCATTCGGAAGCCATTATTGAAATAAATACGCTTACTTACTGCTACTTTATCATGCTTAAATTCCAAGTTAAATTTTAAAATATTTATAAAGGAATGGAAAGGGGGTATATGCCACTGGTTCCATTAGAAGCGTCTGATATCAAAATACCTCTAACTTTTGAATCTCAGTTTATATTCACTTCTGTTTTTTGAGTTATTAAGACAAGGGAAAGAAATAAAAGTTACTTGCCTCTTCTTAAAAAAAAAAAAATGCCGAAAACGAAATATATCTGCTTTCTATTGCGTTACTTTCCTCTGCATTATTATTTTCTTTTTTGTTGTTTTTGCTTCTCTTTATTTCCCTCCCATTTCTCTTTTTCCCCTTATATTTGACTCTGCTCTTTAGAAAGAATAAGGAAAAAGTATCAATAGATCTGTTTCTCTTTTATAAAGTGTTCTATTTTCCCGTAGATACCATCAGAAGAAAGTATTATGCCAATTAACTGTGCAGCATTACTTTTTATTTGTTCAATTTGCCTTGTAACGAAGTGCATGCAATCTAAATATATCTTTCTGTAATGAGCTGCCTTGAGTGACATACCCAACATTGTGCCAACATTCTCCCCCATAACTCTATTGCATCCCCCCAACGAGTCTCAGAAATGAGGTCTACATTGCGAAGTGGCCAATACCAGCGTTTTCACGAGATCTCTGAAAAGTTGAGTTACCAGTAAAGCCCGGTGCAGGATTAACACTCCCCTCACATAACAATGGCGTGGCGGAAAAAGGAGGCATGCACTGCTATAAATTGGGACGCAGACAATATTGTGCTGGGCACGTCAGTTGAGAAGAATGGACGTGTTCGGCGTACAATTGATGCACTTTCAGGAGTCAGGCCGCGAAGTTAAACCTTCACATTAACGACTGCATATGTACTAGCGCATAGATATCGCGATCTTGTGTGTTATACTGTCTACCGGTTTTCGTTGTCAGAGAGCTAAAGAATAATAGACCGCAAGAGGTTTTAACTATCAGTGTCGTGGTGCATATTATTTCTTTACTCTGCACGCGGCCTGTAAAGTAAAATATTTCTCCTGATATAAGGGCACTATTCACAAAATTTCCCCTAGTCTTCGTACCTCATTTCTTTTGATTTATGCACAAGAGTTTGTTTTGTATTCTTTTGTCATTGCAAAGTATTTTATTTGTATAATGGGTAATACCAACATAAAACCTGTAATGAAAACACTGATATCTGGTGTGATCTTTAATTTACAGCCAGCTAAATATTTCTTATGTTGTCTATAAACATTTTATATTTTACAGAAATATTTATTATTTTACAAACCACTTGAATATTTCTCTATTATTTCAGACCAGTGTGAGTGTCTGTCCTGGTGGTGTAGTGGTAACCATACTTGCCTCCTAAATCCAACATCGCGGGTTCAATCCCGTCCAGAATCGATGACTTTTTTCGGGCGCAAAAATCCAAGCATGACTTCCTTTGGAAGGGAAGTAAAGCCGTGGGTTTCATGTCGTAGATTTACGGCATGTAAAAGAACCTCGAGCCTAAAAGAAGAGGCCTCTGAGTAAAATTTATCGGTCGCTTCACGTCTTGAATTGGATGGCAGGATGATAACGTGAGGTGTTAAACAGCGTCCGTAAATAAACCAAATCAACAAGACCAGCGTGAACCGTCAACAATCCGCTTTCTTTTTGGTTATCCCAAAAATATAGAGGAATAAGAACCATTCGATCGCCTTCTTGTACCATCTATTTATTTTATCGCTCTTTAACATTAAACATTTTTAGGGTTTTTAATAATAAAATATTTACCCTAGTATTTGTTTTAAATATAATTGTAAAAACTATATCGAGTGCCAGTGATAGACACTTTTTCCGCTGTATTAATATACATTTTTGAAATGTTTATACATTACTTTATTTAACCATAGTTTGCACATATCAGCCAATCAGATAAATACTGAGTAAGCGACAGCTGGACAAATAATAAACTTCTAGTGATTTTTGGAGTATTAGTGTCATTTCACAGATTACATAAAAGTTATTTCAATATTTGTATATTATAAAATATAAATGAATAAAGTTATGAAAAAAATTATATTTACACTTTAGAATTAATATCCACATTTTTCGTTAAATATCTCGCAACTTTCGATACCAATAATTTATTCTAGCAAATTGATGTTTAATTTTATAATGTATGGCATTTTATTTGGAGCTTACTATTTCGATTTGTTTGCTTTAAGAAGTGAATTGTGTGTGATTAACGGGGTCCTACTATGAAGAGGAATAATTTGTATCAGTATATGAAGACAAAGAGATCTTTCCACAGTATTTTATGAAACTTTCAAACTAAGGGCTTTCTCCTAACAATGCCAGCAATGAAGTTTTTGTAGAACGATCCTTTTAATGCCTGAGAGGAATAAAATATTGCATAAGAAATGCTGAACAGGAAGAAAGGCTCTCGGCCTTCAATTGAGGACGATGCAAATTGATGTCTTTGCAGATAAAGCCGCAGCATCCACTTAATTTACAAGAAGTAAGCTAAACATGAATTATAAATTATGTCTGTACCGTTTGCAATATCTCAAAATAAACTAATAAATTACTGTTATAAATTTTATCGTATCTTTGATATCTTATAAGATGAGAATAACTTATTAAGTAAGTCTCAATATGGAACTTAAACAAAGAACGTGCTGATTTAAAAAAAAAAAAAATTTTCTTCAACATAATAACCATGTACATTGAGACATTTGTCTCATCATTTTACAATCCCATGAAATACAGTTGCATGAAGATCTTTGGACTGCCTTCAGAACCAGGCGGTGACTCCCCTTTCTGCAGCTTTACCATCATGAAAGTGTTCACCCGAAATACAAGGGTAGGTCTATAAGTTTCCGGCCTCGCCGATAAGGATTGTCACCTTTACAAAGTCCTTACCTGCTGTCATACCTTATCTTTTAAGTAAATAATTGTAGCTGTAACTTCCCTTCCGCTGTGTTTGGTTGTTCAGGTAGAGTTGCATAAAGAAGGCTATGTGCAGAAGATTGTGACATGTTCAAAATGGAGTAGAGAGCTGTTATTAAGTTCTTCACAAAAGAAGGACTTACTCCAAATGAAATTATACAGCGAGTGTAAGGTGTATGTGGGAAAGCATCCCCCTCATATTCTATCCTAAAAGAATGGGCCTAATTTTTCGAATGGGTCGATAAAGCATTGAAGACGAAGAGCGGGCAGGTCGACCCTTGAAGGTGCTCACTCCTGAGAACATCGCTCTTGTGGAAGGAGAAATTATGGAAGACCGGCGGCTCAAATTTACAGAAATAGCAGCAAAGACAACAGTCCTTCGAATTATTCATGAACATTTAAACATGAATATGGTTAGTGCAAGATGGGTGCCTAGACTTCTTTCCTCAGTCCAAAAGCAGCAACGACTCATCTGTTGTCAGGCATTTTGCAGCTCTGCGGTGGTAACGTGAGAGAAGTTCTGCAAACCATTGAGAAGATGAAACTATGGTTCTCTACTGTGATCCCTTGTCCAAGGCCAAGGTCACTCAGGTAAGGAAGAAGATCACGGCCACAATCTTTTGGGACTATGAACTCTTCTTAGGACTTTTGGGACTATGGCTCTTCATTGACTTCAAGAAACACCACAGTAAATGGGGAGGATTAATCTGGCCTGCTGCACAGACTACGTGCTTTCAATAAAGAGAAAAGGCGAGGAAAGTTGAGTGGTGATGTGTGCCCTCTTCACGACAACGCGCCTGTGCACACAGCTCTTGTTGAAAAGGAAACTGAGAAGAAATGTGGCTTCAAGGAAATCGACCATCTACCCTACAGCCCAGATCTAGCCCCCAGTGCCCATTTCCTGTTCTCATAACTCAAGAAGAACCTTCAAGGAAGGAAATTAAAGTGTGATGAAGAAGTGATGCATGCTGTTTATGCCCATTTTGCAGACAAGACTTCTTATTATTTTGGAGGTAGTGATTGAAATGTTAATTCAAAGATGTGAAAAGCGTATTGCAATAAACGGTAACTATATTGAAAAGTGAAATATAGTTTTTGTCTTTATCATACCTAGGAAATGGTTAGACCGGAAACTTATGGACCTACCCTCGTATGATATATAAGATGGCCAAGCAAATGAAAGTCGTTTGGAGCATGGTCGGCCATGCATTGGGAGGTAGGCCATGCCACGTGAACAATCAATAGCAGCTACGATATACTGGTAAATCTTTCCTTGTATATCGATAAATGAAATAAATATAACTTTCCCAGCGGAAGCAACCACTTTTGTTCTTCTTGTGTTGGTGATGATGGAAGTTTCCATCAAGAGTTTTGTTATTTGCTCCCAGGATGGAAATGATAGCCAAATTTCATCAGATTTGAAAGAAACTGCGCAACTCCTGTAACGTCACCTTCAATTGCGTGAAACCTGCATGCGAACACGTTTTGTTGTTCGGTAATGAGCGGTCTTGAAAACCCACCGTGCACAAACACATCTCATGTGGAACTTTTAAGTTACTAACGTAAGGATGGCACCCAGTTTCTGAAAGTTTTTTTATTGTTATTCGATGATCTTCTCTCACTTTAACATGAACGCTGTTAATATTTTCTTCCTTTAGAGCAGAAACTGGAGCGCCGCGTCCATCTTCCGTTGCATTGATTGTCACCCTTCTTTAAACATATTAAACAATGTTTTAAATGTACTTTAAGAAAAAACATAGGCTTGAATGTTGCATAGACCTCAGATGAAGAATACTTGAAACGAAAGGAAAATTTCAGTCATTTGGCCTTAGACGGAACTGTACATGTTCCAACTTGGATGTTTCTCGCGGGGGGCTAGAAATGTCAAAATAAAACTAGTACCACGTGTACATAACACATTAAGATAATAAAATATTTTAAAGTTAAATTTTTGCGCGAGAAAGTATATCCTTCAAAAAATAACGAATTTATGGAATAGCCCTCGTTTATATTATCAACCAATGCTCCACCTTCCGGTAAGATTATAAAAGGAAGCTTACCTTGCAAATACTGAAGAGGGAAATTTTATAATACGGTATTTTTTACATTATTTTTTAATTACCTTTACCATTATCTTATGTTCCGCTCTTGTTTGTTTGTTTTTTTTTATTTTCCCGCAGTAGTTTTCGTATATCTATATTTGTTATTCCATCTGCTTTTGTTACTCCAAGTAATTGAATGCTAACTTTAATTTTATATTGTGCAGCCGTTGTTTTATATTTTTTATGCTTTAATTATTAATGTATCATTTTATGCAACAGTAAAATTGATTCTAATTCATAATTTTCTTCAGCGTCATAATTTTCCATCGAACGCTTTTTATTCTACTCTTTTATAGTACTATATTTTGTTTTTTAAAGATAATCCTATTATACTCTTTCCCTGTGGTTCATTTTATTAGGTGTGCTTTCATTATTGCCAATAATATAATATATGCATTAATATAATTTATTACTATCCCTTTTGGTTTTTCCATTTTCTTACTTTACCAATAATGCGTTTTAAATATCTAAATTACTTATATGGTTGAAATAATTTTAATCGAATTTCTGACCCATGTAATTACAGGGTAATCTAATGGAATATGACATTGTTCAGAACCGTCTTGTAGGACATTCGTATAGAGTTAAACAAAAATAGTTTTTAAAGGAACAAGTATCACAATGCAATTTATTAATCTCAACTTATTTTTAAAAATCACATTTTTTAAAGTGAGTTCCATGACGACGAACACATTCGTGTAATCGACTCGGAAAGTTTATCATAACTCGCTGCAATAACACATGATCAATGTCCCTAATTTCGCGAGTTATGTTTTCCTGTAAATGCATGAATGTTCATGGCCTGTCGCAGTACCCTTTACTTATCAAGTATGCCCATTAAAATATTCTGCAGCCGGCAGATCGGGTTGTCAGGTAACATAGGCAAACCGAGAAATCATCCGACCAGGAAACATGCTCCGCAGTGTTCATTGTTTCACGAGCGGCGTGAACTGTGGCACCATCCTGCTGGAACCAAAACTCATTTTCATCATATAATCCATCTGAAAGTTCTATTTCTGGCACGTTAAATTCTACCCCAAATTTTCTCTGAACGTAGAAGTTTGACTTAGATTCAATAATCTTGTAACAAATGAAAATACGTTTTTAAACCGTCCAATTATCAACAGTTGTTTATTAAATGGACAGAATAAATTGCTTAGTTACATAACAACCAATACCATAATTATGATGCAAAAATCGCTAAAAATGACAGCGTTCTGAAAACGGTCCTGTTTCATTGGGTCACTCGTGATTTTGAAGAAATAGGTTCAAATTAATAAATTGCTTTATGCTATTTGTTCCTTGAAAAAGTATTTTTATTTAATTCTGTACTAGTGTCCCACAAGAAGGTTCTGAAAACCGTCATGTTTCATTGAGTCATCCTGTACAGTAGGCAAGTATCATTCTTTCCTAACCTAACAGTTTGCTTGGAGATTTCGACTCTTTTTATCTGATTATTAGTGTGAGATTATGAGCATAACTAAGGAATATTTCTAAGAAAGTTGGCCTTTAACGAAATCTACCGATGCTCGTAAGAAAATCCAACCTAGAAAGCCGAGGTTAAGACTCTTAGTTGCCGTTGCGCTAGGCATGCCTTCTACAATGAGAACTAATATGACAAACTTTGCTCAATCGCAGCTGTTTTCCCTTAATATATTTACTTCTTGTGTATGTATGGGTATATCCCTTAGCAAGTGAAACTAAATGAAACATTTTATAGCAGTTTATTGACATTGGGATATACAGCTATTAACTTATATTTTTACATTTGTTGTTATTTTATGAATTTTAGCTAATTGGTAGGTTATATTTTAAAGATACATGTATTTTGTATGTACAATAAAAACATCTAAACTCGAGAAACTAGAGGGAAAAAAAATAGCTTGGAAAAATTAATTATAAATAGCATCACAATATCCAGTTTACCTTCTTAACGTGATTGTTTGTCACCAAAGATGCTTCAGAGAGGGAAACAAAGCAATACCGTCATATCGCAGATATTTCTACATCCAGCATTTTTGGACGAAAGAGGAGCGGTAAAGGGCAAGCAAGGCAGAGCGTTTTATGGAGGAAAGGTTGGTATTTTGCAATCAAGTTCCGCGTGCGGCCAATAAATTTACAGACGATGACTCTCTCACGGCACACGTTTCGTAATCAGAAAAGAGAAAAAATACCACAGCAATTAAAAGAAAAAACAATCCATTTGGATGTAGATAGAGTCTCTGGTATGCCTTTGAGAGCTGTGTGTGAAGTAAAGCACTGTGTACATTTCTACTTGTTCCCGCTTGGAGGGAAGAATTACCGCTTTGCGCTCTGTATACGCTTTTCATATATGTGATGTAATGTGGAATATGTTATTACTTTTTTAGTTCTAAATAAATATTACATAATATTCTGCAATAATCCTTTGAACTTTTCTTCTATTTATAAATGTCTTTAGTCACAGGAGTGTCCAATAATTTTCATATCAAGAGAAAAAGCAGTTTGTTCGCAAATATAAACTTTTCAGGAATCAGAAAAAATACACAGCAACAAAGCTAAATAAAATTTTAAAATGTAAGTTTCCAGATCAATAACTTGTAAGTATATAAGGTTAAAAAATCATTATTATAATGTTCAGTTATAATCCTCCCCCCAAAATAATATTTGGACAAGTTGCTTTTTGCGTCGAACATATGGACTTATTAATGTTTGAAACAACACACATTAATTTTAAATGTAATTTTTATTATTTAAACATTTTAATGATATCTTAAGAAGGCAGTTAATCTACACCATTTCCAATCCTCCTTCCGTTTCAAGGCAATCACGTGTAATGTCCTCATCAACAAAACGCGATCATTATTTTCATCAGTGTCTTATACCGCCTGATCAACGACTCCAAGATAAAAACTCGAAGAGTCTAGGCTTCTCTAATTGTCACCAAATCACTGCATCAGTAACTTGTATTCATCATTCCTTTTGGAGGCTTAATCTTGAGTAGCAATGTCACAGTATCTGGCACAGCCACGGGTGGAGGAGGTCATTAAGGCACGGACTCGTGAGCGGTAGATGCTCCTCTCCCTGACTGATCTTCTCCTCGAATAACTTTATTATATTGATTTTTGACGGTAGGTGTAACCTCTTACTTTTGCATTGTTCAATTTTCTAACCCATTATACGAAAAGAGCGCGGAAAGCATAATTTCTTGGACGGACTGCATTTTGTTCTGATACACTGAATGGACTAAATGCATTCTGCACCGAGTATGCAATTTGAGGTCTGTATTTTACATAGAAAGACATTGTAGTACTATGCAAGCATTACTGAGAGTAAGAAATCACACCAAACAAAATTTCCTATTTTTGAAACGGTTCCTCATATGTTGTACAATTAAATTTATTATTCTGTGAATCGATTTAGAGAGATATCAAGGTGGATCCAGGCCTTTACATATAGTCCAGCAAGTTTTCTATATTTTTCATTCCGTCGGGGAAAAAAAATCAGTATTATTCAAACAATGCAAAATATTTAATAACAGCATCGATGACAATTTCTTCCCATTGAGTCAGCTTTTAAAGTTTAGAAACTGAAATCTCTAGGGCTAGGTCCAGGTAACAAATTGAACGAGAAGCGAACTCGAAGGTCAAATAGAGCGATGGCGCGTTGTACTGGGGAAAGAACATTTATGTTACGTTTTAATCATTTCCAAAAGTCTTTTCAGGTTTATTTCTTGAAACTTCCGCTGCCTCCCCAAACACTGCACCGTGTGGACTTTTGTGAGCAGTTTTTCAGTTGAGCTGCAGTAATCTCAGTTGCCTCACGCACTTCTGGGTTGCCTTCCAATACATAACATTGATTTTTTATCCAAGGATATGCTTAATTATGCGTTCAGAGCGCGCTTTATCTTCGGTGCATGTACGACTACATTAGAACTCATTTATCTTGAAATAGATAGCTTTTAATACGCGCAGACTTTTCCAACCTGTCCCTTCGAGCACTTCAAATAAAACTTTATAGCAACAGAGCATAACTTGTTGCCTTTTCCCACTTTAATGGCAAATTCACCAGTTTATACTTCGGTTGGCTGTCAAATGTTAACTACGAATCGCATATGGTTGAAACTTTGCCATAGATCGTTAAAATAATGGTGCTTGCCAACAATGATGCAACTTAACGAATTTTTTTTTATCATTTTAATGACATTTATCGACTTAAAGGAAACTCATGTATTGAAGAACATCTATTTAATAAGCACTTAATACGGTTTTTTAGAAGTAAAGCATAATTTGTTTTACAAATAGACGGAAGCTTTTAAGAAAATATGTAAAAGGCACGTCAATTATTATTTCTCAACAGGTAAAATTCGAAACATTTGACTAGTTATTGTCTCAGAGCAATGACGTCATTGAAGATAAAATGAATTAGAACCTATAATTTCTTTTTCACATTTTATGATAAAACACCTTCGTTTTTATTATTGCACTTTTTAATTCCTTTTATGCAGAAGCGTATGTTACTATGACAGCAATATTTTTTTTCATAGCACATATGCCTGAGTTCGAAAATCAGTTAAATTTAAAAACGAAGGCGTTCTATCAGAAAATCTGAAAGAATCGTAGGTTCTAATTTTAAAATTTCTTCGGTGCCGTCATATTTCGTGCATCAATGACTATGCAAAGATTTAACATATACAAAACAAATCTTTTTAACAGATAATATTTGACATATTTTTTATTTTTTTCCCTAAAATCGTCCATCTACATGTAAACAAATTGTGCATACTTGTTAAAAACTATGCTTAAATGAAAATTTTAATTGTGCAGTGATACACACAAATATTCTAGCTATTACCTGAAATATTTATTATAAATAATTATTAAGCAAGGCCGCTATTTATGACAAATATTATGAAACGTAACACCGGAGTTACTAATTTGTTTCTCTCATAACTTTTTTTTTTAACCATTAAAGGTTTATGTTTATGTTGGTGGGTAACTGTAATTCATTTCACTGCATAGTCTAATGAATTGCAGTTACCCACCAATATCCACTATAAATGAAACAATAAAATAATAAAATATATCATACAATACAGATCAGATATACGAAATAGTTTTACAATGGTATCTCTCGAACCTTATGGAATTAAAGAAGAACAATATTGTTGATACTTTAGTCAATAAAAGGAACCACCATAACATTAATATCTATTTTGAGCTTCCTTCAAAATTGAAACTCATAAAAATATTAATAACTGAACCAGAACAACAAAAACATAAAGGAAAATTGTATGAACATTTGAAGACTTTCAAACATCTTTTATTGAAACCAAGAACAATTGGAGTTGCCCATTCTGCTTAATTTTCGGGCATGATTATCTATGAGAATATCTCTTCAGGATGAAATTCATCAAGGACGGGTTATTGTCCATTGTGAAAGAGTGTGAATACAATCCTAATCAAAGGACATCTACGGAAATGCAGCTAAATTGACAGCAACAACAAATGAAAAATACTTTGGAAACTGTTTATTGGGAAACAAGAAAAAAATGATAATTTCTCCAATAGCCACTAGCAACCTACCAAACAAATTCATGATAAACTACACAGAATTATTTATACATAATATCCCTTTGACCTTCTGATTTTATTGTGATAAAGATATAGAACATATTTTATTAAAGGGAGTAAAGGTGTACTTTATCGTCATAAAGTTTTATTTAAATAATTCCACTAACGCCGAGTTTTCTATGGACTTGCAATGCAACATTTATCTGAATTTTCTTAGAAAATTTAAAACTGAATAACATGGCTGCAATTTTTACCACATGTATTTATCTAAATTGGCTGATAAATATGTATTTTAATAGCATGTTTAATTTTTTATTCGTACATTTAAATCAAAATATGTAACAGAGCCATATAGTACAAGCTTTTACCAATGAAAGTAATTTTTAATAAAGACAAACTACTTCTTAACTAAATGCCTAATGTTTCATTAAGCATAAAATATTAGATGTATTAGATGGATTAGTAATCAGTTGTATTACGCTCTTACTCCAGGGAGTGAGCTACATTTTGCAAGAGACTGCAAATGGACATCTCAAACATTAGGTTGCTGTTGATCGCGATAATGGTGTTAGTTAACAAGGAATTTCACCGCATTATTCCACTCGATTGTCCATTGACTACATCTGGCTATGATGGGGTGGTACCAGCCAATACAGCCTTGCAAGTTGCATCGAGTAGATCCAATGCAATCCTATTAGGCATTTCCCATCTGGGATGTCCCTGGTGACGACCGTGCTCTCCGTCCCTGTCCAGCAATTCTGACTCATCCCTTGGGACTCGGCAAGTTATTTATGTGAGACCTTATCCTCTGTGAACGTCTGAATGAAACAAACGCTCACAACAGTCCATTATTTTCTCAGCCTCCATTGAAAAAGCCAAGTGCACTATGGGGATGTAAGAAACTTACAATTATTCTAACAACCAGATACTGTATACAGGATGAATTGTTGGCAATAATTCAATGTATACTGTTGCTTGGCACTTTCTTGTGCTCCTGGACCTATCTAAAGCGTTCGGCTGGGTGTAAATGACATTTTACTACTTAAACTAGATAAGTATTAACACTGAGGTAAAGATAAAGCAACTGGCAATTAGAAAATCATGTTATATCTATCACACTCAATGTGGCATTGCACCATTAGATTCAGTGTTAGGCCTTTTGTTGTTTCTTCTATATGTTAATGGTTTTCCTATGCAGATGACACTAACAAAGAAATTAAAGCAGTGGTTCCCAAACGTTTTCGACTCGCAAACTCCATTTACAAAGATGAGTGGATAGATATATTATTAATATAGAAAATATTTATAAATATTTATAATCCGTCCTGGTACCCCCACGGGTCATTAGGGCGCGGACTCGTGAGTGGAAGTTCTGCGGTTCAAATCCCGCCAGGACCGCCCTCCCTCACTGGGTTTTTTTCCAGGTTTTCCTCAGTTCTCATAAATGGCAAATGCCGGGGAGGTACCTAAACTTAGGCCTGGAACGTTTCCTTCCTTAAAAAAACTTTCTCAGTATATCATTTCATCTCATCATCAGTGTCCACCCCCTGCGGTGACTCCGTAGCAAAAACAGGCGTTAAACACTGTTCAAAATAATAATAATAATAATAATAATAATAATAATAATAATAATAATAATAATAATCAGTCCTAGTGGTCTAATGATGACATACTTGCCTCGTAAACCCGAACTAAGATCGCTGGCTAAATCCCGATCAGTGTCTATGAATTTTTTTCTGGAGTAAACTTCCTAAGTATGGCTTTCTTCGGAAGGAAAGTAAAGCCATTGGGCACCTTTAAGAAGAGGCCTCTGAGCAAAATTTATCGGTCGCTTCACACTCTGAATTGAATGAGACGTTGATGATCTGAAATGTTAAAAAACGTCCATAAATAAATTAAATCAACAACAAACATAAAAGTTGTTGTAGTTATAGAAAGCTTATATCCCCTTCCAAAAACGACGCTAAAATGCTTAAAATATTGAAACCTCATAAATACAAATAATTATGCATTTGTTTTGTGTTTAAAACATTAAACCCGAAATAAATAAGAT
Source organism: Metallyticus violacea (assembly GCA_030762175.1). Lineage (NCBI taxonomy): Eukaryota > Metazoa > Arthropoda > Insecta > Mantodea > Metallyticidae > Metallyticus > Metallyticus violacea. The sequence goes on along the minus strand of CM060843.1, from coordinate 20,935,636 downwards.
ACCTTAATAATACAGTAGCGTAAATTTCTATTTTTAAAGTCACGTTTTATGCTTCGTACATTTTATTCTAAACCGAGTACTGACTAAACAAAACAGTGCAGCTTCTCACTGAATTTCAAGTTAAGAGGCAAGTAGAGAGTTTTGGATGGCACGCAACTTTGAAGTTGATTCACAGAAATTGAAAGTGTTCTAAAACTATCGTCACCTGACATGCATCTCCATGTTATTTTCACTATAGCAGACTAAAGGAAATACTTCCTCACGCTAAATATCTAAACACACGCCTAATTTTAAAGAAGAAAGCAAATGTCTAATTCGTGGTGACCACATGTTGGTATTCCAGATGTAAATTAGGGGGGGGGGGATGGCGAACCGTTTGCAAGATTTCCGGAACCTCTGGTTTGGGGGGGGGATTGTTTTTGGTATTTACGGACGCTCTTTAACATCTCAGGTCATCACCGTCCGATTCAATTCAGGGCGAGAAACGGCCGATAAATTTTGCTCAGATGCCTCTTTTTTCAGGCTTGAGGTTCTTTTTCGTGCCGTAAATGTACGACACGGAACCCACAACTTTACTTCCCTTCCGAAGGAAGCGATGCTTAGGATTTTTACGCACGAAAAAATCCTCGGTCCTGGCCGGGGTCGAACCCGCGGTCTTGGGTTTAGAAGGCAAGTATAGTTACCACTACACAACCAGGACCGACAGAAACCCTTAGGGGTTAGCAAACCACAGTTTGGGAAACACTGTATTAGAGGATACATTGATAGCTCATTATGCTGTCATAGCATGGCTACCCTCCACATGTATTCTCGGTCAAGACGAAGCTAATTTCTCCCTGGATTCCCGCCTCTCTCACTTTTGGTAGATAATTCCCCCACAAAGTACATATAAATTAAATTTTAAGCATATTAATTCTGACATTTCAAACGATTTTATTTGAAAGTAACATTTATTTTACGATTATTGCAAAGAATGTTAAATAATTATATACCTCTTTTTTTTTTTTGTCTTCATTATAATGTATCTATCTAACGTTATTAGTAGTTTAGAGCCATTGCTATTCTAAAAAGGGCTTGCTTTTTGCACGTAATATTTGTGAAAGCAGAGAAAAGTAAATAAAAATACATTTAAACCAAAAAAATTAGAAGGGAAATAAACCACCATGTTCCACCTGGATGCTATAGGATGAAAATAACAAAATAGAAAACTAAATAAAGGGAAAATAGAAGCAAAGCATGGGTATAGTACATGAAAATGAAGGAAGGTAACGTAGAAAAAATAAAATTACACTAACGTAAACGGAAGGGAAAACATTGCAATGTAGCTCTGGTAAACTAGACAAAAATAAATGAGTAAGAGGGGTAAAAACATTACTTATGCTAATAATAAATACAAAAAATAAATATAATGAAAAATCAAATAGACCGCCTAGTGGTAGCGTTTGCGACTCTTATTCCGAAGGTCGAATCCCGGTCAGGTAAAGCTATCTGAGGAAGGTTTTTTATCGACGTTTCTCTTCTCCTGAGAAGGTGAATGCTTTAAGATGTCAAGGGCTCCGAGTCATTGGCGCTATCATCAATTCATTTACCAATTCATAAATCTGTAGGATTTACCTTGAGGCAATGTAGTAAATGTTTATAGACCTAATTGAATAAGCTTTCTCCCCAAATATTATTGTATTCCTTCCAAGTTGTTTAAGGTGCTGAAATGTCAACATACAAGCACATACTTTTATTTAGCATACACCTTTCAGGTTATGTCAGTATGGCACTTTAATTTAATATCTTCAAACTAGGTAGTTATCAGTCAAATGTTCATAAAAAGGGAAAATTATTCAAATAAATTCCACAAGGATACAAACACACGAGTCAATAAGTCACACAGCATTTCTTAGACATATTCATTTATGGCAAATTATTGACCAATAAAACAATTAATGTGCAAGTTCACACTTTACTTCTTCTTCTCATTGGTGTTACAGCCCGAGGTGATCCTTGGCCTGCCGCAGCGACTTCTGCTTCCTCTACCTCCCTCTCACGACTACGTTGATAGCGGCGGCATGTAATTAGCATGTCGGCACCCTGCTATCGTCTGCTCAACCTCTCCACCAGGCAGCTTCCTAATTATCCTCGCGAGGCTACATGGATCCTGTTCCTGACCTCCCTAACTTAGGAACTTTCCTAAGGAGGTACCGGAAATCGAATCCGGGCGAGAGTCAGCAACAATAACCACTAAACAAAGAGGCAGTCACACTAACTAAAACTAAGTAAATACTTTTCTAATCATCAGTTATCTTAAGCAACAGCGCCGCTAAGCGAGAGAGCGTATAACGTAACATGCGCAACGCTACATTTCTAACTTTCCCCAAAGGTGAATAATAATTGCTAACAATTACCTCAAAAGGTAAACTAAAAATATTCCCAACATTCATCTATTCGCTTGGACAGTATTCATATTTAGAAACAGTTGCACGCAATAGTATTTTTTATATTTCGATGGTAATGTATATGAGAATAAGTCCATAAGTATTCGGCCTCGAAGATAAGGATCATCGCCTTCACAAAACCCTTTATCTCGTGTCATACCGTATCTGTTAAGTAAATAATTGCAGCTGTAACTTCCGCTCCGTTGTGTTCCTTGTTCAGATATGGTAGCATAAAGAAGGCCATATGTAGAGGAGTGTAACATGTTCAGAATGGAGTTTCGAGCTGTTGTTAAGTTCTTCACAAAAGAAGGACTTACTCCAAATGAAATTAAACGGAGATTGTACGGTGTGTATGGGAAAAATTCCTTTCACAATCTACCGTAAAAGAATGGGCCAAACTTTTTCGAATTGTTCGAGAAAACATTGAAGATGAAGAGCATGCAGGTCGGTCCTTGGATGTGCTCACTCCTGAAAACATCGCTCTTGTGGAAGAAGAAATTATGGAAGACCGGCGACTCAAAGTTACAGAAATAGCAGCAAGGTTGGGCCTTTCTAAAATAACGGTCCTTCGAATTATTGATGAACATTTAAACATGAATAAGGTTAGTGCAAGATGGGTGCCTAGACTTCTTTCCTCACTCCAAAAGCAGCAAAGAGTCATCTGTTGTCAGGTATTTTGGAGCTCTGCCGTGGCAACGAGAGAGAAGTTCTGCCAACCATTGTTACAGGAGATGAAACTATTGTCCTCTACTATGATCCCTTGTCCAAAAGAGAATAAATGGAGTGGCGTAAATCTGGCGAAGCACCGCGGCTAAAAGGTCATTAGGTCAACCAAGAAGTTCATGGCCACAATCTTTTGGGACTTTGAAGGAAAACTCTCCGTTGACTTCAAGGAGAGTAACACCACAGTAAATGGGGAGTACTATGCTGGCCTACTGCACAGACTACGTGCTTCCATCAAAGAGAAAAGGCGAGGAAAGCTGAGTGGTGGTGTGCGCATTCTTTACGACAACGCGCGTGTGCACACAGCTCTTGTTGCAAAGGAAGCTGTGAAGAAATGTGGCTTCAAGGAGATCGATCATCCACCATACAGCCCAGATCTAGCTCCCAGTGACTATTTCCTCTTCTCTTAACTCAAGAAGGACCTTCGAGGAAGTAAATTTCAATACGAAGAAGTATGGATGTTTATGTCCATTTTGCAGCCAAGACTTCCGACCATTTTGGAGGTGGGGGGAGGTTAAAATGTTAATTAAAATATGTGACAATTGTATTGCAATAAAAGGTAGCAATTAGAATAAAGCATTAAACAATTCCGGAATTTTTATGCTATGGATATTTAAAAACTGGTAAACTGTTAATTGTCAAATAAGACTTAAGCATTACTTTTCTTTTATTTTATAAACGTGAATCGTTATGAAAGTATTAAGTGACAATTCCTTAAAAACGTAAATTTCAATGAAATAACTTTAAGTATAGTTTAAGCATTTTGAATCTATTATACCACAGAGTGGAAGTAACAACAGTGGAAAAGTCATATGTATTGCAGTATAGTATATAGTTGTAAAATTAGGTTATTTATTTACGTCCAGATTTTACTGTTAAAATGTTATGACATAATGGATTTTTTTATTATTATTCAACATGCCCTAATGTTCACATTCAGGTAACATTCTAAGTAAACATTGGCAAAAAGCGAATCTGGAAGATTAAGTTGGATTTCAAATGTTTTGTCATATGTAACGTTGTTGTTGCAGTGCTCCGCAAATGTGGGGCAAAGGGTGCGGGTTGGGCAGCGGATTGCGAAGAAAATGTATTCTAATTTTAAAGAATACGTTATGAATAAACATATTTAAATTACACCTTTTATTAATCCTTGTTGTACGTACCTTACTTAATGTAAAAATAACAACGTGTTACCTGTAAATATAGCAAAAAAGTGATAGCACACTTAATACACTTTAAACAAAATATTGCATCAAACAAATGTGTAACATTTAAAACGAAAACAGTTACATTACAAATTGAATAATATATGTTATATGTTATAAATAATTGCTTCACATTCTGCTAAATGTAAAACCGTTTTTGAACTCATTGAATATGTAAGCAATAATTTATGAATATAAAATTTTGCTTTATTTTAACATTTTACATCTAGTAAAATATTTACGACAAGCTTAGCATAAAATGGCATTAGCATACTGCCCGATGTTCTTTGGTTCACTGCAGCAGCAGCAGTAAACTGTGAGCATTCAAGCCAAGGCTAAAGAAATAAAAACTCAGCCTCTGGGTATAACTTCAACATTTTAAAATGTATTATGTGGTGTATAAGTTGGTAAATTTTAAACATAAAATACGTGCTACACTTTGGGCATATATATTTTAAAGCTTTATGCCAATTAATTTTTGCATAATTAATTATGTAAGCATGTAATACAGTTAATTAACTGCCTAGATTATCCAGCTAATGAACTCTTTGTTCCCGAGTGTGAAATAAATACAAGGGAATAGTTGTTATTGGTTCGCACAAATGCGGAATCCAACAAGGCATGTAACTGTTGTTTTCTCAGCGAAACGATGGCTGTTTCTTATACGCAATATTTGCATGGATATTGTATTATTATTTGACATATGTGTTCATTCTATAGTGCTCATAAAACATTCAAAAAGAAAAAAAAATAAATAAAAGCATGAAAGATCTACTTTGCATGCAGACAGAACGTTCCTTTCGTAAGGGTTTATTATGTATCACTAATATGTGTAATATAAATGTTCATTCCTCTTCTATGGCGCGACAGCCCGATGTGCCGCAGAGACCGCTGCGTACTCATCCGCTGTCTTGCGACATCATTGATAGCGGGCAGTATTGTATGCGGTATGTGGTCACTTATCTTGCGTCTTTCGAGCTCGAAGTACGCCAGCCTCTCTATCAGGCTATTCTACAATTGTCCTCAGAGCCCTCCAAAATTCCTTAGAAGTTGGCTGGAATCGAACCCGGTACCTCTCGGGTAGCAGTCAGCAACACTAATTACTGGACTAAGGAGGCGGCCATTGGTATTCATTATCACCTTAAACCAATTTTATTATCTAAAATAAATCATATAATTCTCTAAAATACACAATTCATGATCTCTATACGTTTTCATTATACTTAAATGTCACTGGAACCTCCATGCGCAACAATAAAATATAATTGTTAAATTCTTCTTATTGTTCTCCTACTGGAGCACCATAGCTCATGTCGAGCTTTGGCCTTCTCTCTAAGAGAGAGGTAACCCAACCATATATCAATTTACGCTAATTTTCCCCCAGAGGGCAGAGTAATAGATGGTCAGCGCATTGCCTATGTCACCATCTATACTTGATCTAAAATTGCTTTAAGATTGTGGCAGCTACTTCTTGTTTAAGAGAGGGAGGAAAGTTTCAATGTCAATCACTCACCAGTGGCCGTTTGCGCCCTCTAATAAGTGGGACACATGGGGTTTTATAATTTATTCTGTGACATAGCGCAGAACCTCATAACCCTCAAATTACAAACTATTGAGCTAATGACCTCATCTATTTTTTTTATCTCTAACCTCTAATCTCTCAACTCACAACAACACTATAATCTGAACAGATTTTCTATGATAGGATAAATAAGAAGGGTGCATCTTTATGTATGAGACCATGCGGTTCTATGACTTTAAATTATATTTTCTAAAAACTATGTTTGTATGGGTAACCCCGTAGAATTTGTACATAAAGTCATAAAATTGAGCTTGGTCCATCCAAGTACTGACCACGCCCAATGCTGCTTAACTTGGGTGATCGGATGAGAACCGGTGTATTCAGCAAATCATTTGCCTATAATTTCCTGTAGGCAAAGTCAAACTTCCTAGCTTATATTTTTAGCAATTTCCATATTCATGTATTCCCGCGACTTTTCAACTAAACTACAGGTCAATCAATATTCACGCACAGGTTCATTACACTAATATTTAGATTATCATTTCACTTTGAAAAACTTATTTATTACAACTGACTATATTTTGCACACCACAGCACAGCACTTCACAAAATTAGAAACTGAAAAGCGCGCTGTCAAAATTGCATAACCTTTGTTGCCCCCTCTAATACTTCAAGCTGGCAAAGGTATACATTCTTTTTCTTAGTTTGGTAGTAGCTATTAGTAAAGTAGTGTCTTCTAATTTCCAGAGTGAGTACTTTTTGAAGATGTGCCGTTACAAATACATTGTGCAGGTCGAGTCGATAAAGGTGTACCTAATATATGCCATCATTTAGGCTCTGTAGTCAAATTCAGAACAGGCAGATGGTCAATCGGTCCCGGCCAGGATCGATGGATTCTTTCGGGCGTAAAAATCCTAAGTATGGTTTCCTTCGGAAGAGAAGTAAAGTTTTCGTGCCGTACATTTACGGCACGAAAAAAGAACCTCAAGCCTGAAAGAAGAGGCCTCTGAGCAAAATTTGTCGGCCGTTTCACGTCCGGAATTGAATGGGACGCTGATGACCTTAAATGTTAAAAGAGTGTATGTAAATAAAAACGAATTAAAAAAAAAAAAAAGGAATTATATGGTCCGCAAAATACTTTGACTTTCCTATGTTGCCAATTCTTATTAGACATTCTAAGTGATATTTAAATTATAAGAAGCACTTCACGAAAGAGAGTGAAGAGAACATTATCTAATGTTTTCATTTGCAATTGGGAGCGCCGGTGACCATGTTACCTTATTGTAGAATCAAAAACTTAAAAGTCGAGTGTGCCTCTTGCTCGAACATGCGAGGCGAATCGCATCTCCTGAAACGCGCCTTTCTAACCTCTCAAAAGCGCATCTCGCTCCTTACTATTCGCATGTGATGAAATAAAAAATCCGGTTTTTATTTAATTCTACCTCGTGGAGAATTTTATTAATACAATTCCATAATTGTGTTATTTGGTACTGTGGTTTTATGCAATTTCGTCATAAAATTATTTATTTTCATTGCTAGAAATGTAAAAACTGCCAATCTCAAAACTATTCATGAAAGATGATTAGAATCAATTGAGTCTACCTAGAAGATAACCTTCTCCTAGTCAGTGTTACACATATCGAAGTAAATTATATATTAACATTCAGAACTAATTTGCAAGCAAATCGTCAGTTTTCATGTTTTTTAATTACTATTTGTTTCTTTAAACTCCAACAAAAAACACAGATGCTCATTATAATATTATTTGAATGTTATAAAATATGACATTAAATAATATGTGCACTGATTTAATTAATTTAAATAACAAATATTATTGTGCAAGGCGTTGTTTTATATTCCTGTTTCTAATCACTGCAACTATACTTTTCTCTTTATTCAGTTACGATCTAATAGGCAGTGACTATGTAATGGATCATTTCATCATAACAGTTTAGGAAGACTTCTAAATGTGGATTCAGTACGATGTGCAGATGTTTTATGTTATATTACTAAAACAATCGCACATCGAGATAATATAATTTGAATAACAATTACACATCGCCGCTTAAAATCTTCATGATATACGATATAGCTTTGATTGTTTAGAAACACAACATATTAACTTTACGTAGATTAAATTCAGTAAAGCATAAGCGAGACCTGGTCCTGATGGTGTAATGGTAACCGTACTTGCCTTCTAAACCCAAGATCGCGGGTTTAATCCCGGGAAAGACATGGATTTTTTGGGGCATAAACATCCTTATGATGACTTCCTTCGGAAGGAAAGTAAAGCCGTGGGTCCCGTGTCGCACATTTACGGCACGATAAAGATCCTCAAGCCTGAAAAAAAGAGATCTATGAGCAAAATTTGTCGGCCATTTCACGTCCTGCATTGAATGGGACGCTGATGACCTGAGATGTTAAAGAGCCTCCGGAAATTTAAAAAGCGAGGCAAGATTAAAAGTCACATATACTTAAAAATAGCATTTAATCGGCAATATTCTTAACGCATGGATGTTGGTTTAAGCCAAATCGTCTTTCATGCAGGTTCTAGCGGTACTGGGAAGCGAGCCGGTAGCTGTACAAAATCTGAATGACCGGTTAGCACTGGGTACATTGACCGCACATCAGCTGCTATGGCTCCACAATGGGAACATGTATGTGTCAGGCTGCTCATGAAGACTGAATAGCGTGTGCTCAGATAGTTCGCACAGCAGAAACCGCTCTGTTAGGCAGTTATATTGTTGTCTGAGGCAGAGGATGTAGAGAAAAGTCAAACGGCATGTTTCCGTCTCCCGCTCAGCTCTATGGAAATAAATCATTGTGATTTAACGTTAAACATATGACTGAGTCATTTGTTTTCAGCGTTACCAAAGGGAAGGAAATGGCAAGATCCAGCAATTCAAATTGAATTCATTATCTCCACGTTTATTATTTTTTCCCTATAAATATTGAACATATTTCATAATTCTGTCATTATTTGTAAGTGGAATGTGAAACAAAAGTGATTTGCAAGAACAAAAATTAATTGAAGCAAAATGCAGTTTTACGCGGTACCGCCACGGGTGGCCGAGGTAGTTAAGGCGCGGACTCGTGAGCGGGAGGTCTGGGGTTCGAATCCCGCCAGGACCGTTCTCCCTGATTGAGGTTTTTTCCACATTTTCCTCAGTCCTCATAAATGACAGATGCCGGGGAGGTATCCTAAACTTAGGCCTGGAACGTTTCCTTCCTTAAAAAAAATCCTTTCCCAATTTATCATTTCATCTCGTGTATCATCAGTGTTACCGCCTGTGGTTCCTCAGTAGTAACAACGGGCGTTAAACACTATTAAAAGTTATGGTGCATATTTAATTACATATTACTTATTCGCAGTATAAATATCAGAAAATTTTTTAGCTATTTTCACTGGTCAACAAAGTTAATTTTTTCTTTTTTTTTCTTTTTTTTTTTTTTTTGCTGATTTAAATTTTTTAAACTTTTTTTTCTGTTCTCGTTGTTTTAGTATCATATGAAGTGTGATTGAAACGTTTCTAGTGCTGATATATTGCAAACTATAAGTTGAATGTATATTTACTTAAAACATGAAATAGATTTCCGGTTGTACTTTGCTTGAGGAACATCTCATTTGACTGTTCTTTTGCATATTCGGGCTCCATTTTATCTAGTAGCAACTATCCATTTCAGCAATATCCTGGTAAACACGTTCCCCAAATTCCTAACTCACTGCGCTAATATGTGGAGGGAAAAAATCAAGAATACATACGAGAGTTCAGGGAGCGTATTTTGGGGGTCATACATCCTGACGCTTTGTAGTTCTGAATCAACTTGGTCTTTTGGTTTACCAGAAAGTTGATGAGTATTTTTTTAAAAATGGTCATAAAGCCGCTATTTAAATACTAATATAGTTTAAAATTTAGTATATTTCATCCATTTCCTTACATGTGGGCCAATGAATGTTACTTTTTTATATTGCTGCCACTGAGTTTTGGAAATTTATTCTTAAAAAATTAAATGTACTTCTTTAGGATCCAGCGCTTTCACAAAATTCTTAATGAAATCTTTTTTGATGTGCAGGGGAGACAATACATATTAATGAACGTTTTCTATCCAGAAATAGATGTGCAACCTTTCAGGTTTGAACTTATTCCTGATGTATTTGTCTAACTAATTTCAGGATCTATTTCCTGCTATAGTAAATGATTTATTTTTCAATCACAATAACTCCTAATTTCTATTAACTAAAGGAATTATATGTTGCTCTGTTCTTTGAAAGTTCACTCAGCACAAACGCAATAAAATTGTTTTTATCATTTACACAATTTCAATAGTGTTTCACTTTTAAAATGTTTTGATGAAACTTTTGCAGCATTTATTTTAGAACTCAAGAAAAACGGGTTGTAAAATTGCTTGTTCAAGTCGCAATTCTGTATGAAAATATAATGTTTTAATAAAATATATAAATTAAGATGTAAATGGGTTTAACCACTTGAATAATAAGTTAGCGACTTTTATTGATAACATCTTATTAGATGGAATATGGGAATCATTGGTAACCCTCGTTATCTTATGAGGTATAAAATTAGCCGTTGTGAATTCTGATTTCACAGACAATGGTCTAAAACTAAGTTAATTGTTAAAACAATAAAAAAATATTTTAAATAAACTCTGATCATTTTCATGTTAAAGATTGTTTTTAAATAAACATGAAAACACACATGTTTTAAATTACACTAAAGCTTATAGGATTCCTCGGGTCTTTTATGAAACGTAGTATTTGGAATATTTTTGTTGTGCTTATAAAAAGAGTTTTACCCCAGCAATACTTAGCGTGACCTTTTTTTTATTATAATTTATAAAAGACATGTTTTAATTTGGTATTTATAGTTCGGCGTAAATATTGTTTTCCAACGTTTCAAATCATGAACGATTACTTTCTTGAGGTAGCCTTTTGCGTGCAATATTTTCTGACATTTGCGCCTTAATAGGTCACATAAATCTGCTATTACGAAACATGACCAAAAGAATAACAGAAAATGAAAAGATACAAGTAATTGCAAACATTATCCGGATCTTTTAATCTGACTATGGCACATGCATTGCAAATAGAGCAGCATCCAGATAGTATAAACAAAGATATGAGGTTTTCAAGTAAGCAAGAATCCGTTATTAATAAACAAACAACTACACCACAACTCCTATTCCTTCCGACTTTTAACGGTTCTGTCCCTTTCTGCTTTTTCAGACACTTTCACTCAGTCGACTGACGATGTTAGTTGCAGTAGCCAGCGAAAACTTTGGTTTTTAAATTTCATTTAAAGTAACGATTACGGAAAAATTACCCGGTAATTATCAATTTTAATAATAATAATAATAACAATAATAATAATAATAATAATAATAATAATAATTCCAGCTATGAAAGCCTAAATAATGTTTGTAGTCTTGATTGACTCTGAGCTGTATCGGCTTCTTTCTGTATAATATAATACGGTAATATATTTATTTTACCTGGCTAAGTTAGGACTGTAAGGTCTTCTCTTCCACTTCACCAGAGAATAATTACGATTACATTCAAAGCATAGTATTTGTTAAATGCTGCATTCTCTAAATAAACAATTTTGTAACAAAATTCTAAATTGGTATACCTTGTTAATACTCTAAAACTTGAAACCAATCATACCAATCATAAACTGCAGAAAGAAAACAAAACTCTCTATTCAAATTCAATTCTAAAGACAAATTTAACACGAAGCCTGGTCCTTGCTGAGATTTCTTTGATCTTTAAACTGTGTATCCTCCTAAACAAGAAAGGCAGTTCTTCAGTCATCGATGATCAAGATGCTTTCTCGCTCTAAGCGAAACTCTTTACATTATTCCTTCATACAGGATACTTCCTCATAAACGCCGTCCTACAGCTGCTCGTCTCCCACTTTGTAGGTTCCATGGAGACGAAACTGGTCATGCAAATTTTGTACATCAGAAGGGAAACTCTTTAAATTAATCACCAGATGATTATTCGTTGTCAGTAACTAAAAGTTTAGAAGTACGAATTTCATTAGAGCCATCATCGACACCCTTATTTAATTAATTTTCTCGCTGTCAAAGCAGATATATTCTGTCTTGCCTTTAACTTTCCATCGACTTCTAATTTGTGCACTGCATTTAATCTCACTCATATTATTCTAGTTCTCGAGCTATATTTTCCTTAAAGAGGAACACTCCTTTTAAGGACTCTTGGGAGGCAAGAACGGTGGAAGAAAAAATTAAAAAAAACTTTGCATATTCGCCGCCAAAGAAGAGCTTCCGTTGCGGCAAAGAAGTGGCTTGCTCGGAAGAGCCAAGAAAGCAAAACGTAATTGGAAGTTAAATTAATATTATCCCCAAGATAATGTAATTTCTCAAAGATCAGCTCTAGTGTTTGGTTCCTTATGCAGCCGCTTTAGTAAATTAAGGCTCCTCAACTGAATTTGCGTAACGGAGCTGTATCGGTCCTCTTTATGTGTTTGCTCAGTGATAAATTAATTGCCACACTGAATCTGAAGAAGACCTTCAAATCTCCAACCTCCGCCGCTTTTGCTTCACTGCTTTCACGTCGACTTAATGGGAGTTTGTTTTCTGTGTGTACTGCGGTTTCTTGTCTGAAAAAATAAGAGCCCGCAAAAAGAATTAATTAGCTTTTGATACTTTTAAAAAAAATTAAAATGAGCATTTTGGGAGTAGAGAACAGCCGTTAAAACCTCATAATAAATTTAATTTTTATATGCATAATAAATAACTGGTTTAAGAAATTGGAGGCATCTTATGTGTGTTTTGGAATACTGGTTTTAAAAGTAGGGAGCAAACAATTTTTTTTATTTAATAAATAGCATGCTTTGATTTTAACACAAATAAGCATTCTGTTTTAGGAGATAGAGATACCTACCGGCCCCGTTTGTAAACGGGGGGAGAGGGCAGTGGCAGCGCCTTTGCTGGCAGATAGGAAGGAGGAGGAGGGAGTAGGTAAATTTTTAAACAAAATGAGACAACTCAGTTCAGGAGAGGCAGACAACTGAGGAGGGGGTTGAGAAACATTAGTTCAATTTTTTTAGTTATTTGGACATATATGTGAGGGTGTAAGTTACTTACTTTTATATTCTTTTCTTTTCTGTTTATTTAATTTAAGTATTTACATTTTTTCTACCATATATAGCTTTATTCTTTTTCCATTCATTTATTTCAATATATATATATATATATATATATATATATATATATAGTGTTTATCTTAAGAGTTAAATATTGGTTTGTGCAATTTTATAGATTTCCTAGTGTATTGGGAAGGCACGTAGGGTCACAGAACCAGTGTGACCTCTATGAGTTAAAGGGATAGCAAATATATTTTGTAAATAAATACATTTCTACTACTACTACTACTACTACTACTAATACTACTACTACTACTACTATTACTACTACTACTACTACTACTACTACTACTACTACTACTACTACTAGTACTACTATTGTTATAAATATACCTTTTTCGTATTTTAGTCAAATATAGCAAATATAAAAATTATAACAATGCTTGCATGTAGAAAGGATCCTTTTGCCCGAAATGGATGTTAAAATAATGCCTCATTTAATTAAAAAATACTAATATTTGACCACATCTCAAAAGATTGCTCCCGTATTTAGAGAGCGAAAAATCTTCCGTTAATGTCGGCAAGTTTTTATTTTAGGAATGCAGAACATTACTATATAAATCTGAATATGTTTCATAGCCGTCTATTTTTGCTTAAAATTACTGCTAAAATGCTATAATTAGGCCAGGGACTTAATGACCTAAAATACTTTTAAGATATCTTTAAAGAAGCCATTATCACCTTAAAATTAACGAAAATGAACTAAACAAAAAAGGCTTAAAGTTATCTTTAGTTTGATCTTCATACACCATCAAATTTCAGGCATTAAAGCATTGTAGTAAGGTACGGGTATAAACATCCTGTGAAAGATTGGTGACTATTCTTAAAAAATTACACATTTTCACTGCACTGCACCAGAAGCTTCTGTTACATTTTTCTTTGTTCTGTGCTTCGAGATGTACCTTAAGTTTTTCTTTATTTACATGCTGGTCAATGATGAATCTCTTTTCTGCTGAAAATTTATAGTGGAGAATATTACGATCATTTGAGAACTGGTTTAATTACTTGTTTTTACTTTCGGCATGTTTAATACTTGACTGATACACGGCTTGTGAAAAACTGAATTACAAAGGAAGAATGGAATGTGTAGGCCTTGTAGATTAGACGCTCAATATGTAGCAGCGTACAACCCCCTACTTCGTTAAAAGAAACCCTTGTGTTTAACGCATTAACAATAGAACTGAGCACCTGTAGTCAGTATGTTCGAAACAATATATGTAGAGAGGAACGTATTAACATATTTCCAGGAATTATGAAGAGATCAGATCTGGAGATTCGGGAAATTTATTTACAGTGATATTTTAGGAGTTATGGACTAACTAAAAATAAAAAGTTGGTTTCTACATTAAAATGACCGTAATTTGTTTTTGTAAAAACTGTAGAAATGAGTTGTTTCAGAAAATGATGTATAGAAATGTTTTATTTCACTTAGGGTGATTGAGCTAAGTTTATTTTCAACACAGAAAGTTGCAAAGTTATCGAAACCGGGTAGTAGACATAAGATGCTAGCCAGTCTCTGGTTTTGCTGTTTCTCTTTGAGCTTCCTCTATTTCGTTTATTACAATGCTGATTCCTCGGAGGTTCTTCTTCAGCTTCGGGTCATTGTGGGCTAGATCTGGGTGTAGGGTGAATGATCGATCTCCTTGACATTTCTTCATAACTTCCTTTGGAACAAGAGCTGTGTGCACGGGCGCGTTGTCTTGAAGAAGGCACTCACCACCTCTCAGTTTCCCTTGCCCTTTCTCTTTAATGGAAACACGTAGTCTGTACAGCATAGTACTCCCCATTTACTGTGGTGTTCCTCTCCTTCAAGTCAATGAAGAGTATTTCTTCATAGTCCCAAAAGATTGTGACCATGATCTTCTTGGTTGACGGATTGGCCTTGGCCTTTAGAGGCGGTGCTTCGCCAGTTTTACGCCTGCTACTCCATTGATTCTCTTTTGGATAAGGGATCATAGTAGGGGACCATAGTTTCATCTCTGGTAACAATGGTTTGCAGAAATTCTCTGTCGTTGCCACGGCAGAGATCCAAAAATGCCTGACAACAGATGACTCGTTGCTGCTTTTGGACTGAGGAAAGAAGTCTAGGCGCCCATCTTGCACTAACTGTATTCAAGTTTAAATGTTCATGAATAATTCAAAGGATTGTTGTTTTAGAAAAACCCAACCTCGCTGCTGTTTTTGTACCCTTGAGCCGCTGGTCTTTATTAATTTCTCCTTCCGCAAGAGCGGGTTTTTCAGGAGTAAGCACCTCCAAGGACCGACCTGCAAGCTCTTCGTCTTCAATGCTTTCTCGACCATTCGAAAAGGTTTTATGGTAGAATATGAGGAGGATGCTTCTCCATATACACCGTCCAATCGCTGTTTAATTTCATTTGGAGTAAGTCCTTCTTTGTGAAGAACGTAATAACAGCTCGATGCTCCATTTTGAACATGTCACAATCTTCTACACATATCCATCTTCATGCAACTATATCTGAACAACTAAAGACAGCGGAGCGGAAGTTAAAGCTGCAATTATTTACTTAACAGATCTGGTATGACACCAGATAAGGGTTTGTTCGGAGACTTGTGGACCTACTTTCTTATCTATAAACTGAAAAGAATAACGCAGATGTGATAGTAAAATTTGCAATTTTAAACGTCATGGAATACTTTTTAAAAATAAGTATCTAAAAAGAGTTTGATGCTTTCCACATTGTCGTCCCGCGAGCATAGGAAGGTTCAAAATCACTGCACAAACGTATGGAAAATTCCAGTCAGTTGGAGAAGAGCGGCAAACAGTCAAGAAATACCATAGATGATCTGTTGCATTATTGACAAGCCCTGCAGCGGCATGCCAAGAGTTGTCACACCCCCGAGAGAACGGCAGTCGTTATTTCCCCACGCCCCACCTCAAAAAGCGTAAGCTTTCTATCTCCGTAAAAGGAGAGAGAAACGGGAAAAGACTGTTGTAAAAATATCACGAATACTTGTTTTTGATTGCATGATCTTTTCTTCATTTTTATGCACGCATTAAAAATCTTCCTGATTAACAATTTCAGATAACGTAGAAGATTAACAGAAGCAGTGAATAAACAACTGAATAATGGGAAAATAAATGAATTTTCAGTAATAAATCATGTTTTCAATGAAAAATATTACCAGAACCATCATATAAGTGCAGAAATTTAGTGAAAAAATGGCCATGGAGTAAAAACTGCGTTTGAAAGCTCATAGAAATCTAGTTGACAATTGAGAAGGTCCCTAAAGAATAATTCTTTAAATGTTTGTATTAGAAAGAAGGAATCAGTGGAAACATAAACAAAGTCAAAATGGGCTATATTGAAATTATTTAACTACTAAATTAAAATAATTCTCACACTAAAATAACAATAAAAAAACAACAGAGACTTTGAATTAGTGTAACAATTGTTCAGGATTAGATTGTTCAATCCAGCAAATCTGACGATATGAGAGCGTTAATTGTAAATACACCAACTATCTTCCATTTCCATACAACTCACTGCCTCTTCAGAATATTTGGAAATTCCAGGGGTTCAAAAATAGCTGGAATTATTGGTTCTAACGGTATTATAGGGATATACAGCTACATATTTCAACCCTGTTATTTTCATTGCTAGTCGACGAATTTATACCAACGTTATTTCCACAGTAGAAAACAGTTCTGGAACACTTAGCTCGGGATATAGTTCCTTTATTTTACCTCATTCACATAATTGAATCGTTTCCCTTTCAGAGTGGGGTGGGGTGGGGCACAAGTGTCAATTTTCTCTTCCCCAAGAACTGCCTGACAGACAATACCGTAAGAGTCGGATACAGCAACCAATCTCCACTTCCTCCACTTCCTTCCGGCTGTTTCCGTCGCACCTCTCACGAAAAACATACTATGGACTGCTTGTCCAGAAAGAACATACGAGGGTAGGGTTTCCGGCCTAACCATTTTCTAGGTGTGATAAAGACAAAAACTATATTTCACTTTTCAGTATACTTACACTTTATTGCAATACACTTCTCACATGTTTGAATTAACATTTCAATTCCATCCCCTCCCCCAAATAGTCAGAGGTCTTGAATGCAAATTGGCATAAACAGCATCCATCACTTCTTCGTCATACTTAAATCTCCTTCCTCGAAGGTCCATCTTGAGATTTGAGAAGGGGACATAATCACTGGGAGCTAGATATAAGCTGTAGAGTTGATGGTCGATCTCCTTGAAGCCACATTGCTTCCTTTGCAACAAGAGCTTGTGTGCACAGGCGCATTGTCGTGAAGAAGGCGCACACTACCACTCAGCTTTCCCAGCATTTTCTCTTTGATGGAAGCACGCAGTCTGTGCAGTAGGCCAGCATAGTACTCCCCATTTTCTTTGGTGTTCCTCTCCTTGAAGTCAATGAAGAGTATTCCTTCAAAGAAGAAAGATTGTCCCAAAAGATTGTGGCCATGATCATCTTGGTTGACTGAGTGCCCTTGGCCCTTAGAGGCGGTACTTCGACAGGTTTACGCCACTCCATTGATTCTCTTTTGGACAAGGGATCATAGTACTGGACCAATTTTCATCTCCTGTAACAATGTTATACAGAACTTCTTTCTCGTAACCACTGCACAGCTCCAAAAATGTCTGACAACAGATGACTCTTTACTCTTTTGGACTGAGAAAAGAAGTCTAGGCACCCATCTTGCGCTAACCTTATTCGTGTTTAATGTTAATGAATAATTCGAAGGAATGTTATTTTAGAAAGGCCCAACCTCGCTGCTATTTTTGTAACTTAGAGCCGCTGATCCATAATTTCTCCTTCCACAAGAGCGATGTTTTCAGGAGTAAGCACCTCTAAGGGCCAACGTGCACACTTTTCGTCTTCAATGCTTTCTCAACCCATTCGAAAAAGTTTGGCCTATTTTTTTTACGGTAGAATATGAGGGGGAAGATTCCCCATATACACCGCCAAATCGCTGTTTAATTTCATTTGTAGTAAGTCTTTATTTTGTAAAGAACTTAATAACAGGACTCCATTTTGAACATGTAACAATCTTCTACACATAGTCTTCTTTATGGAACTTTATCTGAACAGCTGAACACAGGTGAGCGGAAGTTTCAGCTATAATTATTTGCTTTACATATAAGGGTTATGTGAAGGCGATAATCCTTATCGGCGAGGCCGGAAACTTATGGATCTACCCTTGTATTTTTGAACACAGTCCTATTCAGGAAAAAAATAAATAAATAAATAAAATGAACTCTATTTTGCTACTTGATTAAGTTGAACGTGCCTTCTTGAATCTCGGTGAATCTGAATGGATATATCCCTTTTTGGTTTCTGGCTCATTGATATAGCACTCCTCTCTAGTCAAGACCTTTGTAAAAATTTGGACCCTTAACGCAGTTTCTCCAAATTGCGGCAAATGTTCACTCGAGTGCCTTCCTACTCCTCATTGGTAAGCGAGGCATCCATTTTAAGTAGATCTGTTTCATGTCCAACTCTTCTGTTAAGATGCACTGATAAGTACTTCATGATAGATTTATTTCTTCAGACACTTGCTCGTTATTCATTAATTACCTATTTAGTTTTTTTTTCTAGCTTTTCCTTATTTCTACTCTTTGAAGGGTAGGTCTTCAGTTGACATACCGCGATTTTTTAAACAGAAAACTACTACTCTTAAACTTGTGATTTATACTTTGCGTCATCTTTAAAGACTTGCCAAATCATAACAATAATCTAATCTGCAAAATTTGCGCGCAGTCTTTTCTCCTTATGGTTACCAATTGATGGCACTATGTCAGTAGCAACTGCGAGACTTTACTAGTTGAATGTTTATGTTAGTTATGACGTTGATTTCATCATGTTAAATAAACACATCCTGGAACAAAAACCATTTATTGTTTACACCTAATTCTTAATGAAGCTTTATGACAAGTTTGTGAGTAAGTTTAATAGACTTTTCCAGGGTCTAAAACAGAACGTCTACGGGAGTAAACAGAGTATTAAAGACTGTGGAAATTAAATCAGGGGAATGATCAATGGAGCGACAGACGTCGAGTTGCAGCGAGTGTTACAAAATGCTCTTTGGAGGTATCAGGTATACTTAAACGAAGATGGACATCCTCTTTAGCATTTTGTCTACATTTCCGGTGAGATAGTTATACATTATTACTGCATACTGCTCTACCCAAAGGGAACGAAATGAGTGTGGGTGACCCTATAAGCATTCACCGCTAGTACGCTTCTCATTTTTCCCGTGAAACAAGCGTAAACTCTTGGACCGTCCTGCATAAGTGCTTTCTGGTAATGTTTGTTAGCATTAAAAACTATATGGCTCTATTGTGCAGCCGAAAATAAAGGCCACGTTTGAATTAATTAATGCGTTTATAATCGATGTTAATAATTAACGTAACTATGATCTGATGCATGTATGTAATTTGTATTAAGGATATTGTATTCACTTAGATAGCACCTGTGCAAACTCTTTAGTAGAAGGTCATTATGTATCTGTGTGAATGTACGATCGGACTGGTCTTTAAGCTATGGAATGTGTCGTTTTGAAGTATGTCCAAATGGAATGTTAAAAGGTTCAACCAGGTTCTTCAGGTCGCCTTTTTTCTGACGCGAACCTGTTTCCTCGGAAAGGATTTAAGGAGAACAATTTGCTGAGATACGGAATGTGCCTTTTTGACTAGCGCAGAGAAAAGTATTATTTCAATAGGTAAGGCCAGCGGTGCATAATAACAATAAGGGAAGAATTCTCTCGAGAAGTGAACACATGCCAACCTTAGATGACAGCATATGTTTTATAGCCCTGTCTACATGTCTAAATGTTACTATTTAAATGTCTGCATGTCTAAATGTTACTATTTAGACATGTAGACAGATTTCTGACTTGACCTTAGAAACAAATGGATGTTTCTTATTTATAGCGGAGACGTGGTCTATCGCGATTTCATTGTGGGTAAATCTGAAAGGGTAGAAAAGTGAAGGGATGTCAAGATCAGAAATGTTTCCGAATATTCATGGCAGAAATGTCCATTCTTGGAATTACTATAACGCGAGAAGATTTATTGTAGAAAATTAGTCCAGCTCAACCAATAGGAATCTTCCAAAATTGAACGAATCAGAGCGAGAATGTATAATTATAGATATTAAGGAAAGACCAATAAAGCAATGAGAATCAACCCGAGCTCCAAAATTTTGTGGATCTAATTTTAACGGGGGAGGTTCCTAACAATACAATAAACTTTACGTCTAATACAATGTAAAAAAGCAAGAGAAACAGTTAGCAGTAATGCGTTAGCAGTGAGGAGTGGGCAGTAGAGGCTAGGAGTCAATGGTTGGAGTCGGAGGAAGGAATAGTATGAGCTAATTGGAATAAGTGGTCGTAAGAATAGATAATCAGAATCGGAGTGCGCGAAATTTGTATGAAAGGAATAGTAGTCAGTTAGAACAATCGGCAATTGTGAGCCGATAAGGTACAAGTCAACTGAGATCTTCGAAAGATTTCCAAGCCTATATTCTTATAATAACAGTGTCTTCTGATAACTTTCGTGTTTCCGTGTAGCCTTCTAGATTTCCTGACTCAAACGAGTCACAAAATTCCAGAATTTCCCCAAGATAAATATTCCTAATCCGACGCAAAGGGACATCCAACCAAAAAATCAAATAATCACTAAATTTCATCCTCCTTATCTCACGAGTAACGACCGCATCCTACATACGGTCCCAATTGTACCACTCGGAAATAGTAAAGAAAAGATTGTGTAGCAAATTGATAAACGATTACACATTTAATAGAAAGCTGCTAAAGAATTGTTTCCGAGTTATGCTGTTAGAAAGTAAACGATAGTTCAGCAGAATTGTTTTAGAATTTACTAATCATTAAATTTGAATTTGAATTCAATATTTGTATTACTCTTTGGTTCTTCTCCTACTATCTTAGTCATTTTTATTTAAAATTGCAGTGCAAGATTGACTTTTACTTAGTTAAATATCCTTTCTTCCACTGATTCTCAATTCTATTTCATTTCTTGTTTCTTTTGATTTCAATTTTGCAGTATCTACTATTTAGAAATGTCTCCCGCTTCATTAGAGAAATATTTGTAATTGGCCTTCTATCCAGCAATGGATAACTTTTGCTAGCAATGTTCTAATCCACTAGGAGATATTATCTTTTCTGTGTGAAAGAAGCAATCAAAGAATTATGATCGTTCTTTCCTAGAAAAATAGCTAAGGACATGCCTAGTTTTTTTCTGTTTTATCTTAAATTTTAAATCGTTAAATTTATATTGTAACAAGTATAACATATTTGTTTTTACCTTTAAGTTCTTCATGATTATATCTTCATACAGTAAAACTTTTATATTAAGCAACATAGATAAACTCAAAATGTAACAACACCATAACGAAAACCATAGCAAAACACATAGCTCTCAGCGTATGCCAATAGTGTAATTTGATCCCTCTGTCGAAAATAACGTAAAATTTTAATCATTTTAACCTATAAGACATCAAATTTTTCTAATAAAATCATGCTAATAGTTTTACTAATTGTTACATTTGTCTTTGCACTTATGTTTGTGCTGAAATTAAACAAACAGAGTCCATTGTTTAGAACGTTGTACTGCCCTTTAAAAACAGGAATAGAAGCACGAAACGTTATGAAACCGTGACCGCCACAAGCTCAAAAACTTTCATGCTTCTAGGCTGAGGCCATGGACTGCGCAATTTGCGGTTATGGCCTGTGACGTTTATTATTAATATTGTCGGGAAGAATTGTGGCAACATATGCAGAGCACTGGGGAACGCGCTATCGATTAATCGGATATTAGTGTTAAATAATTCCAACAGGAAGCTTTAATGTGGCTAATAATAATGCCTTTCAGTTACCATGAAACCTTCACTTTTATTCTTCAAAGATGAAAATTACGATATCTAAAATTCGTTGCAGTCAGCTTAAAAAAAATTAAAAAAAAAAAAAAGCAGATTTTGCAAGCGTTAATTTGTCTTAAGTTCTGCTCGATTCAGCGCTCGATTCACAGGTCTCTACCAAGACCGATTACATTTACCAGACTCCAATACATAAAAAAAATGGTGGCCGAAGTCGCCCTACTATTGGCAATAGCAAATACGAAACTTTTATTCAGTATTAAGTTTACAAGATGACATTGTTCATTAGAAAATATTTCTATGATTTTTTTAAGAATCTGAAATTGTTTACAAAAACATTTTTCATGTGTAAACGAAATATAAAATAGTATGTATTATAAACTTCTCCACAGGTATTCACAAATCTTTATGATATGCACTAACTTCCAAATTACTGGACACATTAAAACTAATCGAACTAGATGGAGCAGAATCTTGTTTTATTTATTATCGTCTATTTTAATGCAAAGGACATGGTCTCCATGGCCGTAGTTATAAACGGGTGTACCTGTTTTGTATTAACTTCACTTACAAAGGAGTCAAAACCTAACATCCTCGCTCACAACATTCATTAAAACTTTCATTTCGCCTCAAAACCCGCCTCATAAGTTTTTCTGGTCCTTTCTTTCATTGCTAACCTTCACTATCACATATGCTGGTAGACTGGGGAAAGATGTACAATGAAAATGTCCTCCCTAAGCACAAATTTTGGTACAAAACGTTTAATACACGCTATAGCTTCATCATTAAATTCAAAATTTGTATAGTGTGTGCTATTTACCCACCCATTTTTTAATTACTGCTATTTAGGAAATGTAAAAATGCTATTATGCGGTGCACTGCTATAATTAAGACATAATAGAGCAACCCATGTTGTACTAAACACATTCTATTATACAAGTTCCTGTATGATTTCACTAAATTAATTAATATTAAGTAATAAAAAACTAACACGCTACGGTTTATTTACTTTCAACTATAAACCACTGTAATAAACCAACAAGCCAAATAAACCAACGTGTTAATAGCAGCAACATAACCTCAATTGCAAACGAGTCGAAACATATAACATCATGCTCACACCGTTCATTAAAACTCTCATCATATCGATTCAAATCCCGCATCATACGCTCTTTCCGATCTTTCTTTCTTTGCTAACCCACACCATCACTTACGATGGTAGATCACTGAAATTTTCTCAACGAAAATGTCCTCCCTAAACACACATTTTGGTAAGAAACGTTAATACATACTACAGTTTCATCATTGATTGCAAAACTAGCACAATGAATATCTAGTATTAACTTTAAACCGCTAATTAAGACATGTAAATATGGTACTATGCGATACACTGCCATAGCTAAGACACTTTCTGTTAAACAAATTCCTAGTGCGATTTTACTAAATCAATATTAATTTAAAAAACAACAAAAGAAGTAACATGCTACTGTTAATCTACTTCCAACTACAAACCCCGATAATAAATCAAGTAACTGCAACGAACCAAATTAACAAAGTCATGTAATTAAAGGTATGGACAACATTTTCCAACATTTTGTGTACTATCGCTACATTGGGGTCTGGTAAATATAGTCGGTCTCGTCTCTACAGTCCCTAGCCTCATTCTGTCCGTACCAACCACGCCAAGTACACGTTAAACGTATGCTCAGTTCGAAGATTAAATGCAGTTGTCTAGCAAAGAAATCCACTAAAGTTCGAAATGAATTGATTTAATATATTTTGCAAACGAATAACTTAAATTTTTAAAGATTTATTTGAATTTAAATTATTTATGATCATTAAATTATGAAGCAATGTTTGTTTTTAAAATAAATAGAAAATTAATAATTATTTTGAATAAAATAAAAGAAATTTAGATTGTATGTTTGGTTTTTCACTTTAGAATATTTATTATGAGAAAGAAAAGGATTAATTTACGTTTTTATCTTTAAGCATAAAAGCTTAAAATTCAAGTCCATTACATTTTGCCGTATATTAAATTAATTTTGCCTGCGAAAAATAATAAATAAAAAAATAAGAATAACAGGAAATCGGAACTTGGAAATACTTAATACTAGACAACGTCTTTTGTTCGCTCAGGCATCACTGCATACACTGCTGGTAAACGCATTTTCTATTTATGGCATGAACTGAAGGCGGCATTTGAATCGGATATTATTTCTAGTCGGGTTTTTTTTTCTGTCTAAGGGTGTACACAGGGTGTTTACACAAAAGTGTCGCTTATCTTCAGCAGATATAGATAGTCAAAGTGTACTAAACATGGATTCATAGCTCTCTTATAATTTAAAAATCTCCCAATAAAAATATATATTTTAATTTCAGTAAAATTTAATGAATTAATTTAGTTGAGCTTTTGAAAGGTTACTTTGATAGTTTTCCGAGCTTAAATCCAGTTGTTAAAAATCCTATGGTTTTACGTGAGCTCTACCGCTTTCTGTGATGATGTGTTGTGCATTTTTTCTGGCTTAGTAATTGAGTGATTTCATTTTCCAGGTCACTGCTTATTTTGCGTTATCTTACTTTCGCTTTTTCAATTCAGGTAACTACAGATAAGTGGCCTATTCTGTTTTATCCGCGGGTATCACAATTACCTGGGTTGTTGTTACTGTAGTTCAGTGGGACGGTCGGACATTAATAATATAAAGCTTAAACACGGGTGTTAAATCATTGCTGCTGATACGTTGCTAATCCATTTCTCTTTTACGTTGCGTTCCACCTGGTTTTATACCCCACCACGCAGCTCATGATGTCCCTTGAAAAATAATGAATCATCACACTTCGTTTGGAAAAATCATGCAGTGTCGTATATAAGTGAAACTGACTATACATGTCTCTATATATAAAATATATAAATATTAAATAATTACATTTCATTTATTAACAAAGCCATAGAAATGTAGCCATTTTATAGCTCAAATTAACAAATACGTTTAAACAGAAAATACCTTTACAATAATCAACCTTAATATCAAAGTACTTATAATTAAATCGTGGTTCTGTTCCGATATTGGCTTCAGATTTTCCATTTCTGATTAGTGCTTTCAATCTGATAAATATTGAATGCTAACGCAATATTATGCTTGCATATTACACGTACCGCCACGGGTACGAGGTCGTTAAGGTGCGGACTCGTGAGCGGAAGGTCGAGGGTTCGAATCCCGCCAGGACCGTCTTCCCTGACTGAGTTTTTTTCCAGGTTTTCCTCAGTCCTCATAACTGGCAAATGCCGGGGAGGTACCCTAAACTTAGGCCTGGAACGTTTCCTTCCTTAAAAAACCCTTTCCCAATTTATCACTTCATTTCATGTATCACCAGTGTTCACCGCCTGTGGTGCAGCCACAATAGTGAAAACGGGCGCTAACACCATTAAGTCCTATGATATTGTTTGGGGGTAGAACGATTTTCCTCCTTCCATTATGCATTGGCTAATCTATTACTTGGTTCTGTTTCTATTAGCTGATTATGTATCATAACAAGAGTAGCAGGAAATATTGGTACTATTTTGTATTTCTGGCACAAAATAATTTATTAATGCCATAAAACAATTGTCAACGGCGCTTAGTTATTAATAATGCATATTTTCTGTAAAAACAGGTAGCTATTTCTCCTACCCAAACATATACCTTTTTAATACTAAAATGTTCTGCGACTTTCATATGTCGTAGTCACCTCTGAGCAGTGCAAAATTGTAAACAAAGTACACTGAAAACATCTGTAATTTATTTTAATCAGTTAAAAATAAAACAACTACTTCCTTATCATTCATGCGACTTATAGTTCTCTCTCTCTCTCTCTCTCTCTGTCTTTCCACTTCACGTTTGAGTATATTAACCATATTCCCAGTGCTTGAAGTGCATTAACTTCGAGAATTGGCAATGGTGTCCGAGCTTTAGCGATCATTTCTTTGATTCACTGTCAACTGTTAGATTGTTGCTGGTCTCACAAACAGAAACATAAAATCAACATGAGACAACTTCCTAGAGATTATTTACTCTGGTTTTTATTCAGGACTTTTATAAAACTATGACCAACTTCGAAATTCCTGGATTACATAATACGTAAGCACAATGTAGAGCAACCGTTTTAAACCAGTTTAACGAAATCAAACGTGACCGACAATATTTTAAAAAAAACCTTAGACAACAGATGGTAGATATCATCAACAACCGGCTATCTATATAGAGATTGATTCATCACTGGATTTTGACATCAGTGAAATACGAAAGATCTTGCATGATCAGCAAGGCCTCAGCAATCTCTGAAGGTGGAGAGCTCACAAGCACAAATGGTTCGGCTCTAGAAAATGCATTATAGGTTTCATTAAAGACAGTCAATTGCTGTGTACGACATCACTTTTGATAAAATTTGGCTTTACCGATTTCAGCCGCGGATCAAAAGACAATGGGGCTCAGTGGATTTTCCAGGTAAGTGCTCGGCTCGGCGGATTTTCCCCAACAAAAATCAGGAGGAAAGAGAACTGTTGATCGGAAGGGATATATTTTAGCACAGCCAGTGCAAGACCCATACAGCTACTATAGAATTGTATACTACTATTTATTTACCTCCAGCCTTGGAGAGGGTGCGTGAAGAAACACTACACAGTCGAAGATGGCTTCATCTGCATCAGCAAGGAAAAGACATCACCAGCAACTCAGAACGCGGAACAATCTAATGTCTGTTTCCCGTTGTGGTCACGTGGGCAGAAGGATATCCCCTTCTTGATAGTCTGCTGATAAGCGATGAGAAAAGAATCCTGTATGATATTCCAAGATGCCGTCGTCAATTGTTGGCAGTCAATGAATCATTCCCAAAACAAACGAAACACCACTGCACCAAAAGAAGGTTCTACTCTGTGTTTGGTGAACTGTGTAAGATGAAACACTCCCAAACAGTCAATTCCATCGGAACACGTTCATGAAAAACTGAAAACTAAGCAACTCGTGAATCGCAAAAATGTTATTCTCTTGCATGATAATGCAAAACCGTATAGAGCTAAGGTAGCTATTGAAATCTTTATCCGTCTTGTATATGATTATCCAAAGAGAAGGAAGAAACTAATTCAATGTCTGGAGAATATGGAAGAATTCTGAACATTTGCTGTTCTGGAAAATGCACTGAATGTATTGTTTGTATGCCCTTTCATCACGTTAGCAGAAGTTCCTCGATACCATGGTCACTGCATGTAATACTAAAAATATTTTGCTCAGAACACAATAATTTAAAAAGTCTGGTCTGAAACTGAGAGGACTTTGTGGTTACCTTATAGATTATGTCGCAGTTTTCCCTTACTCTGAAAGTGGGAATGTCAAGAAATTTAAGCATCGATAACGAAGAGTTTTCTTTAGAGCATTACATAGTTCAACCTGAGACAATGTTGTGACTATTGCAACACGGCAGTAAATACAGTGATTTTACTTTGAATTTTCAGGAACATAGATGTGCATGGCTAAGTTTTATTTGATTTTTCCTTGCTATTCTATACCGATTCCAACAATAATATTCACCAGGTCTTTATCATGTCGACCACTTACACTTAGTATCATCATAATCATAAGTTAAATAGCTTTGAGGATAATACTCGTATAACTCATGCGTCTATGAGATAAGACATTTCCCAACTGAAACATTCACTGGAGGCAGAGTTATTATTTAAATGTAGTAATGAAAAGAGACTATAAATAAAAACAATACTTTATAATTGAAATTGTTTTCGTTTCTATAGATTTTAATATCACCTTTTATTTTCATAAATGTAGACTGGGTGTTTAAAGGCAGTGGGGGCAGGAGGAAAGGATGAGATGAGGGGGACACCTGTTAGCTAGGATTCGTGGACGTGAGACACAGACGTAAAAGAATTCCTAACCTTCTTTCCGGATAGAACATCCCAAAGTTTCCATTCTGCAGAGCTAGAGCCGCTTCCATACCAGACGTTGAGTGGAAATGTTTATAAAGCGCAAGTCGCCGTCACACCGCGCCGGTGCATATTACCT
The DNA here is from genome assembly GCA_030762175.1 of Metallyticus violacea. Classification (NCBI taxonomy): domain Eukaryota; kingdom Metazoa; phylum Arthropoda; class Insecta; order Mantodea; family Metallyticidae; genus Metallyticus; species Metallyticus violacea. Next base: position 20,907,650 of record CM060843.1, on the reverse strand, counting down.
TATAACAGAAGCAACGAGGTTCGTGGAATGGAACGATCCATCACAGCAATCGTGTAAGTAACCAGGGGGAAGCACGAAAAACCCCAAAATTTGAATAGCTATCTCCATTGATTTATCCAGAAACTTCGCGAATGCGAGTCCCAATAAATTCCGCATCAACCACTCCATTCTGAGTCATAACGTTGGTATAGTGGCTCTAACTTGGTGTTTACATTTCATATAGTAATTTCCAATGAATGACGAGCCAACAGCAAAATACAAATTTATCACAACTGAATGTTCAAGATATAATCCTTAATGCACACATGCAAATACCATGCTCAATGTTCCATTCGAAGTGAAACGCCCAGGAATTTGAGATATTGCAATTTAACGGGGTAAATTATACGAGGATAAATTATGACAAGATAAAACACAATAAGCTTTTGGTTACCAGCCATTACTATCACGACTAGCATTAAAGCTCAACAAAATCCAGTTGCCTTACAAATTCCATATGTCTTCATAATTATGGGGGGGGGGGACTGCTAAAGTATTCCTTTATATGCATTCCGCAGGACACAAGTCTCGTAATTAATTGTTAATAAAACGGGATAATTTAATTGGCCATAATTTCCTGCATGACAGAGGAATCTTTGCCGCAGTTCCAGATGAGCAATGGGTTGTACTTATATGGTATAACGTCTTAATCTAAGAACCCGTCTGACATGAAACTTTTTTTTATATCAGCAAGCTTTGAATGCATCGGCTTCTGTCAAAGCGATCTTCCAGGTTTGCATTTGAATTCCTCGGCACTGGACATGAATTTTCATGAAAACTGAATCAAAGTTCTCTCGGACGTTTGATGAAAGTTGTACAGTGCTGGTCAAAATAATGGTGCTATCAATAATTCGACTATTCAGTGCTGTGTTTATATTTCACAATGCTTGTTAATATTAAAATCATTTTTTGAGATTGACCTCTCGTTTTCAGACCACATTATCTTCTTTCTTGTTCAAGTAATTCAGCTGTTCTCCTAAATGTGCTGGAAACATGCCTATCAACAGACATTTTGATCCTAAGTGATGTTGCTAATATTAGGCAAGGGTCTTTCAAGTAAAGCATTCCGATTCATAAAGATAGTGTAGCTACAGAATACATGCATCAGCATGGGCCTAAAAGTTAAATAAATTTAAAAAACTCTCTACAGAGTATTTACAATTGACAGTTCGCCAACCTTATACAATCAAAGGAATATGGGAAAAGTTCTGGGAGTACAATATAGATTTATACCATCTGTTTATAGACTTCAGAACTATCTATAGACTAAAAACCATCAGCGTATGATAGATAGTATTAATAGAGAGGAGCTATATAGAATCGTGCATCAGCAAGGGATCCATACAATGATAATTACGATGGACAATGGCAGATCCATGGCCCAAGTTAAGATCTACGGGAGTAAAATAGACTTATTTAGTATTGATACTGGGCAAGGAGATGGCCTACCACACATAATTTTTAATATTGTGCTTCAATGGGTGGTTAAGCAGAACGAGATAGATTACAATAATACATTATTGTATAAGAGTATAGAAATTGTTGGTGAGGCAGATGACTTTCATATAATGGAACTGATATATGCAGCGATCGAAGGAGTATATAAGAATCTAGAACAGGGAACGGCTAGAGTGGGATTACAGATTAATGGAAGAAAAACTAAACGGATGATACAAACCAGAGATAGACAATAAGGATTGAATCTAATTCGAGAAATAATGTATTTGAGGAAGTAGATAGGGACGACATTGTCTGGAAATAATTATGGATAATATCCGTAGGTAAATCACTTCCATGCCAAAATTTGCCAAAGATGCCGCGTATATATAACTTCTTTTTACAGGAAAACTCTGGAACACTTTAAAATAAAAATTCCAACAATAGTTCATTTTAAAGTTCATATCATGTTCTTGATAAAGCTTACTCCTTGCGGTCTTGCTGCATAGCTCCAGTTTCGTTTACAAGTCTTTTTGAAAGAATGCACAATAATGGTTTATAAGTTAATAACTTAGAAATAGTAACATGTATCAGTTTCTCGTCAGCCAGTTCTATGAAACGTGCACTAATCCTCTAGTATAGGAGATATTACTGATCGTATAGCATCTTTGTCTAAATTTTCCATTAATTTCTAGTCTAAACACTGTTAAAAAGAAATGACTGCAGGTGGTTTTCTCTTAAGAGGGAAATGTTAAAGTGATCAAAGAGAAATTCATCAAGAACATATAACTAGCTTACCCCAACATTGGCCGACATTCTGAGTCATTTTGTTCAATGTAGTCAACTTAATTTCCCCTCTGCTAAACGATATTTATAGCACCATTATAAAATCGAAACATCAAAGCTCTCTTACTTTGTAATGAACCGTATGATGGAACCTGAGATACATTTTATGGAGGTGTTTCTGCTGTTGGCTTAAAGGAGATGTAACATTAGTTTTGTTTGTGAAGCGTAACTTCGGTTCTTTTAGTAATTGAAAGCTGAATAGAAAAACTATTCCCGGCAACTATTAACCTTTGAGAACGATGTTGACAATGAGAGAGGAATGGAATTAATTATATGCTTTTTACCATGTATAAAAACAAAGTAATTGCATGGAACTTTCAATTAAAATAGAGATAACAGCTAGCAGGAACGCTATTTCTTTTTGTTTTCTTGAATAGAAAGTTTTACGATATTTTTGTGTAAGTTTTAACGTCATGAACAATTTTTTTGTCCAGTTCTCTCATTTTCTCTTTAATGGCGGAAATTGCACAATATGAGTGCTGAAAAATATCAATAATAACGCAATATCAACAAACGGAGTTTGTGCTACATCAGACGTCAAACAGTTAATCAAACATAAATGTAATCTAACAATTCAGAAATATTAAACTACTCTCGGAATATTTATTTTATTTGTTCAGAACTTATACAGATAGTTATACTAAATATTAAAATATCAAAATTTGAAATAAAAACATTAATCCATATTGTTGTATGATATAGCTTATTCAGAATTCAGACAATTTTAAAGATGTTATATATTAAATGATAGCATAAAGTATTAAAATGGTTATCGAACTCATGACTAGGCATTGGAGTTCTTAATACAAACTACCAGGTCAACACAAGCTATGAGCCACCACCAGGCTAGTAAACAAGAACTGATCAGAGAACAGCTTAAAGCGGTAGGATGGCTTGTAATTGCAGATCGTGACCTACTGTATTCCTCCCAAATGTTGTCTATAGTTCAGTAGGAGCATAACTTCATTCCGCTTAATTGTGGATTTAGTGCTTAGACTTTTTGATGTCTAATAATGAATATATAACACTCAGTATATTTGCAATTGCAATTCGTGCATAACAAATTCCTTCCTTCAATACAAATGAAATAAAATTAAATCTAGGCGGCCAAAGGAACATTTCAATATTCTTAATAAAGCAAAAGCTAACGAAACTAGTAATGGACACTAGTATAGGGGGTAGAATATGTGAAATCCGACTGAATTTTTTTTTTATTTTTAACCGAAACTATTTAAACTTATAGAAACTAGATAGCGTAAACTTCATTAAACATATGGGTATTAATCAGTAATAGTTTTATGCTACAAAGGCATTAAATTAAGATTATTTTTGAACTTTCAAAATAAATAACTCAAAAATATTTCGGAACATTAAACCAAAGTGAAAGCTCTTGATAAACGCTGTTGTCCGAAAATATTTTTTTTCAAATATTATTTCATCTTAAGAGTTTGCTATGTTAATTTGTTTCATATTGCAGTCACTTTAAAACGTTTTTACACTCCATTGAATAAGATAAAATCTTTCATGCTACTGCTATATTTGACAGAAAACGAAATAATAAAGCGCAACGAAACGGAAGTTTCAAAGCACTTCCGCTGGTGCGCAGTTTCTCCAGTGAACGCATAGTGCATTGTGCAGCGGCAGTATGCTAAACAGTGCAACTCCACGTCTCATCAAGAAAGGCTGCGCATGCGCCATATGCTACCAATCTTCCACAGCACGCTAAAATAAAAATTTATAAGACATTTTAATTTTTGTAAGGTACCGGATCACATTTATGAAAATAGATCATTATTCCATTTTCAAAGTAGAATAATTTAACACGTACTAAAATAAAATACTCTTCCAAATACGTTATAATGAAATTGAGAATTCTTGGTTAAATACATTTATAGTTATAACGCTTCTAAAATGGGATAATGTATTACTTAAAATTTTCTTATTGCAATGGATAATTCCGGATAAAATTATTTTCAAATGCGCAGTTTTTCTTTTAACATTATGCGAAATATACTGGAAGAAAGGTTTGATTTTTAGCAAAAATCATTTCATATTTTAACAAAGTTCATTTACTTTAAAAAAATAGGTTATTTTTTTAAACATCTTGTCCGATTTGAGGTAAAATGACCCATATTGAGAAGTACTATTCAATTTAATCGCTTTTTACATAATTAAATCATTTTAAGAACTGAATGGTTTAAGAAATGGAATAAAAATGTCAATTTTTTTTCAACTCCCCCTTCTGCAAGATTACTCCATACTACACTTATATAATAATTGGAGTAAAGCAATATTTGAAAACTTCAACGTGAAAAGAAGTCTTTAATGAAGAATGAAATACTTTGAAAAATTTATTATAAAAAAAAAAAAAACAGAAGCTTTAGGAATAGAAACAAATTATTTTTATAGTTCTTTTTGGTAGGACATCAAAATAATTTTACATTTTTTTGTCACAAGGGGAAATAGGAACCAGTCGACATTTTTTGGTTTCTGTGGGAACATTAGTAAAATATTAATCAATTAATAAATTTAAGTTCCTTTTGAAAGTTTACATTAAATTTGACACATACACTTTAACATAACGTTTATTATCATCTATTATATTAATTTTTGAAAGATATATTAATTTTTTCGGATTTATGTTCTTCGAAGTTATTGATTTTCACAAATGACGATAAATTTTTTTAAAAAAACTAATGACTTTACATTACCTTCATGTATTGATATATCTCTGAACTATATTTATATATTTTTATAAATTAATACTAATTGTAACATAACGTGTGATATTTTAATATCTCTCCGTTAATTCTTATGCACAATTAAACAGTTTTATATAAATTAATTTCCGCCATGGCATTGTTGTTTTAATTCAAAGTTTTATTCTCTACTTTTACGTTAAATTACTTCCATAATTTTAAGATTAATTTTATTTTGACTTCATATAATTTTATCTGTGTATATTTTAGTTACAATATTTATAAATTGGCTATATTTAATTCCATTCATAAGAAGTTAAATGACTTAAATCATCACAATCTAGCTATGTACATACCTTGTGTTGATATATGTATTTATATAATATTGTTTGAGTGAATATAAGAACATTACAACCTTAAAATAAAACCTTTTAATCAAATTATTATAATTGATCACTTACATAGTATAATGAAAACAATTATAGACAATAAGCTGAAACCGTCAGTTAGTAAACCATGCAACCCTTATGAATTATTCATACAAAGATTCGTAAAATCCGAGCCTAGGACCCTAGTAACTGGATTTACTGAAAGTTTTAAATAAAGCAGAAAACTAAGATCTACCATAATTAAATAATTATATTTGTTGTAATAATGTGAAAATATTATATCCAGTAAATCTGGGCAACTGTGCCAGAAATTAGTTAGTGGTTTAATAGCTTTGTATGTGCGTGAGTTTTAAGTTCAATGCCAGACGAGTGCTACATCTCATCCGTGAACAATATGGGAATAATCAAAGGGAAGGGACGAGAAAATCTATTTTACCGCATGTATTATGTATATGCTGATATTAACTAACGTTAAACAGTGTCATACAGGGTTTTTCACAGTTTTGTAGCCCATAACCGCGACTAGCGGATCAGCATCAGAGCGGTAACTCCCGGCGAAGCGGATGGAATATCCTCGCAACCGATTCAAGTTCTCACGATTATAACTACAGTTACAATGAAAATAAGCACGTGCCATTTGACAGGAATTGTTGGAAATGCTATCCTGTTACATTTACATATTTCTGACACCTTTTTGAAAATTGTCATTCACACGCATCAGCTCATGTTCCGAAATTGAGTCTATTTATACTTGAGAGGCTGTAGTTGTCCACGAACTGCACGCAGGGAATTCTGATTTTCGTGTATATTTCTGTAATTGGATGTTACGGAACTTTAGGTATTATATAATCACTACAGTAAATACGCACTAACTGTTTTTCATGATGCTTATTAACTCATCCCCAACCAGATAACTCTCACCGAATAGAGGACTGATCACATTTTTCCACACACATCAGCGCTAGCTAGTACTTTTACAGTATCTTTGAATGTAATCAGATTTTGCGGCAGCTTGTCAGCTATTCAGACTTAATTACAGCAATTAAATCTCTTTATCATAATAAATCAATAGTTATGTGAAGTATCTTCACTGCAATCCTGGGATTGTATTCTTTTTATTAAACCCCAGTTCAGTTAAGCTGTGCAGCAACAAATGGCAACAGCTATGGGCCATCATGACACGCTTGGGTAGAGGCCACCTCTTTAAGCAACTTTTTAACGAGTGCTAAATGGACCGCAGAATCTTCTCGCCTTGTGAAACTGCCGCTGTGGGGAACTTTTACGGGGGTCATAAAACGCGCACAAAAGTCGAGTCATTGTCATGAACTGCACATCGTTAAAACTGCTATCTGCAATATTGCAGGTGTGTGAGATAAAGCTGAATACATTTGAGCATCTCTGTTTGCCTTTCTGTTGACAACAATAATGTACGTATCTGTCAGCCAGTGATCTGTTTTGGGAGAGGGTAGGGGGGAGAATGTATTATATATACCTCCTTACTGTAAGCTCTACAGATAACAGAAATGATCAAAACATTGTCTCTCTTTGCCTTAATTAAGAGCCTTTAAATAAGACTCTCTTTTCCTTAACCTTAAGAAACTTTTGAAAGTATCGAAGCAATTGTACTTTCAATAAACATATTTTGGTAAGTTTTATTTCATTAAAACTTAAGGTAGTTTTTCATTTTAGAGAGGTAATGCATTTAAATGTAGGGATTAAACTTTAATAAGGTTGTAGATTTAAATAGTACAAAGAGTGAGAAATAATGTTATTTAGATACTGGAAATCCACATATTGATAACTCACAAGAACCTCAAAAGTGTGCCTCAAAGCAATGTAAAACAAGTAACAGCAAACAAGAACTTAAAAAATATTCATCAACTGTAGAATTCCAGTAGTTACAATGAAATAACTTTATTGTGGCCAGAGTTCGGAAATGAGCAGATTTTTACGAATATCGCGCAATCTATGGGTACATCCAGGGACGATACTAGGATGCCTTGCAGACGCTGTAAGCAGAATGTATAAAGAAGGAATTGTTCGTTTTTTGTCAAGTAGAGAAAGACGTGGGCCGGATGGAAGGAAACTTTCCCAAACAAAGATTATTTGCATGTTTTTTCTGGAAGGAAACGTCAAAACTGCAGAATATCTTTAACATTTATATGCGGTATATGGTCAAGAACTCGTGCACGGAAGACCGTTTACAATTGGTTTCTTTGAGTAATGTGGCTAATGCTATACTAGAAGTGCAAAGGATTATCTTTCAATTAGAATGAATCTGGCGTCATCAAAGGGTGTTTAGAAGACATGGAAGATTTTTGTAGTATAGCAACAGCTAAAGTACTGTTCTTGGGATTAGGGTCAGAAAAATGAAGTTATTCAGTTTTATGATAAGTATGATAAATATTATGACTACCACTGTATTCTCGTTTTTGTGCTAATGTATTACGTGTTTTTTCATAACAGAACTATATACAGCCTTTATTGTTGGTCAAAATCGTTAATAAAATGCTACACAGTAACAGTTAAACCATTAAAGTGCTTTCATGCTAAAATGCTGTTATCAGCTGAGTATTATATCGCAATAACACGAGTAGGGATTAAAAAAATTATGTATTACTGAAAACAGAATTAATCATTCATCTCTATTTCAGAACAAATGTATATTTTTTATAAAACAAAAATGTATAACTGAAGCTATTGATATTTACCATAAATGTATACACAGGATAAGATAATTGACGGACTTTAAAAAAAATACATTCATATAATCATATTTTCTCAACTGTCGTTATAATAATTGCATTCCATATTCGCCTTAGAGTAATCCGATCAAAACAATGTGACGTAATGTGACGTCAATGGTAAGAGTGTGCAGTTAAGTACAATACAGTAGCAAAGAAACACGTGAGCAATCTAAATATGACGTGTTCAGTACTAAATGACATCTACTATACAAAACAACAATACTTGTGACTTTAATTTAATTACTGCTCACTTAATGAAGTTGAATTTCGAATTTACAAATTGATGCACTCTGCTCCTAATGTACAGCTGCCTGATTGGATTCAAGGCAAGGCGCAAGCAGTTTGCGCTTGTTATCGTGGCTGACGCTAATCAATGCTGCTGTTTCTATGGAGATATATTATGTAAACCATAAACCGGGTAAGCCTTTAACTATTGACGAGAAAACAATTATTTTAAACGTATTTTCAAAGTTGTGCGAAAAGTATCCGGCCCTCGCAATAAGGGAAGTAGTAAACCTAACCTCAGATTTTACCTGTACACTTTTGTCACTTCGCCGCTTATACTTGCCATGTATTTCTCACTATCGGAGTATTCTTGGCGCGAATTGTCGAATTGCGGAAGGAAACATTCTTTATTTGACGTTAGGATTTCTTAGAGTGAATAGATAATACAATGACAGTAGTTTCTCAAGTGTCTACTTCACTTGTGTCTTCTCTTGAAAGGAATGCGGCTCGAAATATTGTGTGTTTTATTATTTTATACTTATTTTTTTAAAATGCTGAACAGTAAACTCATTGTTTTTTTTTTAAATTACAATGAAGGTTATTTTTTCTTAATTTATGTATATACAATATGAAGGGTCGGGGGGAAAATCAGGTAAGTTAAACCTCTACAAGTAGCCTAGGTCGTTAAGGCGCGGACTCCCGAGCGAGAGATCTGTGATTCGATTCCCACCAGGACCGCTCTCCCTAAGATTTTTTCCAGATTTTCCTCAGTCTTCATAAATGGCAAATGCCGGGGAGGTACCTTAAATTTAAGCTGTACGCTTCCATCCTTTAAAAAAATTCCTGTCCCATTTTATCATTTCATTTCATGTATCATCAGTATCAACTTCTGTAATGCCAGTAAAACGGGCATTAAACACTATTTAAAAAAATATAAAACAAGAATTTTCACTTCAAAATGATACTTGAGAAATAAATCAAGTATAATAAGCCACGTGTTTAAGCAATTAACTTTTTAGATGTAGAAAATTGAATAAAACGTTATGTTAAGTCTGCATATCCCAAACATGAAAGAAAGGGCAAAAGGCGTTTGAGATATTCAGTTTTCTTGAGAAAAAAGGAACACCAGTAAGTAAACTGAAACAGACAGGAAAAAAGAACAAGTACTTCATGCCAAGACTTGTATCACTGTTATAATAATAGTTACAATATGCTTCGGGGATTTTGTGGCGTAGATTATTAATCTCTTCCATATTTTTATTAGAGAACAAGCATTTTATCTTTACTACAAATTTATTACATGCACTATCCATGTTTGGGTATCCTAAGGAAATATTAAATTTAGCTTTAAAACTTTTTCCTTTAGGATGCATTTTTTATTTTCTTATTTATTTTTATTTGGTTTATTTACGGACGCTCTTTAACAGCTCAGGCATCACAGTTCCATTCAAACCAGGGCGTGAAATGGCCGACACATTTTGCTCAGAGGCTTGAGGTTCTTTATCGTGCCATAAATGTACGACATGGGACCCACGGTCCCTTCCGAAGAAAGACATACTTAGGATTTTTATGCCCGACCCGCGATCTTGGGTTTAGGAGGCAAGTATGGTTATCACTAAACCACCAGAACCGACGTTTTTCTTTAAAATGCTTAGCTTTTTCTTCACGTTGAGTTACGGGAGCATGTACATCTTCTTTGACGCTTTAAGACTCTATAGTAACTTAAGCGACCTCAGAAGTTTTTCATGTGGCTGCATATTGAAGGTTCTGTTGAAGCGTTAAGGTTTCTAGCTTACTCTTTTTATCAACTGCTGCATTGTCAGTTAGTTTTAAGCTCTTCAAGTGTTCAAGCTAGTTTAGTAACATCAGGAATACCGCAAAATGCCTTGGCACAAATAGTTATGTCACTTTTACTACCTAAGCAAAGGTTGCATCGCTATTTCATTCTGTCGACGTTTTCTTTTTTTAACAGGAAGTACTAAAATCAACCTGTCAGGTAGAGGTTTTGGTCAGTATGCAATTCATGGTCATTGAATCTCTGCAATATTTCAAATCTTTCTCTTTCAGATGTTATAATTAAGTATATGAATATTCTTGCAGTTGCAAGGGCTGCTTATTTCGTTACTACTTACTTTTATTTTCCTACCAACATCAGACATCGACCATAACTTTTCCTTTTCTTCGGTTCTTCATTGTGCTCTAAAGTACTTTTTTGAACTCACTAATATGGCACATTTAAATGTAGCTTATGACGCACAGATATAACACAAACAATAACAAATATTAAAATGCAGAGTAAGCTATGAACTACCATCAATGACGTAAAAGCAGAACCACAGAAATCATTACAGTAACACACAGAGAGAGTAAAAGAGTCTGCCCTATGTGTGCGGAGAAAGAATCTTGGGAACATTTTCTGGCATACTCGAGAGGACGGAAGGATGGAGGAAGAGATATCTATCGATCTCGTTGGTTAACTGGAGGAGAGGGCAATGGCATTGCTGGACTTTACTGGCAGATAGAAAGGAGGAGGAGGGAGTAGGTAAACTTTTAAACAAAGTGAGAGAGCTGAGATCGGAAGAGCCAGACAACCGGGAAAGGGGATAGGGCAGCATGGATCACAATATTTTTTAGAACATATATGTGAAGGAGTGTAGGTCATTTACTTTTATACTGTTTTTATTTATGTTTTAAATCAAATTTTCTATTATTATATATTCATTTTATTTTCCATTTATTTATTTCATTATTATATGTATTGTCTTTAAGAGTTAAATATTGGTAGAATTAATTATTAGTTTGTGCACATTCATGTATTTCCTAGTGTATTTCATGTATCGTATAGTGTATTAGCACATACGGTTCTAATACTCGTTCGACATGGATTAGTTAGATTTGTAACAAATATATTTTGTAAATAAATACACTACTACTACTACTACTACTACTACTACTACTACTACTACTACTACTATTACTACTACTACTACTACTACTACTACTATTACTACTACTGCTACTACTACTACTACTACTACTACTACTATTACTACTACTGCTACTACTACTACTATTACTATTACTACTACTACTACTTCTACTATTACTACTACTACTACTACTACTACTACTATTACTACTACTACTACTACTTCTACTACTACTATTACTACTACTACTACTACTTCTACTACTACTACTACTACTACTATTACTACTACTACTTCTACTATTACTACTACTGCTACTATTACTACTACTATTACTACTATTACTTTTATTACTATTGCTACTACCATCAGCCAGGAATTGAATTATACGTTTCTTTCCTTTCTTTATTGCCTTTCCTGTTTTTTTTTTCCTTCAATATATCAAAATTAAGCGCAAATATCTCTGATATTTTTCTCATATCTTTAAGATAAGTCTCTCTTCATCCTAAATCGAGTGGGATCAATTATTAGATGGCGGAAGAAAACTGATTCACCTGGTATTTTCACCTGTCCTTGTGTGTGTTTTTTTTTCAAGGCAATGCCAATTTGTAAGGTTCCTTGATGAAGATTGGCCCATATATATTATCTGTATCTTTTAATTGATCGTCATAATGTAGGAAGTCTTCCAGTTCATTATCAGTTGTTATCTTCCGCTGGCAGGTAATGTGGAATGTTTTTACATGAATTGTTTTAGAGGTTGAGAAGAACCGATACGCAAGCATGGTACAGCTCTACGTTATGTCCATAGCAATAATGTTGCAAGGTCAGTGGTTTCATGGAAACTCTCTTTGATATAATCTTGTTCCTGGAAACAGGTATGAACACTGGTTATTAGGTTGTCCGATCAGCCTTATGAGTTAATTAATTATTAGTCATGATTGAATGACTCCGTGACAGGCTTGAACTGCCGCAGCACAATCTACATGTCTGCCATGGTCAGCGGTTAGCTTCGTGAAATTTTACCAATGTCCATCTACTTTGTTCGTCGAACCGAAAGGGGAAACCTTTTCCTTTGATGTCCCGCACTCTTAAAATATTGGGAAAGCTAGCGTCAGTGCACAGATTTATACGTGTGCGGAGCTCATTTGTTTTCTGTGGCGTGCGATATTGACAACTAGATGGCCACAACTGTTTGCAGAGTAATTGATATTTTCAGGGGGCTTTTTGTTCATAGGTGGAAAGGTTATTCTTTTGTTCTAAAGTAAATATTGACAAAGCAGTAATCTATATCTAGAATTATTTTTCAGCTGGACAAAATTGGTTCATTTACCTGACCTGAATATTAATATTTTTATTTATATATTTGCTGAAAAAAAGGAACTCATTTTATCATTCCAGATATCTTTTTACTCCTTAAATTTGTATTTTTACGTTCTCTTTCTAACACCGTCTATTTTTTTCCTTTTCTTCCCCCCCCCCTTAACACCATCATCTTTGTTATTCTACACATCATCAATTATTTTATTTATCCAAATCATGCTAATATTTTAAACTGTGTTTTCTGCCTCCATAGTTTATCTAATCCTTGAATTTCTAATTTTATTCTGTTGAAAATCTCTTTCTATAGCTAATCGTTTATTTGTTTATTGCATTATTAACGTTTGTGCTTTTGCCCCTTATAGAAAAACAATTTGAATAAACGAGCATAAGATATTCTTAATATGTAACAAAAAACCCAATTTAATGTGTCACCTACCTTCTTTCTTCGCCTATTTTTGTTTGAGATGAACTTTTTACTCTAAAAATACTACAAAACATCCATTTTTTGTAATAGCCAGTGTCATATTTCTTTAGATTAGATTGTGTTGATAAATGACTATTTTATAATAATAATAATAATAATAATAATAATAATAAACAAATCTATTCAACAACAAAAATATAATTAAATCTTATTAAACTCAAACAAAGTCTCTTTTTAAAATTACAAAATTCAAAGGAAATCAATGTAAAACTAATAATAAATATTCACGAAATATAAATAAATAAAGTTAACTCTTTTTTAAAAAAAATGATCTCTATTTTAAAAAATAACCTCTATTTTAAAAATAGTGTCTATTTTAAAGAGCACTGATACGCAAAACCTCTATATAATAATCTTTTATAGCAAAAATAATTCTCTAAACTGGGTTTTCTTTCATAAAATTTAATAAAAACACCACAATATGGTGCCTTCGATAAGAGTTTCAATACTAAAAATACCTGTTATGATGTTGTATACGAATTTTTCAGTTCCTCAGTGGAATTTTTTAACCATTTCACTGTACCAATTAACACGAGCGTTGTTTGAGCTTCGGTCAAATATGCGGAATTCATTGGGAGCAGATCTTTTCCACAGCTAAATGTTCATGCAGTCTTCGATATGCTGTCTCACTGTAAGTCACATGTCTTCACTTATGTTGCGCATAGTATTAATGTTTTTTTGGAATGAGAACTGAATTTGGTCAACCTTTACGAAATTCATCACTGACGGAAGCAAGATCACAACGAAATTCTTCAAACCAATTGTAAACAATCTTTTCTGGTTGCGCTTCATTACCAAAAATTGAATAATACGATTCTATGCATTGCTGTTGAGTAAGACCTTTACTAGAATAATGGAAACTCATCTAACGAAAACCGTCACGTGAAATTTCCCCTTATTTAAATGTTCACTGTAAGCAAACCACTCCGCCAATTTCTAAACTGCAACCGTTTTCACAATAACAAATGTGAAGTTTTTTTGAAAATACTAATGACAATAGCGCAACCTAGCGGTCATTTGTAACTATTTCAAAGATATATCTTATATCAGGGATGAAGAACTTTAAAATATATAGAACGCATACTTCATATTTTAAACTTTAAGCTGTCAGGACGGTGAGAAATCTTTAAAGGAAGGTCTGGCTAAACAAAGGTTACCCTTAACCACGTGTGTCACACAGAAGGTTGAATATAAATGTCACAAAAACTAATAGTAACCACAGAGCAAATTTTTATTAACTCAATTTTTAATTAAATATTATGGGTTTCTGTAGTGCTCCACGAGTTCAACAATATTCATTATAGCTACATATGCTATCATGAGTTAAACAATGCCACCTTTGCGAGACGTCCCAGAATAACAGAATGATACCCGTCGTAATCATGGAACGCACGGTAAAATTTGTCTCTCAGGCAATTTCCTACTAATAGCACATACAGTATTGTATATAGGAAGTTCTTGAGTGTTTGCAATGCTATCTAATTTCAAAAACTGCTTCAGTTTGAGATACAACCATACACTAAAATTGCTAGCACAGCCCGAATCAGGGCAAACTGCATGTGCGAGTGTAGATCCATAAGTTTCCGGCCTAACCATTTTTCTGGATATGGTAAAGACAAAAACTTTATTTCACTTTTCAGTATAGTTACCACTTATTGCATTACACTTCTCACATCTTTGAATTAACATTTCAACTCCCCCCCACAAAATAGTTAGAAATTTTGTCAGCAACATGGGCATAAACAGCATCCACCACTTCTTCGTCACACTTAAATTTCCTTCCTCGAAGGTCCTTCTTGAGTTTTGAGAAGAGGACATAGTCACTGGGAGCTAGATCTGGGCTGTAGAGTTGATGGTCAATCTCCTTGAAGCCACATTTCTTCACAGCTTCCTTTGCAGCAAGAGCTGTGTGTGCAGACGCGTTGTCGTGAAGAAGGCGCACACCACCACTCAGCTTTCCTCGCCTTTTCTCTTTGATGGAAGCGCGTAGTCTTTGCAGTAGCCCAGCATAGCGCTCTCCATTTACTGTGGTGTTCCTATCCTTGAAGTCAATGAAGAGTATTCCTTCACCGTCCCAAAAGATTGTGGCCTTGCTCTTTTTGGTTGACTGAGTGACCTTGGGCTTTAGAGGCGGTGCTTCGCCAGGTTTACGCCTCTCCATTGATTCTCTTTTGGACAAGGGATCATATTGGAGGACCATATTTTCATCTCCTGTAACAATGGTTGTCGTTGCCATGGCAGAGCTCCATAAAGGCCTGACAGCAGATGACTCGTTGCTACTTTCGGACTGAGGAAAGAAGATTTTGCACTAACGTTAAAATGTTCATGAATAATTTGAAGGTCTGTTGTTTTAGAAAGACCCAACCTTGCTGCTATTTCTGCAACTTTGAGCCGTCGATCTTCCACAATTTCTCCTTCCACAAGAGCGAAGTTTTTAGGAATGGGCATCTCCAAGCGCCGACCTGCACGCTATTCGTCTACAATGCTTTCTCGATCCATTGGAAAAAGTTTGCCCCATTCTTTTACGGTAGAATATGAGGGGGTTGTTTTTCCCATATACATCGTCCAACGGCTGTTTAATTTCATTTGGAGTAAGTCCTTCTTTTGTGAAGAACTTAAGAACAACTCGCTACTCCATTTTGAACATGTCACACTTTTCTACACGTGTCCTCCTTTATGCAACCATATCTGAACAAGTGAACACAGCGGAGCGGAAATTACAGCTGCAATTGTTTACTAAACAGAAAAGGTATGACACCAGATAAGGCTTTTGTGAAGGCGATAATCCTTAGCGGCGAGGTCAGAAACTTATGGATCTGTTTTCATATGGCTTGTAGTGTCGCATCACCATGGGTTGGTATCTTTTTGTAACCGGTCCCTTTTGATGTTTAACAGATCGTGCGCTATTCAGTGGTAACTCTCGCTTGATAGGAAATTAAATGAAGCAGTGTCACATAGGAATGATGAAGGACATTAATAAAGTTTAGTGATATTTCCGTCATTTTTCATCAGCCATTTATAACTTTGCTTGCAAAAAATGCACGCACAATATAACGAAGAAACTCTTCCTGAAAATTCCGACTTTCTGAATAATGGATTTAACTATAGATCGTTACAGAGGAACAGAAATGGAAAACGTTGGCCTAAGGGGCAACTCTCAATGCTCTTTACTTACATTTAAATGATCATCTCTTCTTGCATAGAGATGATTTTCCCAATTCTGAAAAAACAGTAATACATCATTTTGTAAGCCATCTCTGTCCATTGATCGGCAGAATATCAAAGAAATACTGTCATCATGAAATAATAATGACTGTTTCACTTGTGTGATGTCATGATGTTTTATACTGACCGAATGTAACGAAATGTTACATTTCAGTCAATCAGCATAAAAGTTATCGTAATTTTTACCTTAATCATTTTTTTCCCTGGACGTGTATTTGTCTTCTTAATGTCGCCAATTCTATTTTCCTTAAAATCCATGAGTAGGAATCGATTAATCGCAATATAATGCGAAATTAAAATTCTACTTCCACATCTTCAATTAGTAATTTCCACATGTTCATTTATGTAATGAAAGTGTACCTTAACAAGTGATTAAATATTATGAAAATGCATTCCTATAATTCGTGTGATATAAATAATGGGATTAAATTACTTAATTGCTTTTAAATTTTGTAGAAATAGCTTTTGTAAAAAGTCATACAGTTAAAATATGACATAGATTTACAATTTGAATTATTTGAATACATTTTATTTTCGTCAGTTGAATAAAGTTAATTTAGAACAGCCAAACATAAAACTTTTCTATAACATATTTTGGTGACATGCGGAAGTGTGATAGAAGTTTATTACTCATTTTAATTTTCATTATTTTTCATTTGTACTGTGATTCAATATCAGGGAAAGTTTATGTTTTCATTTTTATTTGCAAAACCTTAACTAGAATATATACTACTTCCAAATTACACATATTGAAACACTAAGGAGGAGTTTCTAAGTAGAAATATATTTTTAATGCTAATTTGAAATTGAGTGTATTAGAATGCAATATTTTTACAATGAATGAAAGTGAATCAAACAATACAACATCATGTAGTAAACGCCTTTCTAAAGTACTTGTAGATTACTGCTTGATCTCGTTAAGTCATGCCTGAAACGTGTTTCTTTACTATGGGTATCTTAAATTATTATGAACATTTCCCGATTTTCTACTACAAATAGCAGTATAGCCCAACATAGCATGCCAGTAGGCGCACCACGGGTGGCCAAGGTCGTTAAGGCGCGTACTTGTGAGCTTGAAATCTGGGATTCGATTCCCGCCAAGACCGTTCTCCTTGACTGAGATTTCTTCCAGGTATTCCTCAGTTCTCATAAATGGCAAATGCCAGGGAGATACACTAAACGTAGACCTGGAGCGCTTCCTTGCTTTAAAAAATCCAAATGTATCATTTTATCTCATGTATCGTCTGTGCCTACTGCCTGAGGCTCCTCAGTAGTAAAAACGGGCGTTAAACACTATTTTAAAAATGCTAGTAGTGAAATTTCAAATGTTTTGATATGGGTTTTATGTTTCATGAAGTTAAAACTATCTGTTGTTTTCCATGTAAAAAAAAATATATTTTGCAAAATAATGTAGGATTAAATATTTAGTTACTTAAGTCCTTAATTGATGAATTTTTGCTACAATTACCTCACAACATTAGTTAAAATCACAACATTAGTTAAAATCTTATAAAAGATTAAAAAAGTGAAAATATATGCTTTAAATTACCCTGAAGAAATGTCATTTACTAAATTTCAAATATATTCTTTTCACCATGTTTTGCGCATATTAAACGACAATCTAAAATTATACCAAAAATATTACATTCATATCTGAATTCTAATGACTACATTAAATTTTTATATGTAAAAAAATAATTACTTTACTCCTATTTGATAAAAACCTTTAAACCTGAGCCAATGATTTGATTATCTGATACAATTAATTCAACTGGGGTTATTGACTATAAATTAAATATATTTTATATATCTTAAGACCAATGCATTGATATTGCTAGATTAATCATTGTTATTCATTAAAAAAATAGAGGTCTCAACATTAAATATGAGGTACCCCAACGAAAACATTTTTATTACCTCAGAACATTCATGATCTGTTTTCTGTTTTATAGGTAAAGTCGAACATTTTTAAAAAATTGTCTTATGTACCATAATATATTAGTTTATCAGTAATGTGGTCAAAATGTTCGTAATAAAAATATCTTGCTTAAATTGATATTTGAAATATTCATTTTCGTAATTTCTAAGAATCCATAAAAATTAATGACATCATTAGTAAATTGATTAGAAGTTTAGGTATATTTTTGTATTTATTGAAACGTGAAACAGCATTAAAGAGAAAACTTTCTTTATATATTGACACGAATCAGATTATATAAACTCAAGTCTGCAGTTACGCCAGGTATATTGACATCCCTGTATAGCTGTTCATATAAACGATCTCTCCGTGAAATTTGACTGGCTATTCCGAGTTCATTTACTATATTGCTTATATAGAAAAATTGATGAAAAGTTTTGGGGCTTTCTTAAGGACGGTTCTCTTGCTAGATGTATCCAAAAACATTTGTTATTTAGACAATGACTTGCAAATTTATATACAAACATTTTATGGTGCAAATCAACATGAAACTATAGTTAACTCGTCATTTAACCTCCAATTGTCTATGTTCTGCCTCACCGCATCTCAACGGTTATTACTCTATAGTCCACAATACATACAGTTACACTGCATACGTTCTTCATTCGTAAATACTGGCAAATCGTTCATTTAAATCATGCCAGATAGCATTCGGCCTAAGTTTGTTGCAAGACTTGTACCATCAAAGTGTATCGTCCAGAAATTTGTCAACGAGTTAGGGACAACAAGATATCTTCTCACTTAACGTTCAGGAAGCCGCAAATCGCCTGAATAAATAATAAACCATTTAAATAAGTGATTACTTACATGACTATCAAAATCATCACGAAGACTGGTGATGTTTCTCATAGACTTATTGTAAGCCCACCCTCTTTTAGCAAACAGTTACTATGGAAGTCCACCTGCAAATGCAGTTTACGAATGCTGAACTAGCTGATGGATATTATCACACTTCAAGATTGAAAACCTATTAAGTCAGGAGTTACTCGAGCAGTCTTTGCAGATCTCCTTAACTAATGCTTTCTGACTTCTTTTTTAGGTCTATTGAAGGAAAAAGTGCACAAAAACAAAACCAGCTGAACAACACAAAGGAGATGTATGCCACCCCTGAGCTCCCTGTTTCAACTCCGTTCCTGACAGCTACACCACAGCTTCTCAAACATCGAGCCGAGCCGTAGTTTAAAATGAGCTAACTTGCAAATGATTGGCCTCGGGCTCCTCCCACTTCCGACCCTATAGGCCCGTTCAGTGTCACATTCTCCCAAATTAATTTCTATTTGGGATATTGCATGTCGTACTATTGTCTCCCTCAGCTCACATCTCCTCTTCTCTTACACCATATAGCACATTATGTTTCTCCTAGATTGATTTGCTACGTAGTCTTAATTTCTCTTGTAGACTTCGCACATTGTCCATTTGCATCAGGTCACATCCAGCTCCTGGACTCCGATCTACGAGGGTAGGTCCAAAAGGTTCCGGCCTAACCATTGTCTAGGTATGATAAAGACAAAAACTATATTTCACTTTTCAATATAGTTACCATTTCTGCAATACACTTCTCGCATCTTTGAATTAACATTTCAGTCCCCTCCCCCCAAATAGTTAGAAGTCTTGTCTGCAAAATTGGCATAAACAGCATC
This sequence comes from Metallyticus violacea, assembly GCA_030762175.1. NCBI lineage: Eukaryota > Metazoa > Arthropoda > Insecta > Mantodea > Metallyticidae > Metallyticus > Metallyticus violacea. The sequence continues at coordinate 20,887,691 of CM060843.1, read as the reverse complement.
CATCACTTCTTCATCACACTTAAACTTCCTTCCTTGAAGGTCCTTCTTGAGTTTTGAGAAAAGGAAATGGCCACTGGAGCTAGATCTGGGCTGTAGGGTTAATGGCCGATCTCCTTGAAGCCACATTTCTTTACATCTTCCTTTGCAATTAAAACTGTGTACACAGACGCGTTGTCGTGAAGAAGGCGCATACCACCACTCAGCTTTCCTCACCTTTTCTCTTTGATGGAAGCACATAGTCAATGCAGTAGGCCAGCATAGTACTCCCATTTACTGTGATGTTCCTCTCCTTGAAGTCAATGAAGAGCATTCCTTCACAGTTCCTAAGATTGTGGCCCTAATCTTCTTGGTTGACCGAGCGATCTTGGCCTTTAGAGGCGGTGCTTCGCCAGGTTTACCCTATTTTATTGATTCTCTTTTGGACAAAGGATTATAGTAGCGGACCACAGTTTCATCTCCTGTAACAATGGTTTGCAGAACTTCTCTCTCGTTGCCACGACAGACCTCCAAAAAATGCCTGACAACGGATGACTCCTTGCTGCTTTCGGACTGAGGAAAGAAGTCTAGTCACCCATCTTGCACTAATCCTATTCATGTTTAAATGTTCATGAATAATTTGGAGGACTGTTGTTTTAGAAAGGTCCAACCTTGCTGCTATTTCTGTAACTTTGAGGCGCCGGCCTTCCATAATTTCTCCTTCTACAAGAGCGATGTTTTCAGGAATGATCACTTCCAAGGGCCGACCTGCACGCTCTTCTTCTTCAATGCTTTCTCGACCCATTCGGAAAAATTTGGCCCATTCTTTTACGGTAGAATATGAGGGGGATGTTTTCCCATACACACCGTCCAATTTCCCTTTAATTTCATTTGGAGTAAGTTCTTCTTTTGTAAAGAACTTAATAACAACTCGATACCTCATTTTGAAAATGTCACTTTCCTCTACACGTGGCCTTCTTTATGCTACCATATCTGAACAACTGAACACAGCGGATGGGAAGTTACAGCTGCAATTATTTACTTAACAGATAAGGCATGACACCAGATAAGGGTTTTGTGAAGGCGATAATCCTTATTGGCCGGGTTCGAAACTTACGGAGCTATCCTCGTATCCAGGGGTGGTGACTATTTTTCAATGGTGTGCTTCATTTCGGCATTTAGCGCCTCTCTCCGCTGAAAACTCCATCCTATCTCCTTAAATCCTCCAAAACTTTGCACACTCCTACATTTTACAACTGCAAGACTACAGAGCGCACTAAAAACACGTCCGTTCAGCACCAATCTAGTAATTTAGTGTCTGTATATGTAATTATGTGTAATATTTTTTTCCTCGCCATTTCTAATGTATAAATAGGTGCACGACCTATCTGGCTAGATCCGTGCGCTGAACAAGTGTTTCATTTATGTATCCTGAATCCATTCTTGAAATAATTATACACTTACTAATACTAATATGCCAAGAGATTGAAACCGTTTACATCGCTACGTTGGAAGAAGTATTCCAGATTTTGAAGAAACACACACCAGTGTGTTTGGATGTGGTAGGAAGTCATTTTCAGCATACGTTATGGGCAAGTCCTATTTTGCAAGTAATTGTCTAAATAACATGTGTGTCTATAATGAATAGTTTGTGGCCCCTAGCGAGAGAATGGCCCCTACTCAATAAAAATACGTTAAAGGATGGTAACTCAATTCATTTACTTACTTTCATAATTAAAAAAAAAGTCAATTCAGTGACGTAAACAATTTGTACACACAATTTATTTTTTTGACTGGCATCAAAATTTCTAAAAAAAATTCCGTAAATCCTTTGAGAATAGCTATTAATTTATCACAACAAACAAAATGAAAACAGAGTAACCAAGTTAAAGATTAAATACTAATTAATTTTTTAATAAAATTGTGTTACTTTTCTGTAAATGTAATGTTGAAAGTTTCTACCATTTAAAAAACTATATATATATATATATATATATAATTTTTTAAATGAAAACTATATATATATATATATATATATATATATATATATATATATATATTACTGAAGATAAAGAAACAGGTTACTTTGTGGGCATGGTAAGATAATTATAGGGAAAATTTTAATATTGCTTTTAGTAGTGGTGGAATAAACAACCACCATGCTTGTGTCTACCTAACTTGAGATCAAAGTAAAGGCTAAATAATGAAGAATGCAATATGCAGCATTCGTGTTTTCACTCATCTCTGTAAAAGCAGTGTCTATATACATATACAAAGTGTAGGAAAACAGGGCACGTTCCTTTTAGATGAGAAACCATAGAACAAACTCACAAGTTAAATCTTGTTTTTAGAGTCTTGTGGTGGTTTTTGATGCAGCCGAGTGTAACAGCTTAGAGGGTCTGGCATGTTATTAACAAGAGTTGTTTTGAATTTTTTTGTAAAATGAATTAATTTGTAGAGACAGCTTTCAGTGCGTTTACAAACTTGGCCTTATTTTGTTTACCCAGCCTTGCTTCCTTCCCTACTCAGGTTTTCTTAGCAGTAGACAGATTAATGTTTTATTTCCTGCATAAATTTATTGACAGTGCACACATTTTATTATTACGGTAAAAAAAGAAGCATCTCTACACCACGTTCTAGTTGTAGTACGGTATTCCTTCCGTCGGTATCACTTAACTTTTAACCTTTTGGTTTGCACTTAAATGAAATGTATAATTAGTAGTGTTGAATTTAAATCTGAAATTCAAAATTCATAATCACATACAATTTAACCTAATTTAAGTTTTTAATTTCTTATAAAAACATCCAACTATGCGCAGGTTAAACGTTTACTTAACTGAGTGTGAAATCTTAAGCACAAAAATTACATCTTATATCTTTGCTACTTAAGCAGTTTCCAATGTTAACGGCTACTACTTCCTGGTTCTGACGAACTATAAGAACCATTCGAATTAGTTACACTAAGCACCAACAGATGTCAGGATAGATATGGAATACTAAGGCGCTATAGAGATGAGTATTCTCATCCGCCATTTTGGTGCCAGTGGGGAGCAAAACGGAGCAGAAGTCAGTACAGTAGCGTACAGTAAACTCGTTTGTTGATGTTGAGTGTGTTTAATTTATTATTCAAAATTGTGTTGAATCTGACCAACAAAATTGATTTCTGCAATCTTTGTTGGTTTATGTTTCGATTTGTAAATCATACGAAAAGAATAAACTGCGTAATTTCATCAAATATTTAAGTCAAAATGCAGACTGTATAACCTCTCTATTTGTACGCATCATTTACATATAATGAAAAATAAAAGTATATATATATAAGTTTCTTTATAATAAATTACTTGTAAAATAAATGGTTAATTTTAGAATATAATTAATACTTATAGAATAAAATGTACATTGTATATTGAAAGATTAATTATTATTTTATTCTAAATTTTAATTTTTAATAGTTACATACTTCACATAACCGGGAACAAGATGTTGGCACCCAGTTGTCTCTTCGCATATTTTTTATCCATACATTTTTTCGTTTAACATTTGCTGGAAATCTAAACATTTGAATGCCTTCCTCAGCCCTATTGCTGCAATTAACAGCGGCACAGCAAGGCTTTTTCCAATTGAACACTGATTTGAAAGTAAACTTACAACTGAAACACAAATTCATAACTTTTATTTATTTATAATAAGTAATTAATATTTAATCAGACTTATATTATAAAAAAATTACATATTTTTTCAGGCAAATGTATAGCCTTAAAAAAAGCACAACTTTTTTCACAATAGATTATGTTTTATAATACTAAGTAATGTTAATAAAAGTATTAAAAAAAAGTTAACAAAACATTTCACAAAGATCTTTCCACTTTCTTAATACTATGATTGTGATTATCAGTAATTTAGTTATAATAAACATGTTTTTTGTAGAAAAATTAATACGTACCTAAGGAAACTATACATCGACAATAAAGCGTCTAAATTCATTAACCACATATTCACAAGTTAAATCTTTTTTCTAGACTTTTAAACTACCTTTCAAATAATTGGAAAAAGCATTTTTAAACAATAAAAATATATTTTATAGGTATTTCCAGCACAAACAATGGTAAAAACAATTGGGAAGCCTTGCGTTACTAGCTATGCTTTTAACCTATACTAGAGCCTATACTACTGTTCGCCGGAGGCACTAAAATGCGGACGAGAATACCTGTCTCTTTAGTGCTCTAGGAGTACTTAAACGTGCCGCAAATATACGACATGGGACCCAAAGCTTTTAATTCCCTCTCGAAGGACTTGCACTCAAGATTTTTACGTCCGGAAAAGCCTGTAACCTTAAATATCATAAAATATATGTAAGGAATACAAAAATAATAAACTTATCTATCGTCTTAACTTTTTCGTTTATCTTGTAAAAATATGAAAAGTTGATTGAAATTATTAACATAAAAATACTAGATACTATTCTTTTGTTAAGCACATCATGAACATCTTTGACTGACAAAGTAATGATCATTTTCCCATGATAGCAATGTTCTGATGAAAATTTCTTCTGCTCATCACTCAGGGTACGCAGGGGGGACGAAGTACAAGTTTAAATGAAAGTTTAGGTAATATTGAAAAATGACTTCCGGTCTCGTCATTATGACATACAAATAAATCAGAACAATGTATTTTTAGTGAGATGCAAATTTCAGTGTTGTAGGAAGTTAAGTTAATAGAAGGCACCTTACAACAGAATTACCTATTCACCTGTTCTGTTACAGCCAGAGCAAGGTGGGCTGGCGCGGCGTGATCGTGGCTTGCGCTGTAGAAATGTTTCTGCCCCCCCCCCCGTGTGATGTAGGTTTTCTGAGGGGGTTCACCGGCGTTGGGGAATTCTATTTGGAAACAATGTTGGATATCCTGTCTACGTTCGCATCTCTCCGTGCATGGATCATGCCAGCCCTGCCCTCCGGAGATGCTCCCATTGGGAATGTAGGTATAAAGAGTCAGCAAGGTTGATATACCGCCCTTAACAATCCACCCAATCCAATAAAAATGTTAACTATAAAATCACACTTATAGATTAAGTGTAAATTAACCTCTCTATGTCCTTAGCTTGCTTTGACATTGGGGACAAAATGAAGAACGAACATTTGTTATGAGTGTTGTTAATCTTATGTGTAGGTTGGCTGGTACGAATGAGACGCACTGTACTTTCTTTTCGCAAAGGTCATAGTCTTAGTTAAAAAGAAAATTCCAGTTAATGGATGGAGAAGTTTGTTGAGTTTAAGCTTGAAAGAAGCAATAAGTTCTTAAAGCCACTTGTCGACCTAGGCAATTTCACGAGCTTCTAAACCCTAACCTTGTGTTGCCTGCCACAGATTGAATCCTCGTGTACAGAAGACATTCCACTCCCAGGCAAGATTTGGCTTATCTCTTACACACCATCTTCCGCGCCACTCCCGTTTCTTTTTACTTTCTTAGCTTCTAACGACGTTAACCTTTTTCATTACCCCTTCCACTTTCTTGTGATAACCGACCGCCGTTGATATAAATTAAATCTGTGGAAGATTCCTTAAGCTTATTGACGCGTGTATCTGGTAGCTTTAGCTTGTTATGCCACTAACGTGACAAAACACTATCGCGCTGGCATCTTCCTAGCCGTGTTCGGATTTATTGGTACAAGTTGTTCCCCACAGTCCCTTGCTCGCTTCTTTTTCTTCCATCGTCTCTCTTTTATGGTCCTTTTTAACTCATTCTCCAAGTGAGAATGCCAATAAATCAACGTTTTGAGGATTCATTTTCATATTACATGAAAATAAACGCCGAATTGAGCGCGAGGAAAAGAAGCACGCAATTTAAGCTGAGCTTTGTAAAATGTTATGTGTAAATATCAAATGATTTATGTAGCTATTTACACCAAAATATAATATTAGGTGCAAATCGAGGAATTGTCACCTTTTCTTTAAAACTTAACTGCTACTGTTCAACCAATCAGTGGTAAATAGTGGGATGTGACGCTGACTGCTCGTGACCTCTGTAGAAAGGTGGGCTAGAGGATAACTTCATAACACCAAAATTGCTTAGGGGAAGATCTCTTTTATCAAAGCTTATACTCCTACCCGATATGCTGCCATAAAAGTACTCCTTAAGCCTTCTGCAGTCAATACAGAAACAGCCATTAATTTTAAGAATCTATCAACCGGTTTATCCCCACTGATGTGTCGTAATATCACAACAATTTGTGACATGCATGTAACATCTGTCGCTCCGTCGGTCTGTACAAAAATTAAACTTTCCCTTTCTATTTCTTTTCTAATCTCATTCCTATGGACAAGATACATTTCTAATTTTTTTAGTCCAGCAACGAGTCATCTGTTGTCAGGCATTTTTGGATGTCTGCCGTGCCGAGAGAGAAGTTGGCAACCATTGTTACAGGAGATGAAACTATGGTACTCTACTGCGATCTCTTGTCCAAAAGAGAATCAATGGATTGACGTAAAGCTGGCGAAGCATCGCGTCTAAAGGCCAAGGTCACTCAGTTAACCAAGAAGTTTATGGCCACAATCTTTTGGGACTGTAAAGGAATACTCTTCATTGACTTCAAGGAGAGAAACACCACAGTAAATGAGGAGCACTATGCTGGCCTACTGCACAGACTACGTGCTTGCACCGACAAGGAAAGCTGGGAAGAACTTTCGAGGAAGGAAATTTAAGTGAAACGAAGAAGTGATGGATGCTGCTTATGCACATTTTGCAGGCAAGACTTCCGACTATTTTGGGAGAGGGGGTATTGAAATGTTAATTCAAAGAGGGGAGAAGTGTATTGTAATAAAGGGCAACTATACTGAAAAGTGAAATATATTTTTTATCTATATCATACCTAGAAAATGGCTAGGCCGGAAACTTATGAACCTACTCTCGTACAAAGACATTTTCAAATTGGGTATCATTGTGGCAGATACGATCCTAAGGCATATATCACAACTCCAAAGTGCCAAGTCTGGAGTGTAAAGATAGCCTTTCATAAAGTATATTATTATTGTCATTATTATTAAATTATTTATTTTATTACTACGTTTAGTGTTGTAATAAGCAGGCACCTTAGCAATTGCTACAACATAAAAAATATACTTTTATTTCAACGCTTTTATAATTACTATATTCTCAAAAATATTTAAAATACTTTTTCCTTAATTTTTGTTAGCGAATATTTATGAATAATAATCAGAATCCGGCAGCTCAATTTTGTGAAACTCTTCAGTGCAAAATAAAAAATTGACTTCATATTGACAAAGCATTTATCCTTGCTTCATTTATGTGGAATCAATTTCTTAAGTTTTTCAATGAATTGTTGATGTAGCAAACACGAGTTCCATATCGATCCTTCGAAAGTTTGATGAGTATTTGCTTCAACAAACTCGATTGATGGACCGCATTGGAACATCCTTAACCTTTCTAAACTTTAAGACTCAAATCTCTAAGGAATTTTTCAAATCAAAGCTGAAGGATTTCTTCTCTAGAAACTTGCACAATATTTTCAACAGTCTGCGCAGCATTGTGCCAGAGTTTACCTCGTGGAAAGGAATACACACATCCTATCAAATTCAGCAGCTCTATTTTAAACTTTAAAATAAAGTGTAATAACAGCTATAGGAACATCAATATATTCTTATCTTATAGTCGGTCCTGGTGGTGTAGTGGTTATCATACTTGCCTCCTAAACCCAAGATCGCGGGTTCGATCCCGATGGATTTTTTGGGCGTAAAATCCTAATTATGGCTTCCTTCTGACGGAAAGTAAAGCTTTGGGTCCCGTGTCGTACATTTACGGCACGATAAAGAACCGCAAGCCTGAAAAAAGAGGCCTGTGAGCAAAATTTATCGGCCGTTTTACATCCTGAATAGAATAACGCCCTGAATAACGCCATGTGTGCCTTTAACAAAGTAATTTGATTGGGATAATGAATGCAAAAACTAATGATGGAATGGAATAGCATCATTTGCTATTGAAACCTTATTTTCGCCATTTGCTATTGTGTGTGGCTACTGAAATATTGTTACTATATTTAATTTTAATTTTTTTTTGACTCAGCTAGGAATATTAATATAAAACTGTATTTCCTCATTCTAGAAGCTTGCTCTGAAAATGATGATATCTTTTTCCTCATCAATGTATTCCATGTACTAGCTTTATCAGTACTTTATTTTTATATCGGTTTGCAGCTACAACATATTTCTGAAATTTTTTCCAACAATTGCTTTTTTCATGAAAATGGCCGTAGAGCTCTGCAAGGCCGAAAACTCGAACCTATTTAACTTAACAGGGCTAGTCTCCCGTGAAGCCATGATTAACTGTTTGTTACTACACAGACAGTCAAACGTATACATAAAATTAAATTTTAGTAACCAAGTACATGTAATCAATATACCGAACTCGAGTTCGATCCCAGTGGCTATAAGTGAAATTAATGGCTGACGGAGCGGCGCCCGATACTGCCGCACATTCCGCCGTTGCTTCTTCATCTTCTCACCCTATCTTCACCTTCATCATTAAGCGTGATTTGTTTGGAGCTTCTCAGTACGCTAGTGCTCTCTGCTGTACTTAAGCGGAACTCCAATGTTTGGTCTGTAAGACAGAAAACTAACTCACTTACTTTTTCCTGGGTTCATTGTACTTGGGTAAAAGAAAAGAACTTTTCAGCACTGCCGTTGTGTCCTGGGCCAATAACAGAAAATGGAGCCTTCTTTACAATTTCTGCCCACTTTTCTTCGCTTTTTCAAAATTGAATTTCATCAATCGGTTTTTTTATCTTGCTCTTCCATCATACGAACTACAACTTTTTTTTCAAATTGGAAAAATGTTCAAAATTCTATGCCTTGCTACAGCATTCGCCGGTATGACATCTTGAAACTGAAAACATCATCCCATTGTTTGCTCAACCATCTGTACTCTTTATTTATGAATGTTGCTGATACTGAACGCAGAAAGAACGCTGAATACCACTCTTCATGCATGCATAAAACAATATTTTAATATGAAAAATTCAGACAAATTGGAGGATTTCAAAAATGTATATTCAACCTATCACTAGAGAGAAAATAACTGATGTGTATAAACTTTGAAAATCTAAGAGAAAATGGCAATGATAATGTCCAAAGACTACTAGGTAATGCCACAGTACCGCAAAAGTTTTTTTTTTTTTTTTTTTTTTTAATAATGTTTAACGCCCGTTTTTACTACTGAGGCACCACAGGCGGTGGACACTTATGATACATGAGATGAAATGATAAATTGGGAAAGGATATTGTTCCAGGCCTAAGTTTAGGTTACTTCCCCGGCATTTGTCAATTATGAGGACTGAGGAAAACCTGGAAAAAACTCCAGTTAGGGAAGACGGTCCTGGTAGGATTCGAACCGCAGACCTCCCACTCACGAGTCCGCGCCTTAACGACCTCGGCCACCCCTATCGGTCCTCGCTAAAGGTATACATTTATTTTAGGTTACATAATTATTTGTTTAATAACACCATCTCTTTACTTAGATATTTTATTTGCAGAAAATGACAAAAAGAGACATTTTTTTTTCATTTTAATTGTGAAGGAAAATGTGATATTCGGTTTATATTTATCATTTTATCAGAAGGTCGAAAGTAGTAGGATGTGGTCTGTTTTGTTTGTCTGCTAATAGCTATGCAAAACGTTCTTTATTAATGCCAGTATGCAAGATTTTTCTGATTGAGTTGTATTTGCTATCTAATATAAAATATCAGATATTTATACCGTTGTTTGAAGAAGGACCAAAGTATTCTGTCATAATTTTCACATTTATGTATGCCTTATTTCCAGAACTTTGGTAATAAATTTATAAGGTGGCGTTATTTGGGCAGCCTACCTAAAATTGTGTTCATCATTTTATTATGGAAGAGCTTACCGAAATTTTGAAGTGATTTGCTAGTTAAATTTTGCCACATACTGCAAATATTAGCAATATATTAGAGTAGTGAATGAAGTGTTTGCTCCTCTGCTTTTTTCAATGTGACAGTTTAAGTGTTACTATTATGAAAAGTATCACTATAGGCTAGGTTTATTGAGAAATATGTAGTCAAAATTGTTTATATATATATATAAATAAATATTAAATTAAGCAGTAATATATAACATAATCTATTTAATTTTTTTACTAAATGTTGTTAGTTTAGAAAATATATTTTATTTTAAACGTTTTTAAGTTACAACTAGTCAATTAAAATCCGTACCTGTACTTTCAAAATAAACCATTTCTGCAACAAATATTAAATTGCAATTAAATTTATAAACGCGGAAATAAATGCACAAGTGCTAAATTTAAGCATGTGGAAGGGAATGCACGATTATTTATCAAATACTTTTCCAAATGCCACATGCTTTGTGTGTGTGTGTGTGTGTGTGTGTGCGCGCGCGCGCGCGCACGCTTTATTTATTGATAATTTGACTGCATTGGTCTTTTCACGACGTCTGTAGATTGTGGACTGAATGTTATAGGTGTAAATCTGTAGGGATAAATGAAATGATATTAATTAATGGTGACGCAAATGAGCTCGAAAACCTTGGTAAGTGTAAGATAATCAAATAATAATGAAAACAACACGCACTGTGATGTTTATATCAACGTTACGTATCAGGGAATATTGCTGAGCCAGCCACATAAGGCAAGGAATAATTCTGTTCCTGGAATAAGTTCTAAGTTGTGTTTTTATTAAAAATTATTTAACTAAAGCTGAATTTTATACGTTTTATGCAAATAATTTTTAAAATGATGTATTTTTATGCTGTATAATATCTTAAAGTATAGCTAAGTTTGCTGCATCCGAATTTTTAAACGTGTTTACGAGTGACTTTTCCAATGCATATAATACATGTATTTATCAAGAATCTGAGCCCTAGTAAAGACAATGACGCTGTAATGTTAAAACGTGTAAAATAATGTAAAACACTAATAATACAAAATACTTTAAAACATATAATATCAATGGGAAATATTTCTGCTTGTGTATCTCGTAAACCTTTTGTCTTTTCCTCGTACATAAACATGTAGCATAAAAAATATGCAATTACATAAATGCTGGGCTCTAATTAAAACACATCTCTATTGTTCCTCGCTGTAGTGTATTTTTTATGGACATATCCGTTTCCCCCCGGTGAGAAACGGAGAGTTTGTCTGCTTCTAATGGATAAGGTGAAGGTCGGAGGCATGGTTTACATTCTTTGCTGTGCATGTGTGAAAGAGGAAATGTGGGCTATGTGATTTGTTCAGGTTTCTTTCCTTCATTCTTTCTAAATGCTTCCTTTCTCCTCTCTGATCCGCATTTTCGTCGTGCCTCACCGCATGTTGCTATTCCCGTAATCTCCACCTCAGAGCCAGTTCTATCTGATGAGTCTCACTCAAGGCCATCCATTACAGCGCAAGGTCATTGCTTCAACCGCACCTCCTCTTGAGTTCCGTTCCATTTTTGGTCACGGTGTTGGGCAATATTTTCCCTCTATCATTCTCTCATTATCTCAGCTCGTCCGAGCAACCTGCGCATGTATCACTTACAGCAGTGCCAGGTAATTTCAACGCTGGATGTCGACAGCAGCATCGTTCTCGTCATCTCTGTCATTATTTTGTTTTATGTCGCTCTTTAATTCACTCCTTTTAAGGTTTCTTCGAGAAGCAGTTACGGGGATTTGTGAACATTGGCGAAACTGGTCTGCTGCTTGACTGATTTACAGTAGTGGGTTCTATCCGTAATGAAAAAGTTGCTTCCAAGATAGTGTTATTAGATTTAATCTGAACGTTATTTATGGTGCACCAACGCTCCAATAAACAAATGAGTAAAAGGATTTCAACTTAAGAAAAATAAAAATATACGAGAATTGTAAACATTCCTTATCATTAATCAAAATCGTTAATAAAAATATTACATTATAAACATTGGTTGCATTAAATTGCCAGAATAACAATTATATCATTAACTTTTTTTCATAGCTATGTTAGTGCCGCCATTGTTAGGCTACCAATTTGTAACAGACTACTATCGTGGCATTTATTTCGGATATTGTAATGTTTACAATATTTTCCCATAGAAGTTTTCAATTGTCAGTATAAGGGGGCGTAAATAATGAGCTCTAGAGGTTACCTGGAAAGATAATTTATTAATGAGGTGCGAAAAAATAGCTTAGTAAAATTGAAAGCCTTTTGCAATTGGAATTTATAAAGATTAGTTGAAATTAAAAAAAAAAACAGTAAATATAAACTGCAGTTTATTAAATAAAATAAAGTACTACAACAATAGTATTCACAATTAGGAACTGATTAACATGAAAATATTTCAAATAAAACGTATACAAGCATCTCTCAAAAATTTCGACCCAATTTACTAGAAATTTCTATTAAATCTTGGTCACGACAACAAGAATAATAATCTCGATTACAAAAGAGTTAAAATGTTGCGTACATACCTCCAAGTGCAAACATTACAATATATATGAAAAGATATGTCGATTAGTTAAACCACTATTATTTTAAACAACACTAAAAATGCAATGAGGAAATATTACAAAAATACCTCTTTATAACTGCAATTTAGTCATTATTTGAAGCAATATTAATGAGACGCCGTCCCTAATTAAAATATTACAAAATATTAAAGGGCTAACATTGAATTACAGATATTATAATTAGTATTACGGTTAGTGTGTACAAGTTATATGTATTCGTGTTAGTAATTTAGTTATTTTGTATATTGTATATTGTTGTGTATTTTTTGGGTAACAGAAAAGAAATCCTGGCTACAGACACTTTAGAAAAGAAGCCAGAGTATGTAGATAGTAAATGTGTTTTGTATATTGGAGGAAGAACAGATGACCAATAGTCTCCTTTGTATTTGATTCTTTTGTGTCGAAAAGGGATCGCCTCTCTTCAGGTTTCTGGTAATTCTCAGTTTAGATAGACTCCGAACGCAACCAGAAAATACACTAGACAATAGATCATGAGAGTGAAATAAACCAGATATCCGGGCTTGTGGGAGCCAAAAGGGAAAAAATGGAAGCATGCATAAAGTCTAAAGCCTATGAAAGGTCCAATCAGGAATCTGAGAATAAGTATATGCACGCCCCTCGGCGAATAGGGAGAACTTTTTAAGTGGAATAATTGTAGAAACGGGAGAGGAAGGTCTAACGACCGGATGAGAGAACTTTTGATAAAAGATTAGGTTTTCAAGCAATCGAAAGTACAAAGAATTGAGCAAGGGAGTAAGTAAGTGTGGAGGTGGAGACAAAGAATTGAGTTACCGGGCAGTGATAGTTGGGCCATGAGTTAAGAAAAGAGTTGAGCGATCTTGGAGTGTAGATGATTGTGACCCGAGAGAGTGAATTTTAACTATATACAATAAAGTCATTTTGAACTATAGACAGTGAAAGAGGGGGAGTGTTCCGATAGACCATTAATTGTATATGAAACTATTTACTGACAATAAGACACTGTGATCATTTTGGGACTAATAGAGATGTTTGCTTCAATTTACACGCCTTACTCCCTCCATCACTGCCCATGTACAATCACAGTAGCTGATTTCCGCCCTAACAATAGTACTGAAACAATAGTTAATTGATCGAAAAGTTACCCCAATCTTGGACGAAAGCAAGTTACCTTGCTTGTCCGTTAATAGAGAGGCATATTAGCCAATCAGCGCAGGCTTCGATAATGAGGCGATCCCCATGTCATGGAATAGGAAAAAAGGAAGGTATTGATTTAGATGCACATTTGAATGCAAAACCGGCACAGTTAAAATTGGCACCAACTGAATATTACGTTACAATAATATTAAGGGAAGAATTTATGCATTGCTTTAAAATGAATCAAAATTTCTTCTTCATTGCAGAACACACAATTAAAAAATTAATATCAAACAAATAAGTTAATATTGGCTACAAAATGAACTAGTAGTAATTTATAATACTAAACTGTTTTAAAAGATATGCCCAAACCAAATTTTCTGAAGTATCCTTAATATAAATTAATAAATCTCACGCATTCTTTCTGATAATTATCATGGTTTTCTCGGTGTTAGTGAAAATTCAGTCTTTTCAGTTTGAGCTAAAATTTCTTGGGGTAAATCCATCTTCGCTAGCAACTACAACAACAATAATAATACACAAACAAACAAAGTTATTTCATCGATACAGAGGCGTCATAAGTATAATAATAGATGACATACAATTCATTACAAAATAAATATTAATATTAAAGTTATTTTATTAACATCCTTTCGTAATTATGCTTTACGAAAATAAAGTAAAACACGTTTATAATGTTATATAATTATTGCATCGTAATAATTACTAAACTTATTGCGCCCGTTTCTTAAATATTATGATATAATAGGTTATTTTTAATGTTTTTTCATCAAGTGGCCTATTACTTTTTCTGTTTTCTACTTATTCCAAATGAACTCTTATGCTCATTGTCGTTTTAAAATGTGCGGCTTAAGGGTATTTTTACATGTGAATTACCAGAATATCTGTCTCTTTACATTTTGATAATAAGAGTAACAAAAGAAAAAATCAAGAGAGTTATTAAGATTTAGAGGAGAGATGTTGTTGCAATGATCGTTCTACCTTAGCTGTACTTTTTATTTTTTTATAGTCTATTCAGGCTGCATAGTCTATACCCCTGTTGCCTTTCTCAACTCGTCCAGCTATTCTTAATTATTTTTGACTTGTTTATCTATTTCAGTTTGCCCAGGTTGTATGTTCCCATTTTTGGCTTCCTTTCTAGCTCTAATCTGGTTTATTTATATCGTTTTGTGTTCCTGTTACCTATGTTAATAGTTCTTCCACGATCAGTGTAATTTGTTTATACATGTTGACCTGCCCGTATATTTTAAATCGAGTGCATTCTCTTACAGTACATTAATATAAATAAATGAAAACCCATTGTTTATGCTCAGAGGTCGCATTTCATTTACAGACCGAGGTAATGAAGGTACAGTCTTAATCGGAAGATTTGACGTTCGATTGTTGCCAGAAATGAAATTTTATCCAGGTTTTTACCAGTCCTCATCAATGACACTTTTTGAGAAGATGCCATAAACTCAGGCCTAGAACACGTGATTCTCAAATTTCCTTTTCCAGTTTATAATTCAATGTCATATATCATCAGTGTGGTCGCGGTAATACAATGAGCGTTAAACAATATTTAGGACATTTCTTATCTTTATGCTTTGAAAACCTTGTACTTGAGGTGAGTCACCTTTCATTTACCTCTTGTGGCCTTGTTTACTCCTGTACTTGGCTTCACCTTTATTATTATTATTATTATTATTATTATTATTATTATTATTATTATTATTTTCATCTAGCTATGACAAAACTCTTTGAACTAGTGCTTTTGAAACTGTTTCAAAAACAAAGAAACTGACGAGGTACGAGTAAAGAATAGGTATATTCTGGAGTTTAAATATGGCCTCCTAGGTGTTGTCTACAAATCCAGTCATTTACGACGCACTCAACATATTCATAAAAACGGCGGCCACTGCCTTGATCAGGTTTGGTTTTCAAATTGTGGTGAGGGACAGAGCATATCTGAGTCTCATTTATTCCAAAGCTTGTAGAGCAAGGAATTGAGAACTGGGTTGGAGATGGATATTTCAATGCAATAGCCTTGCTCAACGGCTGGCCGTTTGCGCCTACGCTCCCAGTTGAGGTATTTCCGGGAGGAGAGAATGACTTGAGAGAGACAGCGGACTAGCCAAGATTCACAGGCGATAAGGCATGAACCCCTCGGAAGAACTATTTCCATATCAGACGCCGGGGCAGAAAGTTTTTTAAAAGTGCAAGCCATCGTCACACCAGTCCACCTCGCCCGAGCACTTCGGACCAGTAATAGAATGAAATGATGTGAAAATGGGAGAGCAAAATATTAGTGTGGGAAAAAAAATGTTTTCCCAGTATTCGCCTAAGCAACCAGAGGAAACCAAGAAAAAAAACCTAAAGTCATTTGAATTTGAACCTGTAACCTCCCGAATGCGAGTCCCAGCGCTACCGCCTGCGCCACCTCGCTCTAGACATCTGGTTTGGAACAGCGTCATACATTCCTCTGTCAAGATGAAGCCCGGTAAATTGGTACTGAGGCTCTTCTGAACTCTTGCATTGTGTGCAGAAGCCGAATCTTGCTGGAAAGCCCATTGATAGGGTATGATTTACTTCCCTGCAATATTGACAGAGGTAGAGGAAGTAGAGCTCTCTGCGGCAGTAAGGCTCCATCTTGGGCTGTCGCTTCATACAGAAGGAGGGTATCATTCAAAAGCTCTACTAGCGGTGATTTATGTTTTTTTTTTCACACACCTTTTGTGATCTTTGAGAAAATTTGATTTCGATTGACATTTCTGAAACAATAATCTGCTTATATTGCTCTCTTGGCCTCGTCTTGTCAATAGTTTGAAATTTGCTCTATGGTTGAGATAGTGAACACGCCTTTTGGAAGTTGCATTAAGCTTATGATGTTCATTAAGGCTTTTGATAATTCGAGGATGAATGTCTTGTTTATGTTCATTTCTAGCGACATATTCTTTTGTTCCTACTGAGACGTTTCCTAGTTCTTCAGTATAAAACAAAACACCCTGCCTGGTGTCAGTGTTTCTGAGAAATGTTGAACATTTCATTCAATTTGTATCCATATTTGCACCGCGTAATTACAGACAGCGTGCGTTTCTTTTTTACGTCAACTTATGAAGAATAAATAAAAGTTGTGTAATAGTTATTTGTTGCAGGAGAGCTAAACATTGTTGAAAATAAAATTAAAATTATTTATGTGCAGTGTCGCTGGTTTTGCAGCCTGAGATTCAAACACCAGTTCATAGACTTTTATCACAATCAGTCTTTTATCATTATTTTTCTTGAATATGGAGGACTTTTCTTATCAGTTTGGGCGGCGCCATGTTTCAAACTTGTTATCTCCCACGTTAGTTAAATTTACCTTGAGTTACAAACGTTATTTTGTGTACTACATATAATAAACTTATTACAAACTGTGTTTATCGTGAAGTGTTAGTGCAATGAAAATACGATAACTAAATGCGATAACTGAAAATGCACAGAAAGAGTTTGTGCTGCGTCTTAGACATTGAAAATTGTAAATGGGGAACATTCTTAACATTCAGTGCATATACACATAATGTTCAAAGTCAGAACAATTGGTTTGCTTATTTAAGTTTGTTGATTTTGTGTAGATGATAGTAAAACTTTTATGTTGAATTGTAAAATATCAAATTCTGATCAAATGCAATTTTATTTACACCAAACCATGTTACGTCTTATTAAAAATTGTAAAAGTCAAACCATTAAACAAATTATTTAAATCAATAGATTTTTGTGTGAATATAAGTATCTAAAAATATTGCTTTAAATGTTATTAAAATGCATTAGGTGTCATTAAAATATTAATTATCACCCCGTAACTTTTACAACAAAGAACATAAAGCTTTCTGTTTTCATAAAACAATTAAAAATAAAGTGTGGTTTAGAGTGTTTTATAAAAATAATATAAAAATGAATAATATAATTAATACTCCGGAAACTATTGCGATATAGCTGACTACCGTAGGTTAGTTCCGCCTCTTAAAACATGTATATAATATTGATTTTGTTTTATTTATTTTATTGACGTTCGAGTGTTTTAACAATTCACTTTGATATTTAAGCAACAAGGTTTTATTGCAGACTCCTTAAACACTAATGTTGTTTCAGATCTACATTTTTAGTAAGCTCTAGAATATTTCCTACAAACCTAGAGATTATTTATCTTAAAAGACCGTATTATAATAGAATCCTTCTTGGTCTTTCCAGAGCTTCACACTCTAGTAAGATGTGTTTGCAGTCGCAACAAGCTATTCGTATAAACGGCATGTGAATTTCCTTGGTGGAGTCCATCGTCCATGGCCAAGGTCTAGCATTCATTCTAATAGGTTTTCTGGTTCTCCCTGCCTTAATGGATCTATAGCCAGCGGGGCAATCGGATTTTTAATACGACTTTTTCCTAGTTTTTGATGGGGAATATGCAACCTTGCCCTTACAGAAGATGCTGGAATTGCAGCTCTTCCTATGCTAAACAGGCATTATATTGTGAATGCACATCCTGATTGACATGATTAAATTTACTGGCAAACGTTCAAAGATCTGAGTCGATTTGTGTATTTATTCCTGTGTTAAAACTGTACAGTTTCTCTCATGTTTTCATTTCAGTAGATTGAAATTTGTGCACGAAAATGTGAATTGCAGTTTTAGAAGGAGACAATTGATCAGGAAAGTTCAAAATAAATTTAGCTTCCATAGCATGAACCGATTTTATTTAAAATAACATTTATTATAAAAAATACATTGCCCTATAGTCACTATATAAACTTTTTAGCGAATGGATGTATACTATAGTGAGACCGGTAGAAGACATTTTAGAAAGCGACCCGGGATCGCAGGTATCTAGCATGGAAATGTAATATTCGGCAAGATTCATAACTATAGACTTGTACGTCGTCAGCTGACAGCATTCTCGCCACTACTTGACAAATGCGGTCATCATTTTGGCTGTTAGCCACTGAAAATGGATTGTTTCCGTAATCGTTTATAAATTGAATGCACTGGAAAGCAATCTACATACCTGCTTTGGGACAAGGTGCTAAAATTGTCGTCTATTGTCTTTTATTTATTTATTTTGCTCAGAGGCCTCTTTTTTTCAGGCTTGAGGTTCTTTATCGTGCCGTAAATGTATGAAACGGGACCCATGGCTTCCGAAGATCCCGCTAGGACCGTCCTCCATGAATGACATTTTCCTCAGTTCTCATAGATGGCAAATGCCGGGGAGATACCCTAAACTTAGGCCTGGAACAGTTCCTTCCTTAAAAATCAATTCTTTCCCAGTATATCATTTCATCTCATGTATCATCAGAAGCCATCCCCTGCCTCTGTAACAAAAACGGGCGTACAACACCATTCATTTATTTTATTCCGAAGGAAGCTGTACTTGGGACATTTGCGCCCGAAAAATCCATCGGTCCTGGCCGGGATCGAACCCGCGATCTTGGGTTTAGCAGCAGGCAAGTAGGATACCACTACACCACCAGGACCGATGTCCATTGTCTTGTGCCTTTGTAAAATTTCATCCTTTCGTTCATTCCCTTTTATCAGTGCAGTCAACATCTTGTCTAATGTTATAATTCTATTCTTAGAGGATGTGTGACTTGTTTTGTATACTGTTTTTTATTTACCGTAGAGATAAACATCACAACTGATACGTTCCTCAGTTCATTCGCGGCAGAAACCTGTTACGTGCAATGAGCATATTAACATATCCTTTTCTAAAATAGATGTATGGGTTTTTTCCCCCAAGCTCATTCATTTCATGCATTGTTAAGGAAGAAGTTTATGTTCATAGTATAGCCACCACTAATTGCGACAATGATTGGCAGCAGGGTGCGCTGAGCCATAGCGCCGCGGTTACCGATCCTGTGATTCATTCTGCACATGTGTATTTAGTAATGAAATTATACACAGTGCAGTTGTAAATTTTCCCTTTTTTGTTTCCGTTTTTTATTTCACATATAGCTCTGGAAAAACGATGCTGCAACATGTATGAGCTGATTAATATTTACTGGTGATGTCTCTTCATCACTTCATATCACGTGAATTCATATGCTATATTTCTTTCATCATAGATAGAGCTTACTGTTCATTGTTACTTTTTTTCTATTTATTTTTTCATAAAAGTTTAACAATACTTGTGCTTTCTTGTTGTTTAGCTCTTGAGGCTTTTCGTATTTACTGATCAGACTTAAAATTAAATTTTCGCTGTTCAAACTGTATGAATGTTGCTTTTCAGCAATATTTTCTATCTGAATTATCGTGGGCTTACTGATATATTTCCATATTTCAGTAGCTTGTGCTTAAGTCCAAAATCAGCAGTGAATGTGGATGGTTCAGACTTGAAACCAGTTAGGATGAAGGTTGTCAACTGTTAAATATCTCTTCCTCTATCGCCGAGTCGTCCTTTACCAACATCAACTTCAAGGTGGAACAAAGATACAGTCACACGGGAACAGTCAGGTCGTTTCGCCAAATTTCTTTTCTTTCTGTTATCTTATCGTTTTTATTATTATTTGTTTGTTACCAATGCCAGCCTTGCTATCACTAACTTGTGGGCGTTGCCCTCTCGTCTGGCGTAATTGAAGCGGACTTCTGGATACCGCTATGTTGCCCCAGTGAACGGTGAAGGTAATGAGGTAACCATGGGGGTTCTTAAACCTAGAGGAAGCTACATAACCAAGTCATGGATATGGAATCTTCCTATATGGCACATTCGGGAATCGAACTCGGATAACAGGAATAGAAATTAGGAGCTCTGACCATTACATCGAGGAGCTAATCTTATTATTTAATTTAATAATAACTAATCAATTTCTAATTATATTACCAACTTTTTCATTTCATCGTGTTTATCCTTAGAAATCTGATAACAGCTGTTCAATTTGTTTACTTTCTCATTTCCTATTAATGCTGGCCCAACCATAACTGTATAAACTTTTATCAATGTGATTTTCTAATTTTGTCTATTTAGAAAACGTGCAAGTTTGTTATGAATATCTGCATCTGCTAAATAATTTATATTGTTCAGATAATTAAAATGGGTTATTATTATTCTTGCTAAATATTTTATATTGTCCAGATAATTAAAATGGGTTATTATTCTTGCTAAATAATTTATATTGTCCAGATAATTAAAATGCGTTATTATTATTATTATTATTATTATTATTATTATTGCTAAATAATTTATATTGTCCAGATAATTAAAATGGGTTATTATTATTCTTGCTAAATAGTTTATATTGTCCAGATAATTAAAATGATTATTAATTATTATTATTATCACTACGGGTCTCATTATTATCCACTTTTTCACAGGCATTTCTAAATTGTACGAGCATGCTTGCATTGTACAGTAAAGCTGGTAAGAGGCTAATTTAACTTTTTTTTTTTCAATATTTACTAAAACTACCTACTTATCAGCAAACAATACAGTATTTAAATTGTTAGTTCCTAATACAAAATAAAACTATTTGATGTATTAACAAACAGTTAAAATACAAAGGTGAAAAATTGCAATTGCTCTATTTTGCACTTAATAATTGCTGGCTTTTCCTTATGGAAAAGTGCTGGAACTGTGAATGTAGAGCCTACTTTGATGGCAATTGACTCTGGTTGGCGGTCCTCTGCCATGACGTGTGACTTTTGATTGTCATTATCATAAACCCTCTCTTTGCTTTCCCTATTTTCTCGACTAGATTCTTTAGGAGCAGCGGCCCAAAGTCTCACTTTAAAGAACTCTGTACCTGAGAAAATAGATCCCTGGGCAAAATGATTGACCGTTTCACGTCCAAGTAATATATACCTTATTACATTCCTACTACATGGCGGTTCAGGCGATGGGGCTTAACATCGTCACTGACCTCTGTAGGAAAATAGAGTAACTAAATCTGGGTCGTACATTAACCTCTGTTATAAAGGAAGGCTTTCTGGTTAAAAACTGTAGATTTATCTCACAATGGTAATGAAGATCATAAGAGCATTCATGTAACACTTTTTTGTTTGTTTGTTTGCTTTTGACTGAAATTAAGCCAATACACTTTTTAAAAAATGTACTTGAGGATTCTCTATAAAATTTAATATATTTAATATATTCATCTTCTGGGTGCCTATAGGAAATACAATATATATACGATATATATAATATATATGAAGAGAATAACGCATTTTGCAGTGAGTTTATTTGAGTTATGGACTATCTGAGAGCGGCTGCTAGCTGGAAGAGTGCAGCATTTAGTATTTCAAATAGATATGAGTATATGCATGTATGTAATGTATGTATGTATTTATGTATGTATGTGTGTATGTATGTTGCATTTTCGCCTTAGTACAGATAGACCCGTCAATAAAAAATAAAAATTAAAAAATTAGGTTAAATTATAAAAATGTGTCTTAATCAAATATTGTCCAAACGCTGTAAACAATTTTACTTGTAATACCTGCATTGTATATTCTTAAGTCCATTACGTTAAGTATTTTCTATTGCTTAAAAATATTGCTCATTGCGTCCCCAGGTTTAAGGTTATAAGTTATCCTTAACCTTATCAGGTGATTGTAACACCTGTCACAAAGTCACGTAATAGGGAGCCTGCGGGATTCCGACTTGCTGATCACACGCCCCCTGAAATACTCGCCTCTTATCAATAAAGTCCTAAGACGGATAGAGGAAGCAGAGGTCGCTGCGTAAGGCAAGGCTCACCGAGCTGTAGTCCCAAATGAGAGATAACTGTCGGAGAACAATTAGCACATAATTTACACACACTGGAAGCACTAATTAACGCACGAAAGCCTCCCTCAAACTAAGTACAACCTGATACTTGGACATGCATTATGCGGCCTTGACGACTGGTTTCTCCCAGTACATAGCAACACTCCGCCGGCCCATAATTCAAATATTCTTACTGTATATAAGCTCTGGTTGATGACCCCGAAATTAAACTAGAAATCAAGTATTTATAAGGCCCCCTGAATGATGTTTAACGCCCGTTTTGCTACAGAGGCACCATAGGCGATGAACCTGATGATAAATGTAATGAAATGATAAATTGGGAAAGGCTTTTTTTTTAAGGAAGGAATTGTTCAAGGCCCAAGTTTAGGGTACCTCCCTGACATAAACGGAAGTTTATGAGCACTGAGGAAAACCTAGAAAAAACCTGAGTAAGAGAGAACGGTCCTGGCGGGCTTCGATCCCCAGACCTCCCGCTCACGAGTCTGCGCCTTAACGACCTCGGCTACCGGTGGCAGTGAACCAGTTGTCTGCTCCTCGCTCTGTGCTCTGGCAGTGAGCCGGTTACGTGGACCCTGTACAAGTCCCTGACTTCAAAAGTGTACTTAGGTACCATTTGATTTTTCGCTATGAAGTGTGATTAAGAAATTGTTCAAATCTATTTTTGCATCTTATGTCTTAATTAATTCCTTTTCATATTTACTGCCAAAATATTAGTTGTTTTGATAGTGCTAAATCTTCACCATATCGCTAACGTAATATTTGTAAGCAATGCAGTAAGAGTCGTGACACTATCTTGAATCAACAAATTGCAATTCCTCTGTTGGTTGTACTTTACCAGCACCTTCTATCTATTTTAACGCTTTAAAACGACAGCATTCCCTTCCATGAATCCATTTTTAAAAGCATTCCTTAGCTTTACATCCTTTACATCCTTTTAAATGTTATTTCTACGAGTTTAGCTCCAGTAGACGATACAACAGAAAAAATGTTGCTCTTAATCACCAAAAATTAGTGGTATAAGGAGTTAATGGCAAACAAAATACTTTCAGAAGCAAGTAAATATGCAAAAGGCAAGTCAGAGAAATGCTTTTTACCGTTTGCAGTAAATGGAGTTGTCTTTTGTAGTTTAATGCCTGGTTTAGGTGCACTTAACTTTCTTTATTTCCTAACAGTTCTATTTTTATAGCACGTTAGTTCTACTTTACAACAATAGGTCTCTTAATGATGAAAAGAAACTCATTACGAGCAGTTTAACCCTCTTTTAATTCCTGATAAAAGGCAATCGTTTTCTGTTCCGGCATTCTTTTTTTTTTTTTTTTTTCCCCATATCCGCTCTCTTTTCTTACAGAGTCGCATTTCCTCTTCGAATTCTGACTTTATAATTCAGTTTATGGTGCAGTATTACTTAGCAACGTTGCTCTGATAAGTGTTTTCTACAGTCATTAAAGCTAACCTTGTATTCTTTAAAGTATTTGCGGACATGCATCCGGTGTTACAAGCTCTGTAATTATGTAGTTTGTTGCACTCTGCTATTGCGAAGCATATTTGCGGTAAGTATTGCTTTGTTTTATTTATTATTTCCTGTGTGAAACGTTACAGGCTCACACTGTTTGCAGTCCTTGACCATCTCGCTAAGTACATGCATTTGCAAAGTAGCTGCTTACAAGGTTATAAATCAATAGAAATGAATGCATTTAAAATGTTAATGAGATTTTCCATAAGGCACACAACTTTCCATTTCCCTCAACCCTTCAATCAACTCGCACTAAAAGAAATCTTAAGCATTTTTGTAGTATATATAATAGTTTTTTATGACACATGTTAAAAGGGGCATTTGACGCGAGTATAGCTTTTTTTACAGCTATCAGTATTTTTAAATAAAAGCATTGCCAATATCGCAGCGTGGTACTTAGTGATTTTGAACGTATTTTGGGGGTAAATATATAAATGAAAAACCTTTTTATTAGTAGTATATTTATATATTATAATAAATTACTTTTTAACGAGCGTTGAAATAAGTTATATTATTTTCTTGTGCACGCCCAATAATGGGATCAGTTGTTAAAGGTTTTCTTCCTTCTTGCCAACATAACTATTCATAAAATAAATTCTACAAATCAGTTAAATAGTTGTTATGCAAATATCACTAAATGCAGTAACCAGTTACCACAAATGATGATACTGGCGGGAGGAATGTAAACATTAAAAAATGTAATTCTTTCAAAATGAGTTTTTTGTATCCGCTTAATAAGATTAAAATAAATTATTAAATCTCATATTCAACTAAATTTGATAACATTGTAGAGCAATGAGTGCTGTAAAATGCAGTTTAAAGTCTCTTGTGTTTAAAACATCACTATTAGCTGTCTGGAAAAAAAAAAAAAAAGAGAAAGAAAGAGTTTAATGTTATGATTAGGCATGAGAGTAAATGAAAATGTATATTTCTTAAGTTAAAATGTAATTCTGAAAATATTTTGGGGGGGAAACATTTCAACAAAATCATACCTTTATTTTGCAATTATTGCTTTTATTTGCCAGTAATTTTTAAGAAATTCATTTATTGCCGTTGCATTTTTAGTTGTTCATGTGGTTTTTTTTAAAAAAACTTTTTTTTCTTTCTAATGAATTGCATATAAAATCCGAAAAAAGGGGTTCGTGAATTGCTTTCAACATTAAACATTACTATGATATGTCCATACTTTATCATCTTATCTGTACACAGATTTCTTCCGTTCCGGTAATTCCTATAATTTTGGTGTTATGAAAAAATAGTTTAAGTTTTTCCATTGCATTATCTTGTGACATGCCAAATAATACAGTTGTAGGGACGTTTGTCATATATTAACAGTACTTTTTAAATTTTGCAAACCACAATAACAATGTGGTGAAATGTAAGGGGAACATAAACTCTTTTCTTGAAAAGTGAAACATGACAATTAACAACATTATGCTGGAAATGTTGCTGGGGATTATACAGAAAAACGGAAAAAAAAATGGAAAAGGGTGCAAATTAGTAGACACTGTGTGCAGTAGGAAATTTTCTGCAAGATGAACGTTTCTACACGTTTCCGAACAGGATTTTTTTGAAGTGTGCGCCACTGGCACCAGTTGACATGGAGAAGAGTTTCTCGACGTGTAGCTTGTCCTGCAAGAAGATCGCGTATAAGCTCTGCAAAATACCGAGGTAGCATACACACTTTCATAGTAGATATCTATTTAATATATTTCAAAGTTGGACCGAAAAACAACAGTAATGTGTAGTATGATGTTCTGTAAACAGATGTGACTCACATACATTATGATAGCGTTGCTACGTGACAGATAAACCAACAATGAGCAAATGTAGCCAAGATTATCGTATGATGTTAACCGGCATAACTGTGTGTACTGGTGTGTAAACGATCCACGTGATATTATGGAAAAAGTTTGTTAATTTACCTGGAATTAATGTTCGGTTTGGGTTGTCATCTAGTAGTCTAATTCTTTTTTGAAGTAACTGTCCAATGTACCTGAACATAATACGCACATCCGTTTTACCCGCCATTCATACACTCTATGGAAATGAGGAATTTTACTTCCAACAGGATGGTGCACCTCATTACCACAGAGATACGTGCGTACCTTGATGATCCAACTCCGTTGGACTTCTACCTATGGGGAACTCTTAAGGATGTTGTATACCGTAGAAAACCAGCTACACTGGCAGCACTTCGGGAAGAAATTGAAACGTTATGTGCTGCAATTGCTGAGGACACTTTCGCAAACGTTGCTCAATTGGTAGTTCAACCTACTCAGAAATGTTTCGTGGCCGATGGTGGGAATTTTGAGTAACTGTTGTAATGTTATAACTGTCTGAGATGGTTAGTGCTCATCACTTCCTGTTAGTGTGAATTCAGTTTTGTTATGTTAACACAGTTTTTTCTTTACTTAAAGTGTGTATAAGTAAAGTATACATTTTTAGCACCCTCTGTATACCTAACAACGGTTCTCTGCAGCAGTGGCGAATATGATAGACTCATAATATTTTAATTGATCTGGATATTTAAATTCACTTTTTAGTAAAACTAGTAGGAATACGATAGTTTTAAGTTTATAACAATAATATTAATAAACATTAAGTTAAAACATGATATTATACTGAATATCTCTTTTAGAAATCTTATAGAAAATTAATACTTTTATCCATCTTTTTATCATTTTTAGAAATATATCTTAGATTTATCTGTCATCAACTTTGAGTGATAGTCATGAAAAAGGTTTAGCTATTAAATATGCATGTGTGAATGAGTGAGAGTGAGTGAGAGTGAGTGAGTGAGAGTGAGTGAGAGTGAGTGAGTGAGAGTGAGTGAGGGAGTGAGGGAGTGAGGGAGTGAGTGAGGGAGTGAGGGAGGGAGTGAGGGAGTGAGGGAGTGAGAGAGTGAGAGAGTGAGGGAGTGAGGGAGTGAGAGAGTGAGGGAGTGAGAGAGTGAGGGAGTGAGAGAGTGAGGGAGTGAGGGAGTGAGAGAGTGAGGGAGTGAGGGAGTGAGAGAGTGAGGGAGTGAGAGAGTGAGTGAGGGAGTGAGGGAGTGAGGGAGTGAGTGAGGGAGTGAGGGAGTGAAGGAGTGAGGGAGTGAGGGAGGGAGTGAGGGAGTGAGAGAGTGAGAGAGTGAGAGAGTGAGGGAGTGGGGGAGTGGGGGAGTGGGGGAGTGAGAGAGTGAGAGAGTGAGGGAGTGAGAGAGTGAGAGAGTGAGAGTGAGAGTGAGAGAGTGAGAGAGTGAGGGAGTGAGAGAGTGAGAGAGTGAGAGAGTGAGAGAGTGAGAGAGTGAGAGAGTGAGAGTGAGAGAGTGAGAGAGTGAGAGAGTGAGGGAGTGAGGGAGTGAGGGAGTGAGTGAGTGAGGGAGGGAGGGAGGGAGGGAGTGAGTGAGTGATACATGTTAACAAGATCAACTTCAACAGCTTAAACTTTTTCTTCTTTCAAACAAGACCGTTTAGGATTCACAATCCACTAGTTTAGAAAATATTCTCTCAAATTTTCCTCACATATCGTTGCTGCATATGTTGACATTTCTTTCAGTGATGGAGCAGACTCAGGGAAAATGTTCAATTCATCTGTAGTAAAAATGGAAGTACAGTTCTCTATAGTGACTAATGTTGCATGTACATTTTGAACTTCCGTCGAGAAACCTGTAGCAATATAACACACGGTGATGTAACCCCAATGGATTATACAAACAAAATCACATCATTGTGTCGTTTGAAAACCTGATGGCTAAGAAGGTTGAAAACCTACTTTATTTGATTCATCAGAACCTTCAGCCATATACTTAAGTAGAACATGAATGGTCTAATGTCCTCAACTAATGGTTCCCAATCCGTTACCTCTGTACTATTTTCTGTTCTCTTCAGCGTTTTATTGCATAGGCCAGGAACCACCCAATGACAGTCAGGAAGATGGCCAATCCCGCATTCCTCCTTCGCAGTCATGAAATATATTTAACTATAAGACTACTCCATAGTAACAAGCTTTGAGGGAGCGGCTGAAAGTTTATGTGAAACATCAATAGGGAAAAATCAACTGCAATGCTACTTTAGCATCCTAAAACCAAATGTATTGTTATAATGTATTCTTCTTTAAGCTTTCTTCATTTTTCATACAATGCAAAAAAAATTATTTTATCTTAACTTTAATTTGTTATGTTTATAATTATACTTCAAATACTTATAAAATGCGTTTTAAATTTCTACAAACAGCCGCTTTTTGCTTTCAATACTTTTAATTTGTTTCTGTCATTACGCTACCATTCTCCTTTTTAATTTTGGTGCACACAAGCAATGTTATTATGCAAATCATGTTATTGTATTACGTCATTTAACAGGAATGATTTGGGCATCCCTAATCTAGAAGCTTCGTAAACATTTTCAAAATTCTGTGTGAGATAAATAATCGTGACTATATTTGAACAATTTTGAATTGCATACATAAATGAGACTCATATTTGAAAAAGGCATTTACTTTTTATTACATTCCCAGTGTGTATTGGGTTTTCAGCTCCGACATTTTAATAAACAGGAAAGAAAAATTGCTGCGTAAAGTGTTCAATTATGTTAAAAAAAATATACAGAATTCAGAAGAGCCTCTCAGAGACTACAATCAACTTCCATTTTTATAGAGTGGAACCTATTTTAAATATAAATGAGGTAATTACATGAAACATCTGGCAATGGCCACACTAGAAACGACTATCTTATTTTGCAAGTGATCACATGAAGTTTTCAACAAGAAATTAATGAAAGAATGGGGGAGATGTAAAGATAAATGAAGACCATGCTATTATGAAGAAAATGAAATGGTTTCTTCCTGTTAATTACAAATATTGTAGTAAAAACAAATGCTCTAAATAAAATCAAATAACAGTGAAATCTACTTTTGATGAATAAGAACCTGATACAAAGAATTATGACTTAATTGGGAAAAGTATGAACATATTCATTTTCCAGTTTTTCTCTCACTTTTTCATGTCATTTCGAAATGCACGTAACTTGATTCTCGGTTACTTAGTAAGCATTTTTATAGTGGTGTTTAACGTCCATTTTTACTACTGAGGCACCACAGGCGGTGATGATATATGAGATGAAATGATATATTGGGAAAGGATTTTTTAAGGAAGGAAACGTTCCAGGCCTAAGTCTAGGGTACCTTCCCGGCATTTGTCATTTATGAGGACTGAGGAAAACCTGGATAAAACCTCATTCAGGGAGGACAGTCCTGGCGGGATTCGAACCCCAGACCTCCCGCTCAGATCCCGCGCCCTAAACACATCGGCCACTCGTGGCGGTCTTAGTGAGTATGACAATATGATAATAATAAAACTTACTATTCGACATACAGTCACAAAAACATGACTTTATAAAAATACATAAAGTCTGTTCATTATAGCGGTATATCTTTAGGTATGGTTTGATTCCTGTTTTCGTCTCCCTCAAACACTTCGAAATCGGGTGACATCACTTCCTTGTGTATTTCACTGCCCATGGCTCGCATTCTGGTAACATCCACTCATAGGTACCGCGACGAGTGGCTGAGGTCGCTAAGACGAGGACTCGTGAGCGGAAGGTCTGGGGTTTAATTCCCGGCAGGACCGTCCTTCCTGACTGAGATTATTTCCAGATTTTCCTCATTCCACAGTTATGCCGGTTAACATCATACGATAATCTTGGCTTCATTTGTTCATTGTTGATTTACGTGTCACGTAGCAACGCTATTATAATGTATGTGAGTCACATCTGTTTACAGAATATCATACTACACATTACTGTTATTTTTCGGACCAACTTTGAAATATATTAAATAGATATCTACTGTGAAAGTCCTCGGTATTTTGCAGAGCTTATACGCGATCTTCTTGCAGGACGCTACATGTCGAGAAACTCTTCTCCATGTCAAATGATGCCAGTGGCGCACACTTCAAAAAAATCCTGTTCGGAAACGTGTAGAAACGTTCATCTTGCAGAAAATTTCCTACTGCACACAGTGTCTACTTACTTGCGCCCTTTTCCAGTATTTTTTTCCGGTTTTTCTGTATAGTCCCCAGCAGCATTTCCAGCATAATTGTCATCTTTCACTTTTCAAGAAAAGGGTTTATGTTCTCCTTACATAAATGGCAAATGCCGAAAGAAGTATCCTAAACTTAGGCCTGGAACATTTCCTTCCTTTAAAAAAAAATATTTCATCGGGCGTTAAACACCGTTAAAAAAACCGACTCATAGGCTGTTTCGAATACCGTGTTCCTGCCATTATTTCAAAACTTTTCGGGGTTAATTATTGACTTTATTATATTTTTTGACATATTAGAAAATTTTCCTTTTCACAATGAATAGTTGGTAATGTCGACTTTATTTAACGTGCATAATGAATTAATGTTTGTTTGAGACTTAAGCTTTTATTTTTAATTGTTACATAATTTAAAGCTTTTAACACGATGACATATTAGTTGCAGCAATGATAATAAATGAGTCACATGTAATGAGTATACATAATTAAGTCAATGATCGGACTTGAATATCTTACTTATTTTTCTATGTATTGGATTATTCATGATTTCTTAATTACAAGGGTAGGTCCATAAGTTTCCAGGTATGATAAAGACAAAATCTATATTTCACTTTTCAATATAGCTACCCTTAATTGCAACACACTTCTCAGAAATTTCCACTAACATTTCAACCCCCCCCCTCCAAATAGTCAGATGTCTTGTTTGCAAAATGGACATAAGCAGCATCCATCACTTCTTCGTCACACTGCAATTTTCTTCCTCGAAGGTTCTTCTTGAGTTTTGAGAAGAGGAAATAGTCACTGGGAGCTAGATCTGGGTGTAGGGTGGATGATCGATCTCCTTGAAGCTACATTTCTTCACAGCTTCCTTTGCAATAAGAGCTGTGTACCTAGGCACGTTGTCATGAAGAAGAAGCCCACCATCATTCAGCTTTCCTCGCCTTTTATCTTTGATGGAAGCACGTAGTCTGTGCAGTAGACCAGCATAGTGCTCCCCATTTACTGTGGTGTTCCTCTCCTTGAAGTCAATGAAGAGTATTCCTTCACAGTCCCAAAAGATTGTGGCCATGATCTTCTTGGCTGACTGAGTGACCGTGACCTTTAGACGCGGTGCTTCGCCAGGTTTACGCCACTCCATTGATTTTCTTTTGGACAAGGAATCATCTGCTGTGCATTATTTGTTTATTTAATTTATTAAAATATTTTAGTCCATTAGGAATAATGCTGATTAAGGGACCACTTTACATTCAACTCTCATATGTTATGATATAAAAATATTTTGGTGAGCTAAGCACATTCTTTAGATGTCTGAAGAAACTTAACTGTCAAATGTAAGTAAGCGAGAGAAAATGACGTGTAATGCGCAATCTCGTTGGTACCGCCACAGGTGGCCGAGGTCTTTAAGGCTCAGACTCATGATCGGGAGGTCTGGGGTTCGAATCTCACCAGGACCATTCTACCTGAGGTTTTTTTCCAGGTTTTCCTCAGTCCTCATAAATGGCAAATGCAGGGAGACATCCTAAACTTAGGTCTGGAACGACTCCTTCCTTAAAAATAAATCATTTCCCAATATATAATTTCATCTCCTGTATCATCAGTGTCCATTGCCTAAGGTACTTCTGTAGCAAAAACGGGCGTTAAAAATCATTCATTCATTTTTTTATTAATTATTTCACCGGAACAATGCCGCAAGCGGAAGTACTCCAAAGAATGTTGGCAAATGTACCGAAATAAACGTTTTCCCGGAACATTTACATAGAAACGTGTGACCCAAACGAGCTTGAACGAAAGAGAATTGCAAAATAAAACTTCAAATTTATTAAACAAAGATTGAATTCAAATAACTCTTAAAAATTTACTCCCGCCAAAATTGACTTTAAAGAAGTGTACATTAATGAGATAATTACAAATGGTAAAGGGAATTATTAATTATAAATTTAATACCAAAATTAAAAATAAAGAACATGTAAAATTCAAAACACATTTCCTCAAAATAAGATATAGCTACTTGAAAATTATTAAAATTTAAAACGAGAGAAAATAAAGTTATGTTATTTCTGCCTAATACATAATCCTCAGAGAGAATATCAGAGGCATTTTCCAGAATTTTCACCCAAAAACTTAAAAGAAAGAATTTATTTTTCAAAATAAAAGGGAAAGCCAAAGAAATGTTCTTTGGATTTATCAGTAACGAAAATAATATGTTAATTCTCTTCAGCATTTAAACAATATAAAACTAGTCTTCCAATTTACCTTCAGAAACCTCACATTTTAGCCATTTTAAAAAAGGCGCTCCCAAACTACATAATTCAATATTATTTGGGTCCATGATGATTAGAATTGTCCGCTACTGTAACAAATTTTGCAACCTCGTACCGGAATAAAATTCTCTCTTCCCTGTCCAATGACCAACTGACTGTTACTATTCAAACAAAGAGGGATATCAATGTAAGAAAGGATGATGCCACAAACTATTACGGATAAATAGCGATAACCACATGCTTTAACCAATGAACACTGTGCTACAGAGAGAATTTCATAAAAGGTGATAGGGATAAAATGTAGACTAACGACTTATTTTAATGTTTTGACAGCCTTTGGAAAAACCTGGAAAATTGCTGAATCAGAAACCGAAAGCAGATAGAAAAAGATAGTGAAACATTATAACTGTTCGATCTGTTTATCTATGGGAAATGAATGTGAGATTGAGAAAGTTTACCAAATGAAAACCACAAGAGATTTTCAGGGATTTTTTCTCTAGTAATAATAACTTCAATAAAATGACATTGTTTCAATAACTGCATTTTTTCCATAGTACAAGTGAATTGCGAACCTGTTTTACATGTAGGTTTATGCAACACATTCTCATTTTGCATATAGCATTCCGTTTCTCTCAAGTAGTCATTCATTTTCCCGGTTTCCTCAAAGCGTGTTTCGTATTACTGAAAAGGCGCACAAGCCGATTTAATGCACGCTTTGCTGAGTATTCTACACGCAGCACGTTTGTACTCTTTATCCTCCATACCGTTTTCAACTTGCTTAATTTTTTATTCGTCTTTGCCAGCGCTCCATAAATATTTGTTTCTTTTGCACTGAAATCCTCGTTTCTCAGTAGACGCTCAGTATTGTTTTAGACTCATAAGCGGATATGAGGATTTTCCGCGCGGGTGTTCTTCAGAAAGAAACCACTGCAGTGCGGGAAGTAATTTTTCAGTCCCAGAAAAGAAATATTGTTATCGAAACAGTGTATTTCCATCCCCCCAAGATATTTACATTCATGAGGTAACGCGGTTATGTGCCCGCTTTCTGCAGAGTCTCTCTTTGTTGTTGTGGTTAGCACTGCATTCTAATCAATTTTAATGAGCGCCAGTTGTTGGTAATGCTGGAACATAAAATGAAACAGAAATTGACAATAGAAAAACGTCAACCGCAGTGAAATCGTACACCCATATACAATGTTCCAATGTTTATCGTAACTAGAGCAAAATAAATACTTTTTAATACACGCTGTCCAAATTGAAACTTTGGAGACGAATAAACAGTCCAAAATTGTCATAACACTTTGCGGACTGTTAAATAAAATACAATATTATAATTATTACAAGTATAACATATATTTTACATATTTATGAGAGGGAGAAGGAAAATCGCTGCCATAAACAAACCCCGTTAATTAGGAGTGAAAAAATGCTATACATTTCTTAAGAGTTTTCGAGATGATAAATATTTTATTTCAAAGCATATGGCAATGCTAAATGTTCTGTCTATTAAATATAACACAGCGTTTTTATTTTTATGCACAATATTTATAATAACTACAATTGAGAGCAAAAATAATCACAAGTAAAGAGGGTCTAAGTTTGGCAATAAAGCTCAGGCCCTCGAGAGATATTTATTAAGACTACTTCAGGAATAAAATAAAAACTTAAATATATTTCACGCAAACTTGGCTTACAATGTTGTGATAATTGTATATTTGTATTATGAATGCTTATTTTTCAAGTCATCTAGTAAAATATTTTTGTTGATTTGTTTTATTTACGGACGCCCTTTAACATCTCAGATCATCAGCGTCCCATCCAATTCAGGGCGTGAAACGGCCGACAAATTTTGCTCAGAGGCCTCTTTTTTCAGGCTTGAGGTTCTTTTTCGTGCCACAAATGTACGGCACGGGACCCATGGCTTTACTTCCCTTCCGCAGGAAGTCATACTTAGGATTTTTACGCCCGAAAAAATACATCGTTCTTGGCCGAGATCGAACCCGCGATCTTGGGCTTAGGAGGTAAGTATGGTTACCACTACACCATCAGGACCGACATGTAGTAAAATATGAATGTCTATTGTCAGTAATACCAATAGAGAAGAGGCAAAACCGGTTTTGGGACTATTTCATGAACAGAATAAGAATAAAAGTAATATATATTTTAAATTCGCGACAGATTATTAAAATTGTATAAAATGTTGTACTTATGATTACCTACCTATTCAGAGACCGTGAGAATGAAATAGAAAGTCGGCTATTGCAGTCGCTACCTTTAGATTTACCAATACCAACTGAGAAAAACAAAATAAATAACATTTTACTATTCTAAAAAGGGGGTTTATTAATATTTATGCTTGCATTTGCTTGTTAAGTAACATTAAGTTAGTTAAATTTACAATTTCTGAAAACACAGAAAAGTGGTCGGTGATGCGTGCTCAGGAATTATATAGTAGGGGTATAGAGTAGGCTACACAGACCACAAGACAAATGCACGTCGTGAAGTTCCTGATCCCGTTTATGTTCATGGGAACCTTTTCTAGAACTTCTCTTATATCTGGCATGGGTTCTTGTTTTAAGCTTCGGTGAGTTGTGCATTCTTTAGGTCATTAATGTCTTTTTGATACCTATACCGAAACAGTCGTGCACATTAATCTTGAAGTAAAGTAAATTTTGAATTTGAGGTGGACAACAATCTAGTTTTGGCAAACAGTACAAATGAGCTACCTCGGCTGTTAGAAAAATAATGTAGCGCTTGATAAGTCATACAAGAATCAACCAGTATTTTTTTCCACAGTAGAGAGGATTGTGTCATTGTAAAATATATGTTTTCCATTCCACTACGACATTTGTTTATAATTCATAAGTGTTGAAAAAGTCGAATCATAATGCTCAGACAGATATGATAAAAGATTCCAAGTCGTCAACTATATTCTTGATAACGTTGATACATTTCGGGAAATGATGAACAC
Organism: Metallyticus violacea; assembly: GCA_030762175.1. Taxonomy (NCBI): domain Eukaryota; kingdom Metazoa; phylum Arthropoda; class Insecta; order Mantodea; family Metallyticidae; genus Metallyticus; species Metallyticus violacea. The sequence goes on along the minus strand of CM060843.1, from coordinate 20,852,584 downwards.
TAGATGACATCAGTCAACACTTAGAAACTTCTCCTACAAAATCTACCTTTCACAACCCCGCAACTAGCGACACATTTGCGGTATATAAAAAGACATCACTATCGGTCAGTCCATAATGTTTTATCCAGTTGTGAGGTGTGCGTATGGCCTCGGACCGGTGGCACGTACTAACCTGCCGCATAAAACAGGTTCGTAGCGCTATCATATTTACAATATTATTTCAGGGCCATTAGGTATATATTGTTCAATTTATTCTTATATAAAATATAATTCATTGTTGTGTTTGTGATGTAAAAATTACAATTTGTGATACACACTAGCTTTTTAATTAGACACGTGAAACAAATATCTTCTTCAAGCAACTTCTCACATTAGTGTTTTACTGTAAGTACGCTAAATGTCGCTTGAACGACTGTATAGTACTGCGCAAGTACTACACCTTTCCATTGGCTAAAACACCAGTGAACGCAGCGTACATACATGGGTCGTCTGTTCCTTTTTAAACGTGAAATAATCTTGTTAATGTTGCCAGCATTATAACCCTCTTTTTCAAGAAGCAGAAATTAGATAAAATTTGAAGTAAATATTATTTTTTTCTACGTTAGTTCTAGTGAATTATATTATGTAGATAGAGATTTTGAAATATTGCATAGGTATTACCTTTAGCTCAGTTCTGATTGCGCCTTTTGCTTCTACATCAAAAACAGAAGAATATATACTGAGGTTATTTGAGGAAAGGGCCAACTGAACACTTCTCCGTACACAACCTGACCTGCATAGTAACCCAAACGTGACACGCGTCAAAATATATGTTCCTCTGAAATTCTGTTTTCGTCTTAACACATCTTCAGCTGAGGCCTATGGAGAGTTTGTTGTCCCCTAAAGCCCAGATTAAAGATGGTTTAAAATGTTTAAAGAGGCGAGGCAATCAATTTCAAAGGAAGATGGGCCCACTGCTCAGTTGTGTTATAATGGAAGAAAACACCAACATTACTTCGGTCATTTTGAGAGAGGATACCAATAAGGACACTTTAGGATATTATGAAAACTTCACCGGGTGCCACCCACACGTTGGTAACAGAAAATATGCATATGAGACGTGTTTTATGCACGGGGGGTTCCAAGATGAAGTTGAAGAGCATGTTACTGGAAGATGCGGATTTTCTTTCAATGGTAAACACTACTTATATAACCTGCTACATCATTTCAATGCTGAGGAAAACAGTAAAGCTTTGTGTAAACACCAATATCATAAAAGCAAAAGTAGTTGCTTCTTCTGGGATAGTTATGGTCATCTAATTTTTCGATGTTCGAGAAATGGTTTGCGAGCATGTCGTTCCTGAACACACAAGTGTAACTGGACAGTAATATAGAGAAGTGCTGTAAACTCAGCAAGGCCACATTTTCGTGCAACAATCTGGCTCTTGCAATGATAATGCCCGGTCGCACATTGCAAGGTTGTGCTGAATTTCTCATAAACTTAATGTGAAGTGTATCTTCCCTCCCTATAATCCAGATTTAATTCTGCGACTTCCCCCCGCCCCCCAATTAAAGAAACACCTTCGCGGGATGCATTTTCCACCATCAGAATCAGTGGTGAGGGTTGCGCGAGCGATTCTAAAGGACACGTCAAAAATGTTTTTCAGCATTTCTTTAAGGATTGGCAGAAACGCTGGGGGTGCATTGCAACCAACGAGAACCACCTTGAGAATGATCACAAACATTATAGGGATGAATAAAGTGTATGCTTACCATCACTATCTTACTCCTAAGGAAAGAACATTTAGCTATCTTTTCTGTTTTCACAGAGGTGACCATTAAAAATGTAGCACACTGGGATACCACAGGTCGTTTTGAAGAAGTATATTGCGACAGTTATCTGAGTCAACAGCTCCCGTCCTCATGTAACTTAATTCTGTGGAAAAGAATCTTTATTGGAAATATTGGAGTTTGTTTTATTCGCTACAATAAAACTCTGAACAGCTACGCATTAAACAACTGATGATCACTACGCTCAACCCATCACATTTCTACTTTATTTCAATTTCAACTTCTGTGAACTATTTACAGTCTCTAAGACATAATATGATGAAATGTTTCCTTACTTTGAAGGTTTTCTTTCAGTTAAATTTAGTTAATAGAGTAAGCAAAATGATGCAGCATATTGCAATCCTTAATTGCAACACAAGATTTGAGGCTTGAGGCATTGTCCTGAAGAAAGAGTACAAATGACCTCAGTTGGTTACATCTCGCAATTCTATAATTAAATTTCCATAATAATGGTCAGTATTTGTGTCTTCTTTCTGTAAAGTGAGAGCATTGTTATGGGGTTTGAATTTTCCGTTGAAGTCCCTGATGAAAGTGATTCAGTTCTCAACGTTGGTATTTGCTGCGTGGGCGAAGCAGGTGTAGGCGTCGCTTTTACAGACTACTTGATCCCAGGGATTTCGCCGTCTTCGTTGTCATCACACAACGGGAGGGGATAGGAAGTTCGTTTAAAATGTAAACACACGAAGATATACGGCGAGGCAAGTGTATATTGATCAGAAGCTATTGTTCGCATCGGGAAATGAATGTCCGTAACCCTTGTACTAGTAGTTAATTTACTCACCGCGCCGGCAAGCTAAGTACTTTTGATGAATGAGAGTTTCCGGGATTTGAAAACAATCACTTCATTAGTGATTCACACGTCGCAGCAAGACTTTGCTAATTATTGACCTACGTTTTTCGTAGGTATTAAAGTTTGCAATTGATTATCGCTAGTTTGTTACTCGAGGATTTTACTTTAGTTTCACGCGGCCATGCATTATTTATAGTTGTTATTTGAAAGTGACAGAAGAACAAGTTTCCTGGTCTACCTTTTTCAGATAACATGAATCAAGTGTGGACTGTTTTCAGTTGGATCCTGTGTGCGATAACCGCGCTTTTTGCCATTTAAATCAATAAATACTTAATATTGCATTTACTCTAGGAACAAATCGATATTAAGTATAAAGATGGTAAATGTCTCATAATTAAAGAACTTCGTATCCATTTCTCTAACATATTAATACTATCAAATTAATAAAATGATATATGTGTATTTTATTAGATAATGTATCAAGTATCGAAGTTATTACGAGAATAAAGAATATATATATGTGTGTGTGTGTGTGTGTGTGTGTGTGTGTGTGTTTTGAGCAACTTTTCTATTGACTCGTCTTTATTAAAACCCACAAAACATTGTGTTTAATTTAACCATTTTATCGGAATACATTAAACTAACATTGAATTTGATTGTATTGTTAGGGACAGAAGAAGATATTTGGATACTTTAGCCTTTCTTAAATGCTGATCGTTTGCATTAAGTTGCAGTGGGTGGGAACTCAGGGAGGAAGGGATGCGGTGAGGGAGACATAGGTATCCTTAACTTGTTTTCAAGTAGAACAAATGATGCTGGAGGAGCCCCTATCCTCCCACACCCAAGGAGTTTAAGCCTTTCCGAAGTTCCGCTTCCATACCAGACGGCGGGGCAGGAACCTTTCCAAAGCGCAAGCCACCGTCACACCGCCTCAGTCCGCCTGAAATAAAAGAACAGAAAATGTTTGTAAGGTGAAAATCCATGTCAGCATTTACCTATAAAACTGAACCCGCTACCCCTCAAATATGAGTACCAAACTTTATCACTATTCTGTTAAGTTATTGAATGGTCAAAGACTTGGACCTAATGACAACAGTTATCTTTTAATTACGTCTCAAAAGATGCCAAATGGAATAAAAATCTAGCCCCTTCACTATCTAGTCTTTTTTCTAAGTTTAGAAAAATTAACGTAGCAGTCCTTTTTAAGTCACAAAAGTAGTGGGGAACGCAAAGGGCATTATAGAGGGGCATTCAAAATGCTTTGCAATTTAGCATATGTATTGTTACACATTAATGAATATAAAGTATAATTAACACCTGTTATTTCATCTATATCAATCTTTTGAGTTTAAAAACGTCTCAATAGCTGGTGAAAAATCATTTATATTTTAAAGAAAGAACTGGATTCTGAAAAGGCAGTAGTTTTAAAGTTTATTTCTTTCACACCCCAATCTTGCTCTAAGCTACGCAAAAGAATTAAAAAGAGATCTTGTGTGCACTTGAACTGTTTCTTGGTGATCAAATGTCTTCATCTGATATCATGACAAAAGGAATTCGATCACATGAAGAAAGGTGAGAGACTGTGAAAAATGATTTTCACTCTGGTCGATGAGTCTTGTGGTAAGTAGAAAGATGGTATTGTGAGTTTAAATATGGCAGAACGTCCTATGAAGACAAGCATGGCTAAGGACCTTAGAAACTAATATAATAGAATAATAGAACTAACATTCATACCAAAGTATATAATATTTTAATCAAAACGTAAATGGCTAATGCCGGGGAGGTACCCTTAACTTAGGCCTGGTGCACTTCCTTCCTTTAAAAAAAAAAATCCTTTCCCAATGCATCATTTCATCTCATGTATCATCAGTGTCCACCGCCTGTGATGCCTCAGTAGTAAAAACGGACGTTAAACACCATTCAAAAAACAAATCTTCTCAGACATTCATCATTCACTCAGTCGGCAGTGCAGATTTGTGATTACTGTTATTTACAATTTGTAGGCGGAGTGTGAGATTTTCCATATCCACGGAAAATAAAGAAAACTGTCAGAATTTAATGCAGTAGCATTTTCGGAAAATGTGATTCAGCACGCTTTTTACTCTACTATGCGATTTTTTTTAAATTAGAACATAGGCAAGATATAGCCAGATCATCTATAGAAATATAAAGAATTATAGTGTCGGCCGTCGAGTTTAGAAGGGCGCATAATTTTTTTTTGGTATTTGCTACATGCCATTTAGATTTATTTATTTATTTTATTTACGGACGCTCTTTAACATCTCAGATCATTCGGGTCCCATTCATTTCAGGGTGTGAAACGGTCGATAAATTTTACTCACTGACCTCATTTTTGAGGTTTGAGATTCTTTTATGTACCGTAAATCTACGACATGGGTTTCGCTGCTTTACTTCCCTTCCAAGGGAAGGAAAGGTAAGCCATACTTAGGAAAAAATCCATCGATCCTGGCCGGGATTCAACCCGCGATGTTAGTCTACGATGCTATTTATAAGCTTATGAATTCAAACTATTTAAAATATGCTATTTCTAACAATATCAATTAAAGTTGATGTATTAACAAAGTATCAAGCTCGTGGACAGGACAGGTTCGATATCGAGGGAATTGAATCTCTAGATTTTAATAACTTTTCGTTTTGAAAGCAAAGTATTAATTAAATTCATTTATTTTTGAATTTACAAAACACAAAAAAAAAAAACAACACAACTAATTTTAATTTCTAACGATAGCAAACGTACGTTACAAACATTTGGCTACAAAGCGATTTAAGCCACAACCTTCTATATAGAGTAGTTTTAGAAATATTTACATTTCTGTAAAACAATGTAGAAAATAAGGACACTTATGATATAAGCTATAAATCAATTAAAAATATTTTAAGTGTAACCATTTGAGCATTTTTTTCAATAAAATTTATAGAAAATAACAACAAATAATTGGTCTATTATTTTAACTTATTTTTGGCCATTGTGAAAGCTGCACTACATGAATATATGTACTGGTTTAGTTTATTGCAAAAGGTAAATACTCGTAGTTTTATATGTTTTAATACTAAGAACATTACTTAATTTGTCCAGATTTCTTCTTAGATAAATATTTTTAAAAGGTGTTATTTTAAACTATTTTAATTCTTATTCAGCCATCACTAATTGCATATTTCTAGCAGTTCTCTATAATTGTCGGGGAATTCCGCAATACAGATTAGCATGCGCCATTTAAACGAAGCACATGCGCGGAAACAACGTTCTAGTGTGGCTGTGATCAAACAAATGCCGGGCTATGGTCACAGCGTATTTCCGGGTGGCACATTGTTTTGCCGCGCCGTGATTGGGTAATTTCCTTCCCTTTGCCAGCGCTGTACATTTCCCCTACAAATAAACAACTGAAACACAATGAGGTTATCATAAACCGCATTATACTATACATTAGTTATGCATACAGCTCGCAGTCACAAATATAGAAACTCTTTTTATTTTTCTTCCTGGCCATTTACATTTCCACAATATTGCCGTTTTTCATTGCCACGGAAGTTGGTGTATCAGTACTAGAGGATGGCGGGCCTCGAGCCAGCAAGTTAAGCTATGCAATGTGTAATAACTTTGTGAACAAGGCGGAAAAGTTTCTATAGGCATTTTCCTAAGACACTAATGAATGCGTGGAGTAGCGGCAAACAGCGGAATACAGCTTTCCCGTCATTTGTTTTATGATGTCATTGACATGTGCTGTTAGAGCTGTTAAGTGCATGTTTTAACAAGCCCACTGTAATTTTGAATTTACAGAACTTAGTGTGGAAGATATTTACTCTACTATTATGAAATTCAATAATAGTTTCTGTATGGATGTGAATGGAATTAACTCTAGAATTTTTAAATTAGCTGCTATATATGTGTGTGTGCTTCTTGCGTGCGTGCGTGTGAGACAAAAAATAAAGTTACGGTAATAATGAACCGACCAACATTTCTATAGCTGCTAAGGTCTTTGAAATACATTTGTGTAATCAGATTGTTACTTATTTTGAAACTAATTCTTTATTTAACAAAAGACAATTTAGATTTAGAAATTGTCTAAGTGCCATAAATGCAGTTACATCCTTTGTTAAGCAATGCTACGAAACTATTAACGAGGGTAACATCGATTTAGGTAGGCTCTTTAATTTTTCCAAGGTTTTAGATATGTTTTTATCATATACTTTTATTAAAATTTAGCTTCTATGACTTTCAGGAGCAAACGTCTTGATTTTGAAGGTCCTATTTCAATTTTAGATACCAGGTAACTTATTTCGAAGGAAGTTGTTTATCCAAATGTGTGTGTGCGTGCGTGCGTGCGTTTTTTTTTTTTACCATTGATATGTGTGCTTAATAGCTTATTATATGTCAAGGATAATATAAACATTAATTAAGATCATTGTGTGAATGAGTCGAGCTAACGCTCTTTTGCTCCACTTAATTGTTTAAATATATAGGATCAGTATCACGAACCCTTCTTTCGCAAAATTTAATAATTTTGTTTTATTCAATATGTCGTGGTTTTTTTGTCCCGAAATGATATGCCACTGCTTATTTCTCCAATTTTTTGTATTTTATGTTTCTGACATGTTCTTTTAACCGTGTGCCTATGCTTCTCTTTGTTTTGCCAAAGTAGAATTTTTCACAATCTGTATAACAAATTTTGTAAATGGCTGCTTTTTTTCTATTGTGGAATACTGCCATTAGTATTATCAATCAGGAGATTTTTGACATTAAATCTGTTTACAGGTGCTAACCTGATATTAAGAGCTTTAAGAATATTATGAATATTTTTGTAGCCCATGGATGATTTAGAAATTGTTTTAAAGAAATAGCTCATCTTTTTTTGCTCAAAATGTTGAGGTTTCTTTAATAAGTTTTGCCTCTTGAATTTCTGTACTTTTTGTTTTCTAGTTCTTTGTTATAACCATTTTAACCGCTGTTCTATCTATTAGTTTGTATTATTTAAGGTATTTATCTTTGCTAATTTTTGGTTAACTAACAATTAGCAATTTTAGTTCATAATATAAACAGTTTTGCCCAAATATTCCTAATTACTCGACATGCAATAGTTTAAATTCTTTACATTAATAAATTCTAGTACTCGGAAGTTCAAAAAAGTTTTTTGTAGTTTTTTCTGTTCAACTATTTCCTAATCTTCCGTAAAGATTTAGAGAATTCTCGTATTTAACATTTAACATGACTGTACATCATACTTTGGTGGCTAATGCATTATGCACCCTGAATGATTATTGTGATGTAAAATGGCAGTTCCTTTATATTGTCATTTTTTCATTTACGTTGCTATATGGTAATAGTTTCTGGCAATAAAGAGCAACTATCAGCTAAAAGTAAAACGTTTTTATAATTAATATGACAAAACAAATAAATTAAATGTAAAACGGTGCTAGTAAATTCGATTAAGAGTTTTTTTATTTGTGGTATTTTAAATTTTCAGGGGCAGTTTTGAGTCAGTCTTTTCTTCAATATTTTTACTGTTTGGCAGTTTTTTGAGTTTCTATATTGCTTTCAGTTTTCGTTTATGTTAACTTTGTCAATTCTGCAGGGCCCCAATAAATTTTTAGAAAATGCCTTCGAGGAAATTAAATTTAGTTCGTGCAGGAATTCAAACATTACTCATTTATTTATAATCTAGAATAGCCTGAAGACCAGGAAAGCTATGCCACATATATGAGGGTAAATAAACTTTAAACCGGATTTTTAAAATTTATTGAAACTAAATTAAATAATGTTTTTTTTTTCCGTTCTCTGTAGAGAGAGCCATTAAAGCCCTATACTCAGGGATTAAACTTTGCAATCAGTGGCTGCTGGTTTAGGTTAGGCGCGTGCGGATGACTTAAAGTAACAGACAGATAGGGTACAAGAATCTGCCCTGTATGTATGGAAAAAGAAACGTGGAAACCTTTCTGCATACTACAAGGGGACGGAAGAATGGAGAAAGAAACATCTACTGGCCCCGTTTGTTATTCATGAAAGAGAGCAGTGGCAGTGAGAAACTTTGCTGGCAGTTAAGGAGGAGGAGGGAGTAAGTAAGTTGTTGGAACGTGATATTTTTTGGAATTAATTGTATATATTTGTGAGGGAGTGTAAGATGTTGCTTTTGTGCGGCGTTTTTTCTATTCTCTTTATTTTATTTATGCATTTAAAAAGTTAAATATTGCTTTTTTTTTCAATTTCACCTATTTCCAAGTGTATTGGGAAAGCACATCGGCCCCAGGACCCTTGCGACATGGATGAATTAGATTTGTAGCAAATGTATTTTGTAAATAAATATGCTTACTACCACTACTACTTCTACTACTACTACTACTACTACTACTACTACTACTACTACTACTACTACCACTACCACTACCACTACCACTACCACTACTACTACTACTATTACTATTACTACTACTATTACTATTACTACTACTATTATTACTATTACTACTACTATTACTACTACTACCACCACTACTACTACCACTACTATTACTACTACTACTACTACTACTCTTACTACTACTGCTACTACTACTACTACTATTACTACTACTACAACTACTACTAACACTACTGCTACTACTACTACCACCACTACTACTACTACTATTACTATCTACTACTACCACCACTACTACTACTACCACTACTATTACTACTACTACTACTACTACTACTCTTACTACTACTGCTACTACTACTACTATTACTACTATTACTACTACTACAACTACAACTAACAATGCTGCTACTACTACTACTATTACTACTACTGCTGCTACTACTACTATTGCTGCTGCTGCTACTACTACTACTACTACCACCACAACTACTAGTTCTACTACTACTACTACTACCCCTACTGCTGCTGCTACTACTACTGCTACTACTATTACTACTGCTACTGCTACTACTAGGTACTACTACTACTACTACTAGGTACTACTACTATTACTACTACTACTGCTGCTACTACTACTACTGCTGCTGCTGCTGCTGCTACTACTACTACTACTACTACTACTACTACTACTACTACTATTACTATTACCACTACTACTAGTTCTACTACTAGTACTACTACTACTACCACTACTACTAGTTCTACTACTAGTACTACTACTACTACTGCTGCTACTGCTACTACTACTACTACTACTACTACTACTACTGCTACTACCAGGTACTACTACTACTACTACTACTACTACTACCAGGTACTACTACTACTACTACTACTACTACTACTACTACTACTACTACTACTACTACTACTATTACCACTACCACTACTATACTATTACTACTGCTACTATGTCGGTCTTTGAGGTGTAGTGGTTACCATACTTAAATTCCAATAAATTTATATAAAACAGAAATTGTTTCGTCCAACTATTCATACAAGCCTCCAATTAAAAGACTAATGATTACGCTACCTTACCTCCTAAACCCAAGATCGCGGGTTGAAACCCGGCCAGTACTGGGCGTAAAAATCCGAAGTATAACTTCCTTCGGAAGGGAAGTAAAGCCGCCGGTCCCGTGTCGTACATTTACGGCAAGAAAAAGAATCTGAAGCCTGAAAGAGAAGCCTCTGAGCAAAATTTGTCGGCCGTTTCAGGCCCTGACTTGAATGGGACGCTGATGACCTGAGATGTTAAAGTGTGTCCATAATAAAATCAATCAAAAAATACTACTGCTACTACTACTGTTACTACTTCTACTACTACTATACTACTACTACTACTACTACTACTACTGCTGCTACTACTATTACTACTACCCCTACTACTAGTACTAGTACGACTATGCTTTCTGATTAATTGAAAACATCTTGCTGGCCACCTGGAGTGCTGACGGCGGCGTTAAGAAAAAATGAATATGGTAACCGCGTTACTCTTGTCTTATTACTTACACTAATCCCAATTATCAAACTGTCTACTGAACACTCACCTGGCGCAAATAAAAAAAAAACATTATTATTTCATTCCGTACGTAACAGAAGTGTCTTCATTGCCAGCACTCCATTACGGCAAGTTTATATCCGCTGAATAATTCACCTTCAACTGTGGAGGTGCGACCTCCGCGGGATTACCAAGATAATTACATTGTTAGCGGTAACTCTCCCCCAGCGTGTCATATTATCCACCCTTACAATATTATTTCGCTTCACCAACACCGATTTAACACACTGCCCTCTGGGAGACACTGAGGTCTTAACCCCTCATGTCCCAGCACTAAACACTTCACCGATTATTTAGTGTTAGTTCCGGGAGAGGGAGTTATGGCCCTTCATTTGATGATATAATGTGGCTGTAGTCACAGAAATTATACTGTTATATTGGTTTTGTATGATAAGTGCTCTTTGGTGTGTAAATATATAGCATCGCTCCTAGAAACACGTTATATAGATATACTAGCAGTCTCGCACGTTTATTCCTTCTGGACACTAACGCGCTCCGGAATGTATAACATTTTTGTTTTTAGTTTTTGATTAAATTTAATATATGACCTTTCAGGTTTCACATGATACATGATTCTGTGGTTTGCTCAATTTTAAACCCATTTAACAAAATTTGAAATGAAACTCCTGGGCTATCAGGTTTTACAATTTTGAACTAGCTGTGATAAAAATATTGAAATATCGTGCTAATGAGGCATTGTTAAACTCCACTAGGAAAATTTGGGTATTAGCCAACTTGTTAAAAACATTAGCTTAGAGATTTTTATGGTACCCAATTGTTGTTTTCTAATGTGATTGTTCATGGGGAATTTAGGAGCTCAGTTGAGCTGTGAACATTATTCTTGTGTTTGAATTTCCAAGTAGTTATAATGGGTATAAAAATTCATTCTAAGGCATTTAAAAAAGGAAGAATGTTGGTAGCTGTTTCAATATGTTATGGAGATTCTAAGCTCCTATCTACACCAACTCAGGTAGGCTCAAATTAAATTAATTTTAGCATCTCTGCTAAGAAATTCAAAGAAATTGAAGATTAATATAGTTACTTGAAAGAACTAAACGAGAATGAGTTTTAATGGTGTTCACTACTGAGGCGGTGGACACTGATGATACGTGAAATGAAATGTTAAACTCGCAAAGAAATTGTTTTTAAGGTAGGAAGCTTTCCAGGCCTAAGTTTAGGGTCCTCATGCCATTTGTGGACTGAGGAAAACCTGGAAAAAACCTCAGTCAAGGAGGACGGTCCTGGTGGGAAAATAAACTCCTGGCGGGAATTGAACCCCAGATTTGCCGCTCACGAGTTCGCGCCTTAACGATCTTGACCACCGGTAGCGTTAATGAAGTATTTATATGGAAAAAATGTATTAAACTATTTTTAAATAATGTATTATATAAAAGTTGTGGGCAGAGTGGCTTGTACCACCGGTAGCGTTAATGAAGTATAGATATGGAAAAATATATCTAAACTATTTTTAAATAATGTATTATATAAAAGTTGTGGGCAGAGTGGCTTGTAAATGTTGACAAACCACCATCATGAAATTGCCGTTAAATTTTTACTAATGTATTCATCACGCCTATATGCAATAGCATCTCATAGTTAAAATACCATTCATTATACATATGAAACCGGCAAAAATACTAGCTTTTCTTAAAACAGTGTGAGATTAGTACATGTTGCGAACCATCGATTAGAGTGCTTCGGGTGGAAGTATTCTTTGTAAAAGCAGGGATATATCCCCACCTGCTACTAAATGAAGTACCTATAGCCAGTACATAGGATCTAATGTAGAAGAGTTGATAAGAATACAACTATAATAGTAATTTAAAAAAGATGTTTGATGATGATGATAATAACAACAACAACAACAATAATAATAATAATAATAATAATAATAATAATAATAATAATAATTGTAATAATCGTGATTTGTCAGTGGCAGATATATAAATGAGGCTGTAACACCAACCAGCTTAGATAATTGAACAATGACAGATGTTATTGTGTTATCAAAATACTGTTTATATAAAAATAAAAGTAAACAGCAACATAAAATAAGCTGCAAAGCAAACTATAAGCAGCCTGGTGCGGAATTTTTTTTTTTTTGATTGTTTTATTTATGGACGCTCTTTAACATCTCAGGTCATCAGCGTCCCATTCAACTCTGGGCGTGAAACGGCCGACAAATTTTGCTCAGAGGCCTCTTCTTTCAGATTCGAGGTTCTTTTTCGTGCCGTAAATGTACGACACGGGACCCACGGCTTTACTTCCCTTCCGAAGGAAGCCATACTTACGATTTTTACGCCCGAAAAAATCCATCTGTCCTGGCCGGGTTCGAACCCGCGTTCTTGGATGTAGAAGGTAAGTATGGTAACCACTACACCACCAGGACCGACCTGGTGGGGGAATGGAGGTACAAGGAGAAAAGAAAAAAAAATGTTTGAGAATTCTATTCGTGCTTACAGTGTGAGATATAAATTATTTCAGAGATAGGGATTCTAAAATATTGAAAGAAGTCACAGCAACACCACGTGTAGATCATGTATAAAAACAAAGTGACGAAACTGAGGAAGTTAAAACACAAATTACAAAGGGCAGAAGTTAAGAAATGGCATGGGCTTAAAATAAATAAAAAAAGATTATCTGCATTTGTCATATAGAATTCATAATTATTATGGGCTGGCCATTAGACAAAACATTGCAAATATAAACGACACGAGGAAAATTCTTTGGGAAGTTTCATCTAGCTCACACGATGAGAATTCTCTGCATGGTTTGCGTCGCTCTGGAAATGATAGCTGGTGCAAATAGATGTAAAAAAAAAGGTAAGGAAACAGCAGAAAAATATCACCGTAAACCTGCTCTACCAGGCCCAATATTAAACATTATAAAGACAATATTCATGGTGCTTGCAGGTAAAGATTTATTCCTAAAGTGTGTCCATGGTGAACTCGGAACCCGAATGAATGTGTTCATAGGATTATATAAGTCGATACTGGTGGTGTAGTGGTAACCATACTTGCCTTCTAAACCCAAGATCGCGGGTTCAAACCCGGCCAGGATCGATGAGTATTTTGGGCGTAAAACTCCTTCGGAAAGAAAGTAGAGCCGTACGTCCCGTATCGTAGATTTACGGCATGATAATGCACCTCAAGCCTGAAAAAAGAGGCCTCTGAGCAAAATTTGTCGGCCATTTCACGCCCTGAATTGAATGGGACGCTGATGACCTGAGTTGTTAAAGAGCGTCCATAAAATGAACAAAATCAAAACAAATATGGTTTATATGCCGCAAGACAGATTTTATATACTTTGACACACTTTATTTGGGAATGTATGATGTTATGGCAACATTTAATGATGGGAACATAATCAGATGCTACAAAATATGGGCATAATTATAGTTAATAATCACTTAATTTCCTTCTCCTTACCTCACGAGTAACAAGCAATATTCATGATATCGACACCATGATTCCATAGCCATCGCGAACGCTTCTGTAGGAGTCTGTTTTGACCACTGGAAAATTGCAGTTGCAATAGCGGTACGGCTAGTGAATGTGCGACCACGGAGAGTCTTTCATTGTTGGATACAGCAAAAAGTCGCTTGGAGCCAGGTCAAGTGAGTAGGGAGCATGAGGAATCACCACAGCTGTTTTCATGAAGAAACTGCTACATCACGTTCGCTCTGTACGTTGGGGCGTTGTCTTGCTGAAAGAGCCCACGTGCAACCTTTTCCGGCCGTTTTTCACGCAATGCTGCAAGGAGCTTCTTCTTCAAAACACCTTCGTAGTATGCACCTGTCACTGTAGTGCCCTTTGGAATGCAACGGGTAAGGATTACTCCATCGCTCTCCCAGAACATGGCCACAATAATGTTTTCTGCAATGGCGCTTACCCGTAAATTTTTGGTGACGATGCATCTGAGTGCTTCCATTGAACCGACTGGCGCGTCGTTTCAGGATTGCGACACGGCATCCATGTCTCATCCATTGTCACAATCGATGAAAAGAACGTTCCATTTATGCCGTCATTGCGTGTCAACATTGCCTAGCAACATGCCACGCGCGTAGCCCTGCGGTCGTTCGTCAGCATCCATGGCACCCATCTGTAGGACACTTTTCCCATTTTCAGGTCTTCATGAAGGATTGTGTGCACAGATCCCACAGAAATCCCAGCTTTGGAGGCGACGTGTTCCACAATCATTCGACGATATTCCAAAACAACTTTCTCCTCTCGTTCGATCATGTCGTCAGACCTGCTTGCCTTGATTTGTTGTCACAAGATTATCTGACTTCCTTGAACTGTCGCACTCATGAACACCATCACCACATGTCTCACTCAACTGGCGATGAATTTCAATCTTTGTCAAACTACACTAATGGAGAAAACGAATGATTACACGCTGCTCTTGTAATGAAAACGTCGCCACTTTGAAGTATCAAAAACATTCCTATTCTCGCCGCTGCCGCTTGAGTTCTGTATGTCATATAGTGTTGCCATCTCTGTCACGTATTGGCAACCAGGCCCGCGTGTTTTAAAACAAACTTCCTGAGAAAACAAATTGGAGGTGTTATAGCTTGAATACACCTCGTAGTACTATTACTGAAGCTAAATTTTTTCATTACTCTGCTTCCGCCATCTACTTAGTTCTTTCCAAACGAGCATAATGTAAAAAATAAATAAAAAGAATATTTACTTAAATATCCAGATTAACTTTCAAGTACTAACCACATATCTAAAAAGTTATACTGCTTTAATGCTCCTGCGTTATTTTACCAATGACTACTGAACATATAAGCATTTTTCTATAAGGGAGGAAATTTACAGAGATCCATATTAAAGAAATTGAAGATTTTGAAGTAGTTTATAGACTTTCACTCAAGGCTTGAGCAATCCTGAGCATATGTTTGACTCAGCACACACATGGGGAGTTGTAACGACTTTCTTTAAATGCAATATTGCGCCGGATTTGCCCTATGAATTCTAAAACAGATAATGCCATGTAAGGCATAAAATTAATGTAAAGGAAGCCAGAAACCTATTTAAAAAATTGAGTTGAAGTTCTTTGCGCTAGGGATGATACATGATTTAAAAAAAAATAAATAAATGTAAGAATGGGGTGTGTCAAAATCAAACTAGTATCGAGAAGAAATAAAAATCGAGGAAACGTAATAAAATAAATATAGAATCAAAATAAAACAATATTTACATACCTCCATGTTTGCAAACTTCGCTTTCATACGTAATTGCAGAAGGAAACAGTAAAACAAAGCAGAAAAACAAATTAAAACAACAGAGCCTCTGGGCAATGCCCTTCTCTCCCAAACCAGTTGTTCTTGCTTGCAACATTTCCTGAATTGCTGAAAGCAAAGATAAATGGCTTACTTTAAAATGTGGCAGACTTTAGCTTGTACTTGTCATCACTTGTTGCTAACAATTTATTTTCCAGACAGATTATTTATTGGCTCTCTTTTTGATTTCAGGTGAGTGCAAGTTAACAACCCTTTACTTCTTGAAGAAAACAAGTTGTATCCCAATTAATTGAATTACATAGGTAAGTTTCCCACGGATTGTCTCATCAAGTAGTGCAAAAAAATGTCTAATAGTAGTGCATTCCACTGGTGGTTGTTGATCTTAGCTAACTGACTCGGTGCCTTGTCACCACATGTCTACAGCCGAGTGCAAGTGGGGACTTGGGTTAATTAATTTAGTTTCATACTCTAGAAAACAGATTTTACTTCGTTCAAAAGACACTGCGCTCTTTGCATGCAGAGCATACGAAAAGTTTTTTGTTGAAGAACTGAACTTTCTCGTTGCATAAAATACCTTTATCTAAAAGATATATTGTTTATGTAGTAATTGTTAAAAGTTTATTCACATTTATTATAGATAACTTTTCATTTTATTCTTCTTATCGCTGTACTTAAGGTTAGGCTTTCAAATTATAAAATTTATTACAGCAAAATCTAAATTTACTTTTTTCGCTGTTTCACAGATCGACAAGAATGAACGCAATAAATAGTATACAGTAACGTATTTTTCTTACCGTATAGAGCCGGACGTTGTCATGCTGTACTATACGTTTCTTTTCTTAGAACATCACATTATGTATTAATGCAGTTTTCATGCAATGTTAAAAATAAAAAAAATTCTACTGACACAGTAGTTCTTCAAATATTGGCATTTAGTTATAAACCCTGGCCGCTTAGAGTGTATTTTACGTCTCGGTTACTAAGTGTGCAGCAGATGTTGTACTTCAATTCAATATCATTTTATCGGCGATCCTGAAATTGCCACCTTACCTCAACTAAACGCTTATTGTATCGGATGATTGTGGTTAATTTAGGTCATGAAAAGTTTCTAATTTCATTGCTAATGCTTTTCTTTATATTTCGAAAAGTTCACTTTTCACCCACAAAGTGGGTTTGTTGGCGAATATTTTAGATTTGCGTCGATTTCATAAGTTAAAAACTATTTTCACTCGTATATGCAATTTTTTTCTTTCACTAAATCGATAAATTCAAATTTGTGCACAATACCATGGGGGAAGGAGACAATCAATCAGAAAAGTTAGGAATACACTTTTATCGCACACGATTAACTAATAACTAGTCATCCGGTTTCTTACACACTTAACTTCAAGTTATATTCACTCACACCATAGCACTACCACAAGCTATGAGCCATCATCGCGCATGTAAATAAAAACAAGTGACAGGCTTAAGGGGAAAAGGTAGTCTTTAGGTCCTGACCTATACTGTACCTCTCTCACCTATTTTCTATAGTCCAGTACCATCATAATTTCATTCCAATTCATTCTTGTTTTAGTACTTAGAAACTCCCATGCTTACTAATGGCATTCCCCCCCTCCAAATGCTCAAAAGTCAACGGTATATCAATCTCGGCGAACAGTGGAAGCACATAGGGGAAAGCGAAGTTAGAGTAAGGAAGCTATCCCCTGCGATACTCCTAGTAACTGAGAGTAAACCATATGGGCGGACAAATTTTATTACTAAATTTCTATGTATATGGCAAAAAAATTAATAGATTTTTACTCCTGATTATCATTGCATCCCCATCTTGTATATCACATTTTAAAATAGGAGACAATGATAATCATGTTGTGTTTGATGGTAATTAATGCTTCTACTTCAAGTTATTCAAAATAATTGGTAAACAAAACTATATATATATATATATATATTCTGCAATGGTATCCTCACACGCACACATATGTTCACACTCTTACAAAAAGAACAAGAAAAATAATATTCACACCACACGCGCGCGCGTGTATATATATATATGTATGTGTGTTGAGTGTGTACTTATATAAATATATACACATATATATGTTGAGTGTGTACTTATATATATATATATATATATATATATATATATATATATATATATATACACACACACACTCAACATATTTTTCTGCAAAATAAAAACATTGAATGTGCATTCATTTATATTAAAATGTTTTCTTGATTAAATTGGTGTTAAAATTCTTTCAAAAGCACGTCTACTATTTCTTTTAAAATATTCTTGAATAAAACTTGGTTTAAGGGAACTCTATGATTTTAATAATAACATTTTCCCAAGCATAAACTCTTGAACAGATCTAGTTTTTACACTCACACTATATCGGCTCGCGTAGGCAACTAGTTTCCGAGCTCGGGAAGTTATGCTGACGATCACTTACTGTGCTGCGGAGCTGACGCATGCTTTTTTTGTTCGTTTTCGACCATTTTTCCGGTGAATTAGATGAAATAGGAAACTACCCAATTCTATAGCACTTTCACATCATTCCCTCTCGAGGGAGCTGAAATTTGACGGACTTTCAAATTACAATATTTTAAAGTTGGAAGCTATGTGTGTGTCAATTATTTAATTATATCTCTTTCTTGTCGTTTATAATAACGCGTATTTAGTTCAGATTGCCTTCTTGCAAAAACTAAGCTACTTATTTCTATATTATAGTCCAAAATTGCATATTTCGATAAGTCCGGCAGTGTGTTTTGCTCACTAGCTATGCCTCTCTCCTTCCGTTGCTCAGATATCGTGGGTAGTCTTCTTATATGATTTATTTTGCTTTTATTGCTATTTTTCTTTGAGACATTCTCTACTAAAGAAAATTGCAAAAACATTTTATTCAGATTTGAAGTCACAACAGTAAACTCCCATTTACGACTCAGGCGCATTAATTCCAGGCTAAGTCTATTCATGCTGTTTTAAGAATATAAAGATTTCGTCAAATTAAACAGTTTTGAATAGTACATGATGTTTATGGTTCAAAATTTTCTATGTCCATTATTTCTTATGGAAGATAACAGCCGGTGTCATTGATAGATCAGTGGGCATAGTTAATATATCTGAGAGATTTTATATTAACATATCTAATTGTTTTAGTGGGTAATGATAATTAGAAATCAACGATACTGAAACAATTCCAATAACGTAAAATAAAACGTATTATTCCTTAAATGCACCCATTGCGTGTCATTGAAATATGCAGCGTGTTTCCAAATCTGTTGTCATGCATGGTACATTTTGAGGGATCAGAAAATGTCTTTCGATTAGGAATATCAGTTTGGCAAACTTTACGAAGAGACATGGGGGTGATTGAGCTAGAGTTGACTGTAACCTTCAGTTGTTTTTCCTCTTTTTTATTTTTTATTTATTTATTTATTTATTTTTCTGAACAGCACGTCTCCTGGGAATTAAATTAGGAGAAAATGAACCTTCCATCTTCCCTGGTTTGGTTTTTATTACTCCTTTCAGGAATAATTAAAGAAAAAAAAACTCCTTTATGAGACACTGGTTAAACACTTGCGGCATGTGGGGCGCTATGGAGCATGGAGAGTGTATTTGAAAGAGCGTACCAGGTTTATTCAAGGAGATAATTATTGTGATTGCTTCAAGTAAAACCATTGCATACAGTAAACTTCCTTGCTTTCAACACCTAACTGACAGGATTATGTAGAACACGGGTTCATAAATGAACAATAAAAATGTGTGCTTTTTAAAAAGCTAAAATACGGGCCTAGCTATGTGTTTTATCGTCCCTGCTTGCTGCATCATGTGAGACTCTTGTTTGCGCAACAGACCTGATTTTCATACCAAACTAAATATGAATATTTCTATTTAGTCGTCATCAGTACATTTGTTCTCTGTTCTTAATTTTGTAATTTTCTTTTGCCGTTTTTCGATCTACTCCGAAATTATATTGCGCCAAAATGCGATTCCGGACGTTCAAATCAGCAACAACGAACAAATAAAGTATAAAAATTGCACAGATTAAATTAAGACTAATACAACACTCTCCGCGGATAGTATTAAATGTACAGGTGCCCCATTTATATTGCTCACCTAAAATGGGTAGCTTTTTTTCTGATAGGTCCAATGAAAAATTGTTTCCAATAAAGGTTTTCTAACGTTGTATGTTATTTTGGGTGAACAAGATAAATGGGACGCCCTGTATATACATAAAATAATAACTTTATTTCGGATTCTAAGAATTATGTAAAGTGACTACATATAAATAAAGGCAGGTGAATTGAAGACAGGTTAGTTTATAAAAGTTTTGAGTGAAACATGCGACACATATGTTCTTTGAATTATCTTAAGAGGGAATGCCGTGGTCGAGTGGTTAGACTACTTGTTTCCGAGCAAGACGACCCGGATTTGGTTCCAACGGCCATTAGTGGGATTGGTGGCAAAAGAAACGGCTCGTGGACACGTTCTCTCCGGGAACTGTGATTTCCCCTATAATTCATTATCATCTCACCCTCATCTTCATCATCACCATTCAGCACAATATAGTAATAGTATTTTCGAATAGCGCATTTCAAGTGGGCTACGCTATTACACTTTGCCGCCCATCTGCAAAACTCCAATGCCTTGCAGGCAAGTGAGTAGCATCAGAACTCACTTCCTAATTATCTCAAGATAGTCGAATATTCTTTTGTTTTCAACAGCTGCTAGACTTGCTTTACTGAAAAATTACTTTGGAACATTTTAAACTCGGAAATAATTGTCAAGGGAAGGTGAAGTTTGTAAGTACGACTGGAACGCCCCGATTGGCCGAGATCATTAAAGCGCGAACTAGTGAGTGGGAGGTCTGAGGTCGATTCCCACCAGGACCGTCCTCCCGGACTGAAACTTTTCCAGGGTTTTCTCAGTCCTCATAAATGGCAAATGCCAGAGAGATACCCTAAACTTAGGTCTGGAACGCTTCTTTCGTTAAAAAAAAACCTTTCCTAATATATCGTCACATTTCATGTATCATCAGTGTTCACAACCTGTGGTGCTTCAGTAGTAAAAACGGGCGTTAAACACTATTAAAAAAAGTCATTGTTGCGGGCGAATACATTTTTGCACATGTAAAGAACAGACTTTTTTTCCTTTAATAATTTGTATATCTGTAGTGTGATTCATTTTGTTTGCTGTCCAAGTTTGTCACACCGGTCTTTTTAAACATCCTGTAGTTTTTTTTTTTTTTTTTTTTTTTTTAAAGTTTGAGCAGAATAAAATGAGATCATTGTAGTTTTCTTATATTAACAGTGTATTAAGATACATAAATCTTTATAAACAACACTAATAATAAAACTAATATGCGAAAACTTAGATGCTTTCATTGTACAAAGAGCACCGAAATCTGGTTCTGAGTTTGTTCTTGTATTGATTTAAGAGCTTGAATGGTCTCCCGTGAGTGAGAACTTGGAAATTGATTTCATTATACAGAACATCAAGTTCATCCGGTTTCTCTGGAAAGGAAAAGAGGAGGGGGAGGTAGAGATGATAAGGAGTTTTGAATTTTGTAGCGCCAAGCTTCCAGGACGCTTGTGCCTGAAGCGATAAGACTGCCTTCACTTCTCTACAAAAAGGCGTTATAAATCCAGGGAATTGACATATCCCGACCCTCCGAGCCTCAGCACATCCTGCTCGTATAATTCAGCGAGAGATAATGTCTCGATATGTTTTCTCTTACTTATATCTGAGCAAGAGACTACAGTAGCTGTAGGATTTTTCACAAAGTAAATTTGCACGATTACACGAGTAGGTTTCCAATACCTGCAGGCGACAATAAGCTTCAAAGTGCTTATATCAAAATAGAAGTTTCCCTCATGAAAACCCATGTGATTGTATTCAGAATCTCTTTCTGTGATCATGTTCAACTCTGTGTTTCAGAATACAACTTTTTCAATCTGCTTTACTTTGGTAACGATAAAAGTACGACAAAAACATTAGACCGATATGCTCTTAAAAGTTATGTAGCCGATTTGTAATTCACTGTACCTGTTCGATTGGGTTTTGCAAAGGCAATATATCTTAAGTGACAAAATTAATGTGAAATTAAAATCCTGGTCACATTTTTATATTATCTTATCGATATTCACATAAAAATTGCAAAAAATGTACATTGAGAACAGGCAATAAAACCTATATCAAGAAGAAACCTCCTTATAAGACACTATTACTTCCCTATCGATAAGGGGGTGCATCTGTAAGCTAATTCCATTATTGTGACACAAAAGGTGGGTTGTGCACCCTTAAATCATCAATGCTTCTCCAACAGGTGCAGAATAAGATGGTAGAAAGATATTTGTTGAACCTAATCTTCACTTGTCATTAGGATAGAGCTCGATTCTACTTTAATCAGAGCAGAAAAATCGTAGTTATGGAATTAAGTTGCTCATAGCACCACGCTGTTTGTCTTTTCTCAGCCAAGTAATTCAGCAAAGGCTTGTCCAGAGCTAAGACATCAGTCAAACATCTTTCAAATGATGGCCTAGGGCAATATTTCTCCAAATTGTGGTTTTCGGATCCCCTTGAAGTTCCCAAATTTGGCAAGAAGTTAGCCAGAATTTTTCCCTAATGACGTATTTTCAGTTTTTTATTGTAATTATATTATTACGATTGACATTTAAGTATCGAACTATAGATACCGTAGATAAGAAATATTGTTTTCAGTTCTTTGAAATGAAATACGTGTTTAAACATTTAGTGACAAGATTGTGTGTTATAAGAAAAATATTTTGATTATGGACGCGGAGATGTGACAGGTTTAAAGTGCTACATCACTTTCAATTTGTATGGTTCCTATGTTTAGAAAGTTTTGTCATTCACAGTAAGTTATTTACTCACCTCTTAATTTGAAATTCACTAAGAAAATGTGCTGCTTTGTTTAAAACTTTGAAACTACCCTGTAACTATATAACTTTATCCGCGTGGAATTCTGTCACTGCAAAAGTATTTCTCAGTGTCTAGTTTTTATTAAAATATGTGAATTTAAAGAGAGGAAAATATGCTACTGTATTATCAATTTCCTATTTCATTTCAGGTTACAGTTTTAAATGCAAAATGTTTGAACTTGTGTAGCTTCAATACGTTGCGGCATTTTTGAGGGAATCCTAAAATATACTTATTTATCGTAACTATAGCATCTTTAGACTTATTTTAAAATGTATGGATATTGTTAAGGGGTTCTCTTAGACCTTTAAGAAGTGGGTTCACGTGTCGAAAAAGTTTGGAAACCACGGGCCTGGGGTCTCACCACTGATGTTGTCATTCACAAACTCCTTAACATTAACTAAAGAATCAGGTAAACTATATCGGCGATATGATTAATACAAGTGAACGATTTTGTGCTCAGTTTTACTGAAAATTAGACTAGATCTACATTTTCGAGAAGAATGCTGCACAGTACTAGTCAATTTGAATTTGTTCATTGTCTGTCAGCGCATGTTTGTGGCACTCCAAGTTTTTCTTCTGCAATCTGCCAATGACCCAAGTCTAATGTCACTTCTCACACATACTCACTGTATTTAGGCCATTTTCAGTTTTTAAGAGGAAAGTAAATTAACCCTTGCAATAATCCACAAATAATTATTAAAAGAAGAGAAAATGAGCTGCTTAATCAATATTATCAATACACAAAGTTGATCTAAGTGGCGACGGTAGTGAGAAGTTAATTTGTCGCGGATTTCGAATTCAAGAGAAAATTTATTAATTGACAAACATATCGGCAAATAGAAAATACAATTTTTGTGATTTACACTCCATGACAAGGCCACCTTAATTGTGTAAAATCAAAAGTGATTTTTAAGGCACATCTACCTACAAACCAAAAACTCATTGTTCCAGTGTACATCCATTGAAAAGTTATTAATTTGCTTTTCTAATCAAAAGACGAAACAATTCTTCATAACAGAAATACAATTGAATAGTACTTAATTTAAAAGTTATAGGGGTGAAGTGTGCGGTGAAATCCTTATGTTTTTCATGGGCCTTTGGTTCATGTATAAAAATCAGGTTTAAGACAATATAGTGCATTAGAAGTGTATCACTTTACTTTTATAAACACTATAGAATTATGGTGCTAATTGGAGTGAAAGTTCAGAAATACATTTTAAAATTTACTTAAAATGTCTTTCTACAAGATGTAGCATGATGCAAAAATCTCCAGACTCATTTAAATAATTCCAGATGATAGATTACAGCCTTGGATCACTGCTATTTGCTATCCACCAGTCGGGTTACAATCACAAAATTCTCACAACTTATTCTATATAAATTACAAATTACATTACATTCGAGTACTTTTGGATTAGGCTTCTAGTTAACTTCACTATCGGATTTAATTTTATTTGCAGTTTGTTTCATAGGATTTCAAATAGGTAAAGATTAAGAGGTCACGGTCGAGAATCGAACCACGGATGATCGGTTTACAGTACCGATGCTCCAACCATTGAGCGTATGTAGACTCAAATGGGAGATACTCGCGGTTGTGGTTGGTCAGGCAGTGGTAGAGCAATGGGTTTTGTGTGAAAACAACATACAAATACTAAAATATCCATATCTTACTGAAGCCATGATTATAGGGATGATAATAACGGTAAAAACGATGTTAAAATGATAGGAACCTGTTCTTCTTGTCCAACTAGCTGAAGTTTGGATTATGTCAGCAAGAGATGATAGAAATGCTCCAAAGAACCGCATGCAGGCAAGACCACTCACTATAAGAATAGCTAAGGCAAGGATTTAAGTTTGCATAAGATACGCATTTTTTTCTTTTTGTCACCGGATCACACTTACAGAAGTGTTATGATTAATTCTCTTCTTTAAACTGCGGCCCGAAACGATCGATAATTTCAAAAGATAGCAGAAAGGAGGCTGATAATAAGAAGGGAGACTTGACTGCAGTAGGGACATAATTCCCGAAGGAATGCTTTCCCGTACTCCTTTATAATGTCACAACCCAAGTAAAGTCTACTAGCTACATTACCTAAAACTTTCCTAACTACCTAGGGGGAGGGAGTTGCGAAGCCAAGACTTCCTATTAAACCAATAACATTCTAAAACTTCCTAACAAAGAAGAACCTACGGGATCAAACACAAAATCAAATACGTATTTATGAGTAAAGTAATCTGACAATTATTTATTATATTTCTATCATCTTTCCCTACTCACCTCTTTTTTCTGACTGACACTACGTCACACTGTCTAGTTCAACAGTCAAAACTTACCTGCCTCCCAACTCTACCTTTGCCAATGTTTTTATCAGGCCAGCTCTGTATTCCCTGCCGAACCATCTAGCTAACAATATAAAGCAATAATGCATTGACAGTGCTTTAATAACACATACACAATGCTCTGTAGTATTGCCAATGCATTATTACTGCATATATTCGCCACGATATAATAGAATGTTGCAGGCCAGTCTCTGTCGACATTGCCAAAGATGAACAGTTAAGGTAGTAATTAATATGAGCATTTCCCAGTGAATTTCAATTCAATAATATGCCTCAGTGAAAGATGAATATGGTTTGATAGGTCGTCACATTAGAGGCGGCATAACGTGTGCTAATTAAGCTTTCTCTCCTCACTCGAATCTTCTCTTCCAGGCGCGGCGGTCTTAATCTAAAGGTTCTATGTTTTGTTCAGTTATTGTTAGAACTGCATTTCATTTTACTTCTCGTGAACCTTCTATTGTATCTCGCTTGCGTTTCTTGATTTACGAGATGGTTGGATCGGATATTTTGGATCGGAGGAGGATATTTCGGTACTTCAGTCTTGATCAAAAACTGCCCCCCCCCCAATTGGGGCACCTCCGGGAGGAAAGGAAAAGGTGGGAAAGACCGGGGCCACGAGGATATAGAGGCGTTAAGGTATGAACTTGACGAAACTGTTTCCTGATAAAATACCACAACTCGGGCGGAGCCCTTCAAAAGAACCACTTTCATATAAAACGCCGGGGCAGAAATCTTTTCAAAGTGAAAGCCACCGCCACATCGCACCGGCCCATCACGCCCTGCCCTTTTCGGCCGTGTAACAGAACCAGCAGAATGAAATGAGATTAAATTGGAGAAGGTAATTCGTAGAAAGGAAAGATCCAGCTCAGCATCGCCTAAACGACTAGGTGAAACCACGAGAAAACCCAAGAACAGGATGGCCGATCCCAAGGAATTTGGACGCGGGATCTGCAGAATGCAAGTCCCCAAGCTTTACCGCATGAACCATTCCGCACAGTATATAAATATTTCCTATATACAGAGTGCGGATAAACAATGTGCAAAACATTGTACAGTCGAAAGACAGTACCAAACCATGCATTTTAAGAATAGAAACGAATGAATGAACAGTGTTTAACGCCCGTTTTTGCTACAGAGGCACCACAGGCGATGGACACTGATGGTACATGACATGAAATGATACATTGGGAAAGGATTTATTTTTAAGGAAGGAATCGTTCCAGGCCTAAGTTTAGGATACCTCCCCGGCATTTACCATTTATGAGGACTGAGGAAAACCTGGAAAAAACCTCAGTCAGGAAGGACGGTCCTGGCGGTATTCGAACCCAGACCTCGCGCTCACGAGTCCGAGACTTAACGACCTCGGCCACCCGTGGCGGTGAATAGGAACAAGGGGTCACAGAAGCTTACTGCTCTACATGCGTCAACATTAAATCCGTCATTTTAGAGTCTCGGATTGTGAAATTTGTTTGTGGCATGCCAGAAGTAAATACTTGTACCGCACTAGTCACGTCTGATGTTCAAAGCAGCATTTGTGTTTTGAAGCCTACTGGATGGTACGGTAATATCGAACTCTCGGCTTGAAATTACGCGAAATTTATGTGGTTCCAACATGACGGCGGCCTTGCACATTTTTTACTCCAGGTCGAAATCACCTGAACAGAACATTGGTAACAGATGTATCGGACACGATGGGCCAACTCGGTGGCCTCCATGGTAAATCAATTAAGTACGCGCATGTAACGTTAGTTTCTCCTTGTATATCAGTAGTATTTACTTGTCGTGAGAGTTATATTTAATTTTAACTGGCAAATGAAAATGTTTCATAATGTCAGATTTCAATTATGATCATGTAGCACTTCTGTTATTGAAGTGCATCTGCGATCCCTTGTTTCTAACCTCAAAATGCTCAATTTGATACTGCATTTTACTCTACTCATTTGTACGCACTGTTTTTCGCACCTATATATTGTTTTTTATGCTCACAATCGTTTATAAAATATTCGGTTTTAGAATTGTATTGCGTAATACTTATAATGTTTTTAAGCACATTTTTCCTGCATTTAGCTGCCCAGTGTACTTTTTCGCTTTTTGGAATAAAAATTCAAATACATGCCATATACATTTGAATTTAAAGTTCTTTGCATGTCATGTTAAGTTACAAGTTAAATTACATATATTTTTTCCGCAATAATTAAATTTTTCTTGCGGTTATTGTACTGCATTATTAAGCCAAACTAAAATTAGCAATAAAGCAACGACTACTATAAAACCACCACCGAAGAAGCCTAGTCCACGCGATGGAAACATCAAGGGAATTACCCAGCTGAACGTTTCGTGCTCTGGGCAAGCAGATGATCACAGTCTCTGCGTACACTTTGATATCTGCTGATAATCTGACTTCCTCAAGAAATAACTTCAATCCCGTAGACAGCTGTACCGTATCTGAGGCATTACCAGACGTTCTATGAAGGGGTCTGCTGGCTGCAGGGGAAGGTCTTAAACTGAAACGCTAACTTCACTTCTTACTTGCTGCAGAAAGAATTTCTTAAGAAAGTTGAAACAATGTTCAATAACCAACAGGCAAAGTTATTTTTAAAGTGCGTAATTATATTGTTGCATGTTAAACCGAAGTATTCAGAAACGTTTAAAGTTCATTTTAATACAGGCGTCGTCCGCACAAGAAATTTAAAGAAGGAAATGTCTTAGAATCAAAAGGACTGCGTGGACCTACAATTTGTACCCTTCATAAAAATGATGAACTCAAATATTGCAATAACAAGGTACATTGCAGAAGAGCCGTTTCCAATGGGCCTCATTATCTAATCTGTGTGTTAGATTGTATTCAAAATCATTTTTAATAACACGAGGAGCTTACACTCCAAAAAGAGGTAGCCAATCGTACAACTGTGGATTCTACACGTTTTGTGTATGACGTTCATATCATTCTATAGATCATGGCATCATACTGTGCAGAAATGTTTCGATGTTATACCAAGTTCGCCTAGACTACAAGGAATAAGTTCAAGCACTGTTCTTTCAATATTCCCCACAAAAATGCACCACATAACCATATATTAGGACTTTGTGAAGGATATGAAAAATCTTGAGTATCTAGCAATCAGCTGATAGGGAAACAACTGTTGAAGCAGGCCATGGCCAGTAAGGTCGCCTCATCTTGTTGACGCACTTGCATCACACGGTTCTTCAGCGCACAAAGTGTATAAATACTCTCCTGTAAACATACACTAACTTGATCCTTATACTTCTGATAAATCGTTAATTTTGATTTCATATGCATTCTGAATGAAATGCGGACCTATGTTGTCGTGGGAAGACACAGCGGTTCACAAGTCACAACAAGACGTTTTTTTAAGGTATCAACTGTCACAGTCAGCCGCCTGCCAGAGGGAACATTTTTCATCATGGAAAAAGAGCGTTCTACTTCCACTGAAGTGATTGGAACATATTTAACACGAGCTATTTCGGAAAGACTTATACCAGTAACAACAGAATGTTCTGCTTTCAGGACATCATGGAAATGTTGATCAAGACGTAGTAAATAGTCCTGGCGATACGCAGTGGTTTCTGGTTGAATTCATTTTCTAAGGGAATCGGGTAATATGTCTCTTACTTCCGTACTGTAGGTACGGTTTATTGCACATCTGTACCGCTCTAATCTTTCTCGCTTGCAATTGTTTTTTACATTTATGCAGCTAAGAAGCTACCTCCTCAAAAATGTCCTAGAATTGTTTCGTACAGATCATTACAAAGTATTTCGCCAAGACTATTCAAAACTACAGTACGTCCCTCATCCTCTGTATTTCCTGGTATTCGTATGCTCGAGGTAACCGTGAGTTTCTTTCACTAATGAAGGTTCTATATTTAAAGAGCTTAAGTAATGGGATTGGGAGAAAGTTTTTGACTGCTTGAAAATAATTAAATGTATAAAAAATCCTCAATAGGTATTTTTGAAAGGGGAACTTGCTAATTAATTTTCTAGCTTTTTTCACTTATATATTGAAATTCCTTTATGTGCTTTTTAAAACGAGCAAATAATCGCAGAAAATAGAATAACGAATCAAAACAGACAAGAAATATGTTTCAAACCTTAAAATGGGCAACAAAAGGTAAAAAAAGGCACAATTAATCTGGCTCTACCAACCCTGAATGTATAAAAACATGGCGATTTTTATCTGACCCTTAAATACCTATAGCCTCCCAGATATGAAAGGTATTTTGCCTAACATCCCGGCTCTGTATATCTCATTCGTCAGACTTTCACAATTTTGGAGATACGATATTGATAATTTGCACAATATTGGACTGGGCTATGAAATCTTACTGCGTCAGCTCATGGAATGTAATGTGTATTTCCTTTTATAAAATTATTTTGCAACCGATCTTTGATTAACCTATTTTGGGACAGGCACCCTGTAATTCATACATTATATATATGTATATAATTATTTATATGACATTTTCCCATACTTTTCTGTGAGGGACTTGTCCACAAATTTTGTTCTAGTATTTATATAACAATCGTGTAACTTGAAGGTGTTATTGGTGACTGGAAAAATGGTGATGGGAGTTTGATTCTATGCAGATACAGCTCACCATCAATAACTCTTCTAGTTCATCTATAGCGATGTTGCTGATTTTTAGGACCTCATAGTGCCGGTTTCAGTGAGGGGAATTAAAGGTGATGTGTTTGATAGAAAGAACACCTTGTCATCTGCCAGTTGACGTTGTTTATTTAACAAAAAATGCATACCAGGGAGTTTCTCTTCGGATCGCGGTAATGAGACGTTTGGCACACACGCGGAGTTATAATGCTTGACTAACAATTGTTTTCTGACTGCTAAAAAGGCCGAGCAGAATTGAAGTTCCAGTGCGAGTTCTGACTTCCGAATCCTGAATACCCCAAAAAGGGCGATTTCCTGTCCTTAAATACTGAATAAGGCCCGCTTGACCACGTGACAAGGGGAAGTTTTATTTTCCCGCCACTGTGGATTTAGACAGCCTTATGAGCTATCGGTGACATCATGCAACTCTCATATCATTGGCTAGCCAAATTATCTGAACGTAACAACTTGGCGATTTGTCCAACGCTCAATTTCAATTTCTACCGTGCGTTAAAGTTCCCCGCACTTTAACGGTAGCAAAGTATTAACAGCGTTCTTCTTTACCAACATAACTGCCGGGGGAAAAGCAGCCCCCCTTTCCAATGAACAAAATAAAGAATTTACTCTATTATCTGCCAGAAGGGTCCCTCTGCTGTTCGAGCGAGAATTCCTGCCTTTCGTGACATGTTAACACACTTACAGAACCCTTCACTTACAGCTAGCTGAAATAAAAAGCTAATTAATTCCTCACAATTACTCACAATTAATGCGGTACCAAGGACGGCATCAAACTACAAATTCCACTTTGAAATTTTCAATTCGCTTAATTCTGAAAGTTTATATATATATACTGAGAAATAAAATTGCCTTTATGAGTAATATATAATGAAATTTACCCCACGAGTGACCGAGGTCGTTAAGGCGCGGACTCGTGAGCGGGAGGTCTGGGGCTCTAATCCCGCCAGGATCGTCCTCCCTGACTGAGGTTTTTTCCAGGTTTTCCTGTCTTCATAACTGGCAAATGCCGGGGAGGTACCCTAAACTAAGGCCTGGAACGTTTCCTTCCTTAAAAATCCTTTCCAAATTTATCATTTCATCCCAAGTAACACCAGTGTTCATCGTCTGTGATGCCACAGTAGTAAAAACGGGCGTTAAACACTATTAAAAAAAATAAGAAATTGTTCAGCACTTCAAAAAGCACAATAAATTCAAACTAATTAAAACACCAAATCACAATTTTTTGAGCAGAACCCCTTTTTCAATTGAAAGCACTCCTAAATATATATTTTAGTTTATTTTATTAAGTTTTTATTTCTTTTTTAAAAGCGCTGAACAGACTGGTTCATTTTTTTTTTTAAATAGTGTTTAATGCCCATTTTTGCTGTTGTGGCTTCACAGGCGTTCGACATCTGATGATGAATTTGGAAAGGATTTTTGTTTTTAAGCGTCCCAGGCCTAAGTTTAGTGTACCTTCCTTCATTTGCCATTTATGAGGATTGGGGAAAACCTGGAAAAGACCTCAGTCAGAGAGACAGTCCTGATGGGAATAGAACCTTAGACCCCCTGCCTTAACGACCTCAGCCACCTTTGGCAATCTAATTTATTGTGTTTTAACATCACGTGAGGCTTATTTTCTTTTTCTCAGCTGTGTGTAATGCTACACACAATTTAATTAAATTGAAATAAATATTGAAAACAGTTATTCTGCAATGTGTGTTAAAATAATAGATATTTATAATGCAAAAATTTCCCAGAATATATCTGAAAAAAGGACGTTTAAAAATGTGTAAACGTTATGCCCATATATGTGGAGATTAACTTTTTAAGAAAGCAACAATGAACTTTAATTTTAGTGCAAGTTAATATAGATATTAATATCTAAAATAAACATTCGCCCTTTAAATCATTTACCGTTTACCATCGTGTTTTAGTATAGCTTTAGCCTTAATATTGCAGCAAGAAATTGTTTTTATTTGTTCACAATTGGTTTATTTTTTATTTAAAAGGGCACGTGACTTAGTTTTCTAATTGTGCACAGCGATGTAAACTGTAAAACAGTTGAGTGTTTGTGAAAATAAAGTAATTAAAATGAGTATATATTATTCCCCTCAAAGGAGTATAAACACTGCTGTAAAAGTGACTAAAATGAAGTTAATCTAGGTTGCCGACTTTGTCAGCGCGGTTAACTGCGTCACAAAACCGCAGTTCAGAGGAGCCTCTCCTTGCGTCACTTCATTATATGCTACACCGCGGCGCTGTTGCACAAGTTCCGGTAACGTGTCTCGCCTGCAGGTAGAATGGATTCTACGCGGAGTGGACTGGACGATAGCCGCTACATAAAATGTTTTTGTTACCATGGGGAAATTGGATGACAGGGTGAGCCCGCACACATACACACAGTCTTTGTGCTGTTGTTGTGGTGATTTAATTTTTGTCGCTGAATTGGTATGGGAGTTGTTTAGTTACGTTATAACGGATGAGAGTACCGGAAATTATCACACGAGAGACCTTCGACATCCTAGAGCAACTAAAATTAAAAGTCTCGGCTATAATATATATATGTATATATATGTATATATCACTCCTTTCAAAAGAAATACTTTGAATATTTATGACAAGCTAAAAACCCTTGTTTTACAGTATTTGGTTACAACTTAAGTTCAGGTTAATTTTTTGTCTTATTTCACCCTTTAGATTTAAAAATTCACGGTTAGTAATCTAATTCAAATTGAAATAACTTTTGTTACTATCTAATTAATATTTTCAACATTTGTTTTAAATATTATATTCGGACAATAAGAACAGGTTGAAGTTATAAATTAACAGTAATATTAAAAGTAGAAAAGGATAAAACACTTAGATAAAGTCTAAATTGCGTGAAATTGCTTTCAAGTGTGATTTTATCTAAGTGTTTTATCCTTTTATTATTTATTATTACTGTTAATTTATTACATTGTTAATAGTGTTAATTTATTTTTATTTTTATTTTATATTACGTTTTATATATATATATAAAGCTTGTCTAGCTTCTTGCCATTGAAGAACTCGCAGTAGTTCGAAATATTGCAATTTCAAGTGTGACTCTTTCTCTGTGTTTTATCTTTATCTACTTTTATTATTAGTGTTAATTTATATATATATATATATATATATATATATAATACGTGTACATTCAGGATATTCTGAACATGTATAAGAAGAGCCTGCGTATTTCGTGCGATCTAGCTCAGTGTCCACATGTCAAAAATTAGAGTTACTAGTGTATTCTCCACCTGATGGCCCTGCACAGATTGAACACAGACTGAAAAAAATCGTTATTACTTATTATAATTATTGCTGAATGTAAGCATTCCGAAATATTTGTTATGGACGCTAAATTTAAGTCACTGAGATGACATTTATGTTTGCACTTCTCCCTTCTGTGGCTTAAAGCTCACTCCTTATTTTCTGCATACACAGGTTAAAGCCTATAATGTTGTATAAAATTCATATGGATAATTATGACAAAATTATTCCGAAATTTCCGAAATCATAGTTTTTTCACCACTGGAAAACTTTAAAACACTGAAAAGTTTTCCATTTAATTATAATTACCACTGATATTAAACTCTGGTAACAAATTGTGTAATTCTTTATTATTATTATTATTATTATTATTATTATTATTATTATTATTATTATTATAGGTTATGTTAGACGTTCTTAAGAGGTAAATCACCGCAATAAAATAAATACAGGGACATTAATTAGAGGTGGTATTTGTTCAGTGAAATTGTTTCATTTATTTTACAAAATACCATTCACATAACTTTATATTTTTTCTCTCCTCCATTTCCCCCACCACTTACGATTATCGGATAATACAGAGCCTTCATTTGGACGCGTTGCCGGCTTAATCAGAATTGGTCTGTTTCTAACCGGTTTGGTGCCTCCCTCCACTTTCCCGCCTCTCTGTGTGTCGGCTAATCAGTTGACGCGAAGACTGTACTGTACAGGAGTTGAAAGTTGTGAGATCACCTGTTTCATGTTATAATGCGTTAGTGCTGTTATATTGCTAAACAGCCCGTATACTTTAGCACACAGAATGTTCATGTGTGATTCCTATGTGACAACAAAAACTTGTAGAGAAGTGAGACGACGATTTATAAACAGTGCGTCTGATACAGATAGGTTCGTAATCTTGTGAATAGATTTAAGGAAACAGGATATGATTTTGATAAGTAACCGAAAGTAAATCGCCGTGTTCTTACAGAGGAAAAGTTCAATGATATCGAAGAAAAGTTAGAACGAAGTTCAAACAAATCTCTCAGAAAGCTTGTACAGGAAACAGAAATTTCACAAACTTAAGCTTAGAATACCACTAAACTTTTAAAATTAAAACCCTATAAGACAACTGTAGTTCAGAAATTGCAACCACGCGATAAAGTGAGTGCAGTTAATTTCTGCAGTTGGGTGTTGGATAATGTTAATGATCGCTCTATTGATCCGCATTTAATTTTGCTTTGCGGACGAAGCAGACTTTATTTACATGGCCATGTTGCGACACAAAACAATGAGTCTTGGAGTGCAGAAAAACTCGATGTTGTACAGAAAATGCCCTTATTTGGCCGAAAAAATTGGTGTTTGATGTTGCGAATGCTTACAGAAATCTGTGCGCTTGAATTTAGTAGGTCATGAATATTTGACTTCGCAGCAAACAGCGTGCTTCCCAGTACCAAGCAAATCCCCATTAAACCGGCCACGCGTCCAAGTGAGGGCTCTGTATGTATCATAAGGTAAATTTTCTGTAAATTGCGGGAAACAATGTACGGTTCGCAGATCAGTCATTACAGTAATTATAAAATTAAGCTAGGCTCACCAGTTATTTAACCTAATTTTTTTTATTCCTCTGTAAAATTTAGAAACTTGGCACATTCTCAACTAGGGATTTATGAGATAAAATAAAAAGTTCACAAAAATCACTGTCATTCAGAAACTACCAATAAATGAGCCAAACCAAAAACCGCAGTAAGAAAATTCGAATATCTACCTTCCTTCATGTGGTAGTCGATTTTATTTCAATGACAAGTACTAGAGTTTAAAAAAATGGTAAATTTTCTTTACGATCAATGTTTTAATTAATAAAAATTCAGCTTCCACTTATAATAGTCAATTGTTAAGCACATACGATGATAGAAGCGTCGTCAGGTGAATTCAATGAGAAATAAACACCACTCGGAGCGGATTTAGAAGACAACATCAAAGGTACCAATGCAAACTGTCCATACCTATATCTTCTTATATAATGTCCTGATTAATATCTTGAACATAAATATAATTATTTACAAATATAAATTTTGTAATCATTTTAGATAAACACAAAATGATAAGCTTATACATATTGTAGCAACCCATGTAGAACCGATTCGCTGCATTTCCTAAACTTTCTAACTTTTAACTATCGCGTGTTTGCGGTGCTACGACTATCTATTGTTTTAATCTAACATTATCACCGGAATCTTTATATAAAAGGAAATAAGGGAACAAACCTCAAACAAAACACATATTTATTATTAATATACGTTGATAACTGTTCATTATTTCTAAATATTTCACATTCAACTACAATTTACATATTTCCCGTACTTTATGTGTCGTTCATATCCTATCCTTCACTCTTCTTTCTCCTGATTGAGCCACGCCACGCTATCCGTAGTTACTTCCCCGGTGTTCTTCCTTTATTCCCCACTGTGCCCTTGTTCTTTATAAATAAATTGTATTTTCTGCTCAACTGTGTATGGCTAATATATATAGCAAAGATGTGTTAACAATTTCTGAATAAAACATACACATTGCTGTGTAGAACTGCCAATGCATTATTATATTCGCCACAATATTCAAGATTAATTATGCCCACTTTGAACCTGAGTTTGTTTGTTTACTTTTGTCGCTTTGACTACATTGATCTTCTTGCGATGTCTGTAGATTATGGAATGAATACTATAGTTGTACATCTGTAGTGATTGCGCTCGGAGTCCTAGACACTTTAAGCAAGGGGAACGGTTATTATTTTTGGCGGTTTTAACTATTTACTGGGATTTTAATTGAATGTTCATTATTTCTGAATGACTGAATAATTAATTAGGTGATTAGATGATGATATTCTTGAGTTGCCTCGACTTTTGAAGTCTGGAGTTCGATGTTTCCTATTTCTTTAGTTCCAAAACAGAGGATAGGAATCTCAGGGGAATATGGAGTGTTTTTAATGTCATTAGGGAGGGAATGGGATTCTTCACTGAAATAATACAATTTTGGACTCAAGTTTAACTTTGAATTCATTGGACAATTGAAGATTTTAGGACATACTGAGCGAGATGACAAGTCTGTTTTTTATATTTACTGTGTATTTGTCCTTAGGCTAACGTTCACCACACTCAAAGATTTAAATACACTATTCACGTAACATTAACTGCACTCCTCCGTAACACATTCACGCCTGACTGTCGCCTATACTTTTGCTGTAATACTTTCTTATAACACTGATCACTTCGATGTAAGGATTTACTATAAGAATAATCTGACTGTCGTAACTTTAACACTGATTTAATGAGACTCGTATATTACCTTAATGACGACGTATTTCTTTCTCTGACTGTAGTGTTATATCTTTCATCTATTAACTACCTTACTAATATCACTGTATTATACTGCCCGGTGTCGTGATCGCTCGTACTGTTCCGTTATTCTATCTCTCTATATTCCTGTAAACTTCAAAAACTTGCTTCCTATATTTGATATAAAATCTTTGATGTATTCGCTCCGCCCCCGCGAATTTTTATTTCTTCAAATATTCTAGAAATGGACTAAGCTTTAACCCCCTATTGACTATTGCATCATATCTTTAATATTGCCTATTCGTCCTAATTCGTTCAATTTTGAGGGATGTTTAGTGATTGAAGATTTTCTTCCCCGTTTTTTTTTTCTCCAGTTTTCTAACACTCAGATCCACACTTTATAGTTTTGCGACAAGGCACGTTTTGGCCATATAAGCAACATTCCTTTGAAACTGTCGGAAATAGCTAAAATTAAGACATCTGTTTTGCATGCGGATTTTTTTGGTGACAAGTTCTGTTACCGATTGAACTAATATTTCTTACTGCGCTCCAGATTAAAGTGTAATAAAACCTTTTCTCTCGTCGGCAGGCCTATCTTGCAGGATTTGCGAAGGGGTAAAATGATTCTAGTGTTAACAAAAGGCTACCCTCTTTCGAGGCGAGGCTATTGTTCTCTTCCTAACCTTACCGACAAATAACCAGCATGTCCTATTGTTATACAGCCTGTATTTTTGACAGATGTTCAGAAGTGTAACCCTTGTCTGAATACTATTTATTGAACAAAAAGACATACATACAATATGTATAATATTAAAATCCTAATCATAATTATAATTTGGTATCCTTGATTATTATGTCATTGTTGACCTTGTTAAACAATACTTGAAATCAAATGCAATTGCTATTATATTTGCCCTCAGAAGCAATTATTATTAAAATATGAATTTTTGAGATAACAATTCTTGCTTAAACTGTCTAGCATTTACCTTCTCAGGCTAAAGAAAAAATCCGAAAAAATCAGGCAGCTTGACCTGATCGGGATTCGAAATCAGGACCTTTAAATTAGTAATCGCTACATTAGGCCACAGAGGCGGTCAAAAATTTGTTTTATATTCAGAAGTAACTTGTTTACTAAAGACTAGGGATTAGGCTCAAGAAACGTGTTGATTCAAGCTTGTTAAATAAGTCTCCTGAACGAATATGTTAACTTGAAATAACCTAAATGTATTTTCGTTTTATTTTACACATCCTTTTGTCAAGTTTCGCTTAACTCGAAAATCCCTTGTATGAAAATGTAGGGGAAAAATCTTATGATAAAAAGATAAGAGGCAAATGTCATTGGTAACTATGACAACCTGAAAATTTTTCCTCCCAAATCAGTCTTCTTTGTCAACTGATAAATATGAAGTAGGGTTAAAAGAGAAGCTGCAGTTTTTTACCCTGAAACAATGAAATATTTTAAGAAATTCAAGAAACTTTATTCTACCGTCCGGTCCTATGAAGCAACGCTACATACAAGAACGTACTCAACTCCTGCAAAACAAACAGCGGATAGATGAAGTTTTGATCACACCCAACTTCCCAAGAAGTGAATAAATCGCTAACTTCCACCTCATTACAGATCCCGTCTTACTGGGCAAACACCTTCACTGCATTGGAATCCCGTAAAACTCTCACTGAAGTCTGTGATGTGATAGAAGGATATGTTTGGACAAGCATCTCTCAGCACATGTACGCCACTCACCTAATCTACACAAGCAACAAGACTTTGGGAAGCTGGTATTTATACAGTGCTAGTGTAACTATTAGTTGGAACAAATAAATTAATTAATTTTATTATCATCCGGGACTTCACTGCGATTAAAGTAGTGTGTTAACGAATTCCGTAATCAAAAACATAATGCTCTGGGAGCTATACATTTCTACTATATCCATATTTGTATCATCTGATGACAAAATGTTCTCGTTACAGAAAAAATACAATAAACAAAAACCTATGTGCAGAGCTGTAATTTAAACGTCTCATGCCTGCCCTTGTGAAGGCAGAGAAGGAAATACCATTGGTTGTCCATCTTGATATAAAAGAAACTGGGGCTAATCTTTCGCTAAACTGTTCTCTAGTCTGGTTTAGGCGGAGCGTTTAGAAATCATATTAGGGAGATCCAGTTAAAATTACTTGGAGCTGACTGATCCTAACCATGGCTTTTCTCATAGTATCCCCTTGGTGCTTAGGCCAATGTCACGAGCTTTCCTCTGTCACATTTCACATCTTTCATTTCGGTGGTTCTGTTACAGGGCCAAAAGGCGAGGTACGGTATGATGGTGGCTTACACTTTTGAAAGGTTTGCAGCAGTCCATTCAAATAGTACATTCAAATGATATATTTGTTGATGTTTAATAATTGTTGAGTATGCTTGTTTTGAATACATTTTAAGTATTTAATTTCAAAGAACAATTCTTCTTAAATGCGGAGCTGAATTTAAAATAGGTCAATCTTGTCATGTATTAATGAAGCACATACGAAGTTTATAATTGATTGTTTACAATCTCCGTGAAAGACTAAAATAATACTGGCTAATATATTTTTATCAGCAGAGCAGATGGTAAAAGCTCATGTATGTGCTATTTATACACTGATATGTTGTTTTTTAAATTACTAAACGCCAATAGTAGATTAAACGATGTGAAAGTTGTAGGGGAATAAAGTGCATTTTTGCACACAATGAAAGAGAAATGTTTTTTTTAATTTTAAAATGATCTTCAAGTGATAATCCCTGAGACTATCCAATGAAATGAAATAAACTGGAATAAAGAGGTATATGTGTCAGTTCTAGGGAGAAACGCAAGATCAGGAATGACCCGGTTTAGATTGGGAGGTTGCAGGATAACAAAATAACGAATAGTTTTGATAGGTGAATCTGCCCGTTTTGTGGAGAGGATGAGGAATGGGAACGTATTCCGGTCAAATATATCCAATGGGAATTCCGGGAAAAAAAAAAAAAAAAACACTGTATTAAGTATAAAAAAAATAAGGCAATTAGAGATCTATTGGCATGCTGGGATCTGTTTACAGACCACATAATTGATTGACTAAGAGGCATTTCCTTGCTAAAGGGCGCCAAGCTAGAAGCAAGTAATTTGGATTGTAACGCAATAACTAGTGTAATTATACACAGTATGTAAGTTGTCTCCGCTCATATGTCTGTAAATACAGTCTTTTCCACTTTTTTATTTATTATTATTTTTTTATATTTTCGTAATTTTTCCCTTTTTTAATTTTTGCCTTTTTTAAATTACTGGCTACTCATGTTTCATAAATAATCCAACATTTCTAGACAGTCTACGTCTTACTTTTCTTTCGCTCCTTATTTTCTAAGAAACTCGAAATTCCATAATTTTAACATCATGAAAATTATTTAAAATTATTCATAGAAAATATGTGATGTAAGTGTATCGGTATATATTATGCATGTATGTATAATTTGTATCTAATTTTGTGTAATATTTAAACAAGTACCTTTGATAATCCATGCATAAAATATATTTTTAATATACAGGGCTGCCAAAAAATGAATACACACTTCAAGCAAAGAAAAATCTCTATTAACATAACAAAACTGAATTCATGCAAAAAGAAAACGATGAGCACTAACTCATCTTAGACTTTTACAGTTACAACAGTTGCTCAAAATGCCCACCATTGGCGTCGATACACTTCTGAGTACGTTGAACTACTGATTGAGCAACGTTTGCCAAAGTGTCCTCAGCGATTGCAGCACATGCCGTTTCAATTTCCTCCCGCAGTGCTGCCATCAAACGGAGTTAGATCTGGAGAACGCGTTGGAAACTCAATCGGACCTCTTAGTCCTGTTCAGTGCCTTGGAAGATTGTCATCAAGGTACACAGTTTTTTTTTTTTTTTTGAATAGTGTTTAACGCCCGTTTTTACTACTGAGGCACCACAGGCGGTGGACACTGATGATACATGAGATGAAATGATAAATTGGGAAAGGATATTTTTTTTTTAAGGAAGGAAGCGTTCCAGGCCTAAGTTTAGGTACCTCCCCGGCATTTGCCAGTTATGAAGACTGAGGAAAACCTGGAAAAAACCCCAGTCAGGGAGGACGGTCCTGGCGGGATTCGAACCGCAGACCTCCCGCTCACGAGTCCGTGCCTTAACGACCTCGGCCACTCGTGGCGGTAAGGTACACAGTACATCTCTGTGGTAATGTTATGGAGAACCATCCTATTGCATACGGTACCGTGAGTCTTAAATTTGTCTGGAATGCGTGCAATTGTTACTCGCGTTGGTGGTTCTGTTCTGTACATACGTCTCCATTGCCTTTGGATTTCAACAACATTCTCGGTTTTCCATTACAACTTCAAAATTGCTTTCCGCTGTTCAAACGATAATCTTGGCTCCATTTTGTTGTACGAACGCTAGCATAACCTAATGTGAGTCACATCTGTTTACAGAACAGCATACGATAATTTTAGCTTCATTTGTTCGTTGTTGATTTACCTGTCACGTAGCAACGCTATCATAATGTATGTGAGTCACATCAGTTTAAAGAACATCATACTACACATTATTGTTGTTTTTCTGTTCAACTTTGAAATATATTAAATAGATATCTTCTGTGAAAATGTGTATACATTTTTTGGCAACTTCGGTATATGCAGAATTTTATAACTCATCTACTACTACTACCACTACTACCAAATTCATAAGACACCAACTTTAGCGCACGCATTGAATAGCGGAAAGAACTGATAAAAGTCAGTCACTATCAATTTTGTTAAAAAGCATTTAATAGAATTATCAAAATATGCGCCAACGCCAAAAATGGAGTTAAGTTGTCATAAAACTCATTTTTGGTGTTCCGTGAAATTTTTCAACTTCAAAGGAAAATGGAAGCTTTTTATTTCCAGGTATTTCATCTATGTTTGATTTTTTAGAGCCACAACAGACAGAGAACATAAGCTACTTGTTGGGCTACCTCATTGAGCACATTATACAAAAATCAAACAGCTTTGCAGTTGGGAGAACGAAACAGTAATATGTTTACTTTATTCACTGGAGAATAATAGCTCTCTATACGTGAAACTCAACACGCACATGTGAAATATCACATTGTATAAAGAGTTTCTGTAGGTGACGCATAACCTCAACTCTGTTTCATTCACTTCATTTCTTTGCGCGTTTTTAAGTGTGCATACTGGAAAATGTTGTGGTGTACAAGAATGTCGCAAAAAGTCATGGTATATCGTTGTTCAAATTTCAGTCGGGTATCGCTAATGTAAAGAAAGAAATTAAAATTGCCTTTCGCACCGCTTCGTTTATTGTTATAAACAGTTACAAAGTTTTGTTTGTTTGAATAATGGTGTTTAACGCCTTACTGAGGCATCACAGGCGGTGACACTGATGATACATGAGATGAAATGATAAATTGGGAAAGAATTTTTTTTTTATGGAAGGAAACGTTCCAGGCCTAAGTTTAGGGTATCTTCGTGGCATTTGGCATTTATGAAAATTGAGGAAGACCTGGAAAAAATCCTCAGTCAGGGAGGACGGTCCTGGTGGGATTCGAACCCAGACCTCCCGCTCACTGTCTGTTTGAGAACTATTTTGTTCTTAAATATGTAAACAAGCCTTCAAAATGCAGAAACGCGAATTTAGTGTATTAATAAAGCATTACTTTTTGAAAGCGGCAACGTCTGTAGAATCTATAGCGAAGTTGTACAAACATTACGGCGAATGTGCCCCTTTACTAAGAATGATTTAGAAAGTTTAGATGTGGTCGAACGAGCACAAGCGATGCGGGCCGCTTCGCACATCCAATGACGTGATGCTGAGCGATCGGAGACTAAAGGTGCGAAAGATTGCTGAAGCTGTGGGAATTTCTGAATCTCGGGTGTGTATGTTTTGCACAATCGTTTGCAAATAAAAAAAAAACTATCGCTATCGGCGAGGTGGTTGCCGCGTTTGCTAACGATTGACCAGAAAATAGAAGAATTTGTTGCTTCCTAGATTAGAACTATTTAAACAGGATCTAAGCGAAATTTGAAGACTGCATGTGACAGTCAATGAAGGTGTATCCATCACTTCACTCCAGAAACAAAAGAGTGTTGAAACAGAGGGTTGCAACATGAGAAAGCGCTCCAAAGAGGGCCAGTCAATGCTCTCAACAAGAAAAGTGATGGTGACTAATTTTAATTGATTTTTCGGAAAAGGACAAAACCATTACCAGTGAATATTATGCTATGAAATTAAACGACGCTTAAGAGAAATCATTCCCATCCTG
This sequence comes from Metallyticus violacea, assembly GCA_030762175.1. Classification (NCBI taxonomy): domain Eukaryota; kingdom Metazoa; phylum Arthropoda; class Insecta; order Mantodea; family Metallyticidae; genus Metallyticus; species Metallyticus violacea. The sequence goes on along the minus strand of CM060843.1, from coordinate 20,809,910 downwards.
CTCCAATGTGATAACGCACCCATGCAAAGTATGGTATGGCGACCTCACAATTATTAAACTTAAGGTATGAAATTCTCACTTATCTCCCTAATCTTCAGTTTTGACTTCCTCGAACTAAACTAAGTACTCAATAAATTGTTGCAGAACCAATGGCACACATAGACAGAAAAACTCATTTATCTAGAGACTGTTTGAAGAGATTTGAGAAATGAAGGCTACAATTGGAGAGTTATCAGGAAAAACTCGTTGCAAGTACAATCAATAGAATGAAAAAAAAATACCTTTCGCGATTCGTTTAAACTTCGTTGTTCATCTTGAAATGTTGAAAAATGTTATGGCATCTTTTAAAGTGTTTCCTCTGATTTCACGCAATTCTTCAGCAAGTACTTAATTACGGCGCGATATTCGAAGTTTTGCATTTTTCAAAATGTACACTTCTGTACTGCGACAGGTAAGTAAAAGTGTCGGCGACTTGCGTAGCATAAAACTGGAGGACATAATTTTATTACTACTATTGCTGAATATAGAACGCATATTTCTATAATCTTAATACTAGAATTAACACTCATACATAGCTGGGTAAACGTACACAGCAGAGAGAGAGAGAGAGAGAGAGAGAGAGAATGTAATAAAAGGATCATAGCAAATTTAATCGAAAATTGTACACTTCCTACGCTTAGAAATCAAATTTTGATTCAAGTTAATACTTGGAGTTGCACTACAATTTATTTTATTTATTTATGTATTTATATATATTTTAATGTTCTGTTCAATGATAGCAAAGAAAAGGCTTAGAATGTAAGTTTTGTTTAGTGCCCATTTGCTTTATAAAACGAGACAAAGAATTACAGCATTTTGAGGAGATTTTAATTTATTGTATATTTACAAGTTATATGAAGGAAGTGTTTACATATAATACGAAATGAGTGACTGATTATTGCTGCTGGAGAATTTCTGCACAAGAGCTCTGTTATTTCAAATGTAATATTGTTTGATAAGGAAATCTGCAAATTCTCCTATATTTAATTTTTACTAATGGTGTACAATAAAAGTGATTTTTGATGAAAAGGGCTTCGACTCGAAATATTGAACGATTTAGTGTAATTTATCAGTATGTGTTTTCTTTAAAAGTGTTGAACTACCTCTTCAATGTGGAGTATATAAAGTGGGACACCATCGATCGATAAGTACCATAGACATAGGAAAAATTCCCTTCCCTGATTTTGCGAAAAACTTTGGAGTTATTATAGACAGCATTCTTTGTTGGGAAATCTGCAGGAAAGCTAGTTCTCTAATCCACGCCATTAAAGGATTAAATGTCCCCCTACCCAGAAACTTAAAAAAAAGATCTTGAAGCAATTCCTGGTGCTGCCTCGTTTCGACTTCTACAATTTTCTGCTAACAGACTTAAACTCTAACCTAAAGCAAAAACTACAGAGTGCTCATAATATGTGCTTAAGTCAAATCAGTGATGTGCGTTTGTTTGTTCGACCATATATAACATCACCATTCACCGTAACCACTGCCCCTCTCCATTGTCACAGGACGTCAGAGACTGCCAAACTTTAGGAACAATTTACAAGAAATTATTTAATGTAGTTAGAAATGATATATTACCCTAGCCTTATATTATTATGCTACATTAAAAACATTTATTTGTTTTATCCTGCTGTAGAATTTTTTATTGTTCTATTTTTATTACTGTCACAAATATCCTTCATATTGTTGTTAGTGTTTTTCATTTTTATGTTTTACTAGTACATTTATTTCCACTTTTGTGATTTACATAGGTTTATTTGTGCATGAATTATCATTGTTACTGCTTTTATATTATTATTGTTTTTTTATTCTTCTTATTAAGTTAATCTTTTTCGATATTCATTTTTGGTATTAGCACAAATATATTTTATTTCTTGTTTTATACAGTTTTATATGTGTACAAATATTGTCTTTGTTACTGTTTATGCTATAATTGTAATATTGTCATTAAACTTTGCGTAATTATGATTAGATTAGTAGAGTGGAAGAGAAGGTCTCAGCTCCGCCAGAAATAAATAAATAAATAAACAAATAAAGTAACTCTGTTGCAATTAATATACTGTCTCACTATAATTACCTAATATTCTTTTAAAATATTTTACTTAACTTTGTAACTCAACAACAATCAGTCTGTATAAAGCTCGAGGCTAACTTTCCTTGGGAGATTCGTGACTAAAAATTACCTTCCGTGTGGGGCATACACACAATGGTGCATATGGACAAGAGGTTCCTCTTACCACTTCCTTTCACACCTCGCGATCAAATACTCTACACAGTTAACGAGACATTGGTTTGCACCTCGTCTGCAAACTGAGTCCCCAACAGATAATAGCCGTAAATACAAAGGCACAAGATAGAAATACGCATAAAAACAAAAATAATAGGAAGGTAATCGATCACATTTTGAGGGTAGAACAAACCAGCAACCCTTGACTATAAACATTGTAGCTCTCTGCCGAGTGAAACATTTATGCAACTCTAAGCTTGGAAATGTTTCAAATCGCCAACATTAAATGCAAGACCGCGGGTAAGCAGTCGCTGAAAATATGCAGGTAATAAATTTCTGAGATCATTAGGTAGAAATGGTTTACATCCTGAAGTAAACCTTCCAAGAAATTAATTGGCTCCTCATTTTGTGTTTGAAGTAATCGTTCCATTCACCATTTCTATCTCTTGGTGATATGGCAAATTAAATGAATTACAATGTGGGGAAATGCATTGTAAGGTTAAGTTGGTTAAGAAGCAGGATTGACGGTTGGAAAAGATTACATGCATGTGAGGAAATTAGAGTCTGCGAGGGGAAGCGACATAATTTTTAACGGCTTTCTGAGAGAGACATATGTGGAGGCTCGAGGCGAGACCCATCATGAATGCAAGTATTAACGTTTCATTATAAAGACCACCTTATTAATGTCTAACTAATTTTTATTTTCAATTAATATCCAAGCCTGATATTTCCTCAATATGATCCCGTTTAGAGTCAGGATGGGTGGGATTTATTTAGATTAGTGTTATGAGTGACGTCCCCATTTCGTTAAATAAGGTGTAGATTGGTGTAGGAGAATGGAAGAAAAGAAGATCGTGACTGTATCTGTTGTTCTTTGGGCACCAAGTGCTTAATGATTTTAGCACCAAGGTAATATTTTGTCCAGATATGTTTCTGTTGATTCATTGTGAATGTCGATATTGTTGGAGAACTACGCTGATAACGTTTTTATTAGTAAATTTAGTAACTGTTTAAGAGCTGGCAATGATAAATCCTGTAACAGTCAATTTTATATAGTTCATAGAAACGCGCTAACGTCAATAGAATTCCGATACGTTTCTGAAGAGATAGTGTAGAAAGACATTAACATTTATGACCACTGTAACGTGGAAGACTGGATTGGGTTATTGCTAAATGAGACTTGGTGTTATGGCTAATTGCCGCAGATAGTACTTGGAGAAGAGCAATAAATTTGTTGCGCCGAGGTAACCGAGCACGCTTTACGAGCCCTTGACAAGAGACGATTTCAAAACACTCTCGATTTCAGCGAAGCCCTTAGCCCAGTTTGCGCAACTGTCGGTAGTTCCCCTAAGTTCCCTTTTATCGCTACGAGGGATAGGAGTGTGGGGAATCCATAAAACAGCGACGTAACGGAAGGCGATGATGCCTCTTCTCCCACCAGATTGCAGAGCACCGGAAACGTTTGCACAAGCCTCTACAGCAGTTAGCACTTGGGGCTCTAGGCTGTTGCTTTCTTTAGAAGCTCAGCATCAGGTTTATATAAAGAAGAGTGTCATTATCTTTTACAATTCCGGCCTTATTTGGTTTTCTGTTGTTTAGCATGTATTGATATGAGGGTCACTCTGGAGAATGGACAACAAGGAGCTGTGACAAAGCAGTGTAGATTTTCATGAAATATGTGCAAGTTGTGTGCTCTCAGCACGTCTGTGTACGTGTATGCGTTAGACGCTAGGCTGGATTTTTGAAATCTATCCTGGAAGAAAATATTTTAGGAAGTTCTGTAGTCGATGGATTTTCCACCCTCACATATGAGGAAAAAAAAAATGCCACGTGACGTGTAGATTGATACCAGAAATATGCACACTTCTATGGAATGCTAAATCGATATTAGTTCAGTAATGCATAGGCAGAAATAGGTCTACTAAGTTCAATTCCTGAACAAGTTCTATGACTTATTGGAAAAAGTTGATGGAGGAAGATCATAAAATATATTTAACAATATTACAGGTGACGAAAGCACCTGAAACTATGCGACAATATCGGCCTGGGTCTTCCCACAAGAGGATCCCCCAACAAAGACAAGGCGAGCGACAAGTGTTGATAAGAAGATGGCTCTCTTCTTCTCAGCTGGTGACCACATTATGACAGTTCCAATTGAAGAACAAAAACCGTCCCAGTCAGATGGTACAGCACAAAATTCCTGCCCCAAGTCTTCTATGTAGTGAGAACGAAGTGTCCTAAGACCTGTTGCACCACAACGCCCCTACCCATACTGCACTGCAGGTGTCTAACATTTGCTACATTCTCCCTACAGTACAGATCTGGCCCCACAGAAAATTTTTTCTATTCCATAAAATAAAAGAGAAAATCCGTGGTCATCGATTTGAATTACCTGAAGGCTCATGGTGCATGCGAAGAATGTATTCGCACACTATTCAAAGAAGCAGGGACTTCAATTTATATAATGGTTTAAACAGATATATTATGTTTTGAAGAATAATTTGATCAGATTGTATTTTCATTTGTTTTAATTGCTTCATTCTCAAACCTTTCAGAGTGAGCCTCGTATTTTCAGTTAGTTCTGTTAAGTTATCTGCTGGTATTTTCATTTTCTACTCGATGTATGACTTATGTGTTTGAGAAAACGCATTTGCTAGTTTGAGTTTTAGCCTGCTTTGTTAATATCTTCTGAGACAAATAACATACATCAGATAGGCCCAGATTATTCTATTACATTTGCCAAACAAGAAGTGTGTTACTTGCCAATCTCATTCAGCAAAAATCTTGCAGTTCTATCAGTTCTAGTACTGTTCTCACTAAAGCGAATTCTTACATGGAGCTACAACCGCAGTGACATCTGCTTCCTCTACCTCCGTCTTATGACTTCATTGATAGAGAGTAACATTGAAGGGAGTATATGATTACCATGTTAGCATCTAGATGGAAGAACGCTACCTCTCTATCAGGCAGCTCCCCAATCATCCTCACGAGACTGGGCGGACTCCATTCCAGACCTCCCTGACTTAGTTCTTAAGCATATATCGGGCATGAAACCCATGTCCTCCTGGCAAGCAGTCAGCAACATTAATCACTAGATCAAGGAGGCGGTCTTTATCAATTCGATATGCAGTAATTTTACATTGAAAAGATGGCGAGACACGTTAGAAAATGTTAAAAGCTTGATTTTTAAAACAATGCTCTCATAGTTTTTTTTAAAGAAAATGTCGTTCTATATTCACCAAATTATGCTGTTTTAAAAACCGTTCGTTTAATTATAATCGTTTTGTATTTATGATAATCCATAAATTTATCATGTTTCCATTTTATTTTTCCGCTCTTAATATTTAAAAAAGTAATATTAAATAAACTGATTTATTGGTACAGAGAATTCGCTCGAGAGCTTGGCCGCTCATGGCGCTGTGCTACGGAAGATCTAGGCATATTTTGTCTCTCTCTTCTTCTGATCTTGTTTCTCCTGCATTCATTCAGTCAGAGCTCGTACAAGGAAAGATGTGTTTTTATGCTTAACTTTTTGTGAGTTATGTTACTGGTTCTTTCATGACGCAATGACGAGGTACACTGTTCAAGAAATATTTTTATATATGATTTGTATGTTGTTATAAATTCATGCAGGAAGATCAAAAGGCGATTTTCAGTAAAGTCTACTGGTTTACCTTCTCCCTCCAGAGTAGCTGAACGGCTTTTTGTGAATAATTTATTAAAATGCATTATATTCTCAACGGGTAGTGCGCAGAAACACAACTTTCAAAATTACAGTTGAAGGTTACAACACTGTTAAAATTTGTCATTTAGGATCACTATTGTGAACACTTACTATCGGTTACATTTCTGTGATTGGATTGGATTTGATTTAGTGGAGTGATAAGGATGGTGTACCTAACCACAACGACGAAGCAGGATTTCATTAAATTACTATATTGCATCGCTGAACAATATGTAATAAAGCAAAGAGATATCCGAGTTTATACATGAAAATCCCTTGCATTATGAGAAAATTGGCGTATGGTGCGTCTGCTACAAGTTACCTTTCTATTGTCACTTAAACTGTAATTTTATGCTGTGATAATGTAACTTAAAAAATGAGGTGCAGTGATTTTAGTAAACTTTCGTCGGGAGTCGGCGGGCTCGCAAGCTGCTATGTTTGCTGCCAGCTGCCGGCCAAGTATACGCGCGAAAGCTATATATACTGTTAATCCCCGCTTGTGCTCTTGAAACAATTTTTGATGGTGTATTGTAAGCCTGTTCGTCAGCATACACGGCATGTGAAACCTGTGCTTTTATTTTTTTAACACAGGTTCCTCTAGCTTTTAACGGGTCGTATATACATTTTAAATAAATGTATGTATTATTTGCAGCTTTTTATACTTTCTTTTAAGAAGTACTTTTTCTGTAAACAGTTACCTAAGATTTTTCAAAAAGGCCCATTTTCTACAATGTGTATTTTTTTTCCCCTTACTTGATTTTTTTTTCCTCTCCTCTGCCTTATCTTGTTTACCTGGACAGGTCAGCATGGATCGCCAGCTAATGATTGGTTCCTTGCCTTTAGAAAGTTCTACCATGCTAAGCTATCTGCTATATGCTAAGTTCTGAACAGAAGCTCTTGCCTTTCTTACACATTGAGAGCTATCTGCGGGACAGCGTGGGTTATACTTCTTTTCGGCCTTCTCTTCAAAATTGTTAGTCCCGGGGGTTTCTCCGAAGATAAGCTCTGTGAATCAAGTCCATAAATAAAGTTTGTCATTTTGGGGCTACATTCACACTTTTATCTGTCATTTAAGACGGAGGTATTTTTAAACACTTGTGCTCTTGCATTGTTATATCAAATATATTATTCACTTTTTTGTATTTCATTTGGGATAATCTTTTGAGAACTATGTCTTTTTGCAACAGAAATTGCTGACTTAGTACACGTTGTGTAACTGGGCTATTTTCAAGTTTAATTTTATACGTATATTATTATTACCTAATAAATTACGTTTGAACTGTATACCTATTTTCTCTCCTATTGTAAAGTTACCTTTTTATGGCCTTATTCTCGGGGGGTTCCTTTTGGTATCCTTTAAAGGTTTTGAAATTTCACAAGGAACTTAAATCTTGATTCGTAGTGTCAATAAAATAGATAAAAACAAATCAATGCCTACTTTTTAGTAGGTGAGTTTCTTATATCCGTTTTTTTTTTCAAATTGCTTTTTTTAACCTCATTTTAAACTGACAATCTGAAGAACCAGGTACTTTATTTTTGCACCCTTGAATGGTTTTCATCTCAACTAATGAGAGTATTCTGCTCAGCTAGGTGATCCACGGGAGGTATTTCATTTTCCTCTTTACTCATATCGGAGAGGCAGTCTCTCATTCTCCAGCTGGGGACGCGCCCTCAAGGGGTTATAGGCTCCCCAGAGGGAACCTACGGGATATCAATGTTGGCAAGCTCAGAGGTTATTGAAATTTTTGTAAAATAAAAAAAATCTTCAATTGGTTCAGATATCTCCAAGAGCAGCTAATTGATTTCACTAATAAATCTAAATTACTAAAAACATACACAAAATAAATTAATTTCCCGAGTAATGTGTAACAGAAAGTAAACTATTTTTATAAATTAAATAACACTTTTTATTGTAAATGCCAGCTCTCTGAGACAGATACAGCTAATTAACACAAATCTCCGTGGTTTGCTTACGGTCGTTTCCAGTATCTGCACAAGGCACATTGTTGGCTTGAGAAAATCTTTCTCCATTCTTAGCTGTCTCCCACAGTTTCGTCGTTAGCCCCTAACACAAGTGCGAGATGATGCCCATTCTTCACTTGATGAGGTCAACAGCAATGCTAGTCTTTCTCCCACCTACTGCTTTTCTTTCTGTTGTCTTCTAAAAAGCATTTCATTGAGATCTCCAAAGAATATTTGCTCAACTTCTTTGATGTTTCCAGAGAAATTAAAAGATAAAAACATGGTTCAGGGTTTTATGGCTATATATCTTCCTAGCAGCAAATGCACTTTATAAAAAAAAACGTTTAAATAATTTGTATGATAGGTTTTAACTCTTGTTTCAGGACACTGCATTTTGCTGTCGACCAAAACAAAGCGTTCAATATTATGTACGGGAGTTATCTATTCGAAATATTAAAACAAAGGGAAGGTATAATTACTTAAATCAGGTAAATAATGTATTATATGTATTAATTGTATATGTAACTGTATAGAACAAGGCTTGCTGAAGACGTTTTTACATAAATATTCATAAACCAGAACTATGCCAATTTGGAATTTGCAATTATGTTAATATGGTTTAACTTATACGAGGGTAGGTCCATAAGTTTCCGGCCTCGCCGATAAGAATTATCGCCTTTACAAAATCCTTATCTGGTATCATACCTTATCTGTGAAGTAAATAATTGCAGCTGTAGCTTCCCCTCCGCTGTGATCAGTTGGTCAGATATAGTTGCATAAAGAAGGCTATGTGAGAGTTCAAAATTGAGTTTCGAGCTGTTATTAAAGTCTTCACAAAATAAGAGTATCCTCCTCATATTCTATCGTAAAAGAATGGGGCGAACTTTTTCGAATGGTCGAGAAAGAATAGAAGAGGAAGAGCTTGCAGGTCGGCCCTTGGAGGTGCGCACTCCTAAAACCATCGCTCTTGTGGAAAGAGAAATTATGGAAGATCGTTAGCTCAAAGTTACAGAAATAGCAACAAGGTTGGGCCTTTCTAAAACAACAGTCCTTCGAATTATTCTCGGACATTTAAACATAAAGAAGGTTAGCAAATAATCTTTTTTCCTCACTTCAAAAGCAGCAACGATTCATTTGTTGTCAGGCATGTTTGGGGCTCTGCCGAGGCAACAAGAGAGAAATTCTGCAAACCATTGTTACAAGAGATGAAATTATGGTCCTCTAGTACAATTCCTTGTCCAAAATAGATTCAATGGATTCGCCTCTAAAGGCCAAGGTCGCTCAATCAACCAAAAAATCATGGCCACAATCTTTTGAGACTTGAAGGAATACTCTTCATTGACTTCAAGGAGAGGAACACCGCAGTAAATGTGGAGTACTATGCTGGCCTACTGCACAGACTACGTGCTTCCATCAGAGAGAAAAGGCGAGGAAAGTCGAGTGGTGGTGTGCGCCTTCTTCACGACAACGTGCCTGAGCATACAACTCTTGTTGCAAAGGAAGCTGTGAAGAAATGGGGCTTCAAGAAGATAGACCATCCACTGTATATCCCAGATCTGGGTGCTAGTGACTATTTTCTCTTCTCAAAGCTGAAGAAGGACCTTCGAGGAAGGAAATTTAACTGTGACGAAGAAGTGATGGATGCTGTTTATGCCCATTTTGCAGACAAGTTTTCTGATTATTTGAGAGGGGAGGGGTTGAATTGTTAATTCAAAGATGTGAGAAGTGTATTGCAATAAAGGGCGACTGTGTTGAAAAGTGAAATATAGTTTTTGTCTTTATTATACCTCGAAAATGGTTAGGCGGGAAACTTATGGGCCTACCATGTTGTATATTGTCAGAAGATAGTTAAACTGAACTTTTCTTTTAATAGTTTATCATGTAAATTTATTATATGTTTAAATTATAATGGCATGCAGGTTCGCCAGAACTGTAGAGCAAATTTTTCTTAGGCTGTACTTTTTTGGCTTCATTTTCTTTGTGCAAATGTTTTCATGTTAATCATAAAGATGTCCACGTGAGAAAAAATGGGAGAATAGATAGTTCTCAAATGAGGAACATTTTTGTTAAACCACCTATGTTCTCTAACACATCGTATAGATATAATTATTGTAGCAAAATTAAAATTATTGAACTTGGTGATGAAAATAAAAACTACTTCACTATTCGACGGTGAAAGATGAGCATTAGTTTCACAGCCGTAACTTGACCAGATATGAGAGTAGATTTAATACTTAAATTGAGAATAGTATGACACAAATATATTGACTGCAGTTCTAATTGATGACACCTGTTGGCTTCCCTTACCTTTGTAGTAAAAGACACGCTGGGTAAAAGTGCTGACCGTGGCTACCTCAGGACGATGACCGAAGTTCGGGCTTAAATGCTTGCTGACAATGACCTCTAACAAACATTTTCTACTTTAATGGTGATTTTTGGAAAGATCCAATTGAATGAAATATTGGTCTTTTAGCTCCAATTTATACAATCAGGGATTCAAACACCCCTCAATCAATAATAACAACAAACCTGTGGTCAAATCTCAAGAAGTTCTTATTTAATATTAGTAAATATTTAGCTAAAGACAATATTCTTTACGGTTAAATGTTTTTTTTTTTTTCGCGTTTCCAAACTATTCTAAGATTAAATGTGATAATAGTTGTATTATGAAATATATTACACAGAACTATGGGTTGCATTATTAAAGAATATAAAACGTTTTGAATGCAGCATGTGGAAAATATTTTAAGAACAAATTCCTAAAATTTTTTGAAATAAAGACCAGAGAGAAAAGGGAATATGAACCAACCGTAGACTTTTTGTTGCAACTAGCCATTTCAGGGGTAACAGGCTAAATAACTTTATAGTTACAGTAAAAAAGAAAAAAGTGTTGTTTCCACGTTGCAGACCTTATCCAAATGTGGGCTATTTGGATAAATTCCAAATCTAGCTTCGCCACATTTTATTAGATAACAAAACCTAACTTTACATTGGTTGCCAAGGAAAGGTACCGATCCAGGCTTGCATTAACTTAATGGAACATGGATATTTTTATGGCTCTAAGTACATATCACCTAGTAACAATTTCTAAGATAAGATGGAATATCTTGACTTTTTAGGGGTTATCTCATAAGCTAATTAGCCATAGTTTTTAATATTGAGCGTCATTAGCGGATTTTATAGTGACAATGAAGGCACACATGTATTTCATAATGAAAATTCATAAATGAGATGGATAAATTAATTTCTGCCTAAATAACACAAGAGTAGAGACAATGTTATGTTCTTATCTAATGAATGGAAGGCTTACTGAAATACCACAAAGCTATAAAAGGATTTTGTGAAAGGGGAAAGTTTAACACACATCCCAACTAACACCCAATGAATAATGACATATAAACAAATTCGCACTATGATGTCCCACATAAGCATTGTTGATATATCTGCATATCTTATTGCTTAGCCAATTGCTACCAAGCGGGATGGCTAAGGCGGTTACGGTTGGGACTCGTGTTAGAGAGGTCTCGGGTTCAAATCTCTGCCGGATATTCTAACCATTGGTTATTTTCGTGGTTGCAAAGCGAATGCTTATTATTATCTACAAATTTGACTCTCTCCCATTTCATTCCGTTGGTTCTGTTATAGGGGCGAGGTAGGCTGGTGCGGTGTGACGGTAGCTTGCGCTGTAAGCAGATATAAATATATCTACTGTGACTTTTGATATGGAAGCGGCCCTTCTGAGAGATTCTAACTCCTTAGAGGAATGACTCCAACATCGTCTTGAAACATGTTAGGGACCCCATCTATGTCCATATCTCATTGCCCAGAGTCCTGGCCGTCCGGTGTCTTCTTATCATCCCTTCCTCACAGATGGGCACAAATGTCCAGCCATTGAGTCCGGCTGATAAACCGAAATATCCTCTTTAGTACCCAGCATCCATAAACTTTTCCAGCATCCTTGACGTAAAATGATGCGGCGATATATACGTTATTGTTAAGTTAAAAAATACTCTGTTAAGTTTAAATGCTTTAATGTTTAATGTAGCCTTAAAAATATTGATGACAGATTCATTCAAATTTTATTGTAGTGTTTTTGGGATATGCAAGGCGAGTCACGTGTCAACCTTACCTTCGTTCAAATGAAACACAAAACACTGGGGTTGAAAATAAGAATTACAAATTAACCAGACGTAACCAAGAGGGCATTTTGAACATTTCATGTAAGAAAGAGTTTCTTGTGTTATGCTGGTACTTCTGTTCCTGTTCCTGTGTGTTTCCCATGATTAAAATACTATGAAGAGCTGTAGAACACAAGTTCTAACACGGAAATAGAGCGTTTCCGGACCCATGTTCATGTAACATATTGTCTTCTTCTTAGTGTGAGGAATGTGTCCTGAAAGTGTGGCCGAACCGTACCCAGTGTATGCGTATGTATTCTGTAAACCCTGTGTTCTCGAGCGCCAGATGCCCTTGCGTCTAACCAAGAACGTTTAGAAATGGAAGTGTGCTGTTATTTTCTGTTTCCATAGTAAATTTTTTGTTATGCTGAATGCTGTTTAAGTGGTATAGTAAAGTATACCGTTTTTACAGAGTAAAAGAAAATTAAAGAAGGAAGAAACATGATCTAAACAAAGATTCATCGGTATCGACGTTTCATCTGTCCCGGTTTTGGGAAATATGCTATGTTCTGGATAAGGGGCATACATTACAGCTAACCGTCAAAACATAGAGGGCAATGGCCATCAATTGAAGAAATCTGCTTTGAAATTCACTCTAGAACTTTTGATTGCAAATGGTTCTTTCGTAAACATTAATTCCATTACAGATTTAAATCATTCTCGGCGTTGATGAATGATAATCGTTACCCTGAGGAAAATCATAGAGAGGAGATGAATGAAAACTTGGATCATCACGAGTAAAGTACTGAGATGATATTCTAGAGAGGCATTACCAATTAAATCATATGTTTGTTCGTTGGGTATGAAAACCTCTCTCTCTAGTTGTACAGTGTAGCAGTGGTTATTACATTTTTGTGGGTAAAGGCGGTGAGATCGTATTTTATCAGTGTGCTTTACTCTCTGGACCATTTACATGGCGGCTCTTGAGCGCCTTCACTGTCATTTAATTTATGACTACAGGACTTTTTGGCTTGGTATAATGCAACAACAATAATAATAGTTTTGCCAACCTCTGCCCCTCTCTAGAAGTCCTGACAGGGTAGTCTCTGGAGTTTTTAATAACAGAAATGTTTTATCCATTTTTTCCCTCGTTCGATAGCGTGTTAACACTGCAATTAACATTTTCTAGCTCCTGTTTTTTTTTTTTTTTTTTTTTTGACGGAAGCTGCTGCTTCCCTTGCTCTCTGCATGGTTTATGAGATTTTTTGGGGGAGAAATAAAACAAAAATGAGGGATGTCCGCCCAGTTAGCGCGATGGGAAGGGTGGAGCTCAGAAAGGGTATAACGAACCTTGCGCTAATGGCTACTTTATCCTCATCATGCCATTATCTGGAACCGCCTTGCATGCACACCACAAAAAATGATAATGCAGGCCATGTCAGCCTTGGAGCTTAGAATAGAAACTTGGAAATATCCTTTTGAACATGTAATAGGGATAACTGCCCTTCATGCTCCGTTTCAAATGCATATGTTTGATATTTGCTTACATGTCACGCTGAGTAATGTGCAAAGTCTTGACACATTGCAGAACAATTTTAATGCAACGATTTCAAGAAGATTTTCCGAAAATGTAAAGGTTGTCGGTTTATAACTTAAGGATGAGCTCCAAGTGTTAATTTATTAAGTTGCTTGTTGAAGAAACAAGACCTATAAGTAAATTAAAACTTCGCAGTTCTACAAGCAGAAACGGTATGTTAATGTTCCTCCTGTCTCACTACGAATGCTTTGTGTTCAGTGTTAAAGTTGTACTATTTCAAAGTTACTGACATGCCTGTGACCGATTTGAAGATAACGGAATATATTAATAATATGCTCCTTCCGGTAGCATATAACCGAAATAATTGTTAGTGATAAATTATTCGAAGGTCGGTCTCATTCAAAGAATTGACTAATGATATATGATAAAACAAATGGCTATTGATTGAATATATTTCTTACAGAATAAGTTTATCTTCAAATTAACTTAGGAGCAAAGAATAGGAATACAGAAATTTCCAAAATGATCGCCTTCATTTAAAGAATTGAGAATATTCTCGAAGAGTTTGAATTGTCTGAGTTCTGCCCAGTTCAGCGCACGATTCACGGCATGTCTCTGCGTGCAGTCTTACAGACTTTAGCCTCATTCTGTCAACTAATTCAAATAGCTAGAGGTCGCCCTGGTGCATCAATCCGTCTCTTTTCACAAACGGCAGCGGAGAAAACCGAACCCAATTCCAGTCAACTAATGTAGGCGAATAATTACCATATTATTCACATCGGCCTGATGGCTCAGTTGGTTAGAGCGTCGTACCACCAACGGGAGGGTAGTGAATTCGCTTTCTCCAGCGGCTATTTTTTTTTTTTTTTTTATGATCCTCATCATTTGCCTACACTTCTCTTACTATATTAATTGTTGAGGGAAGACTACGCATAGGATACAATTTTACTTTTATTTTATAACAATTTATAAATTGCAAATTTAGGTTACATTAGCTTAGGTTAAAAAAAAAAAACTACAAACGTTATACTGTTAACGCATAGGTTGTCAATTTGTTAGGTTAGATTAGGTTTGCTCAGCTCAGATTAAAACAAAATCCAAAACTTATACTGTTAAAGCGTATGTCTTTCCCCGTATCAATTATTTTCTTTGGTTTTACATTGCTACATATATAATTCCTATATAATTTCGCTGTATATTGCATGTGATTAACTATTAATATGCATCCTAAATAGTTCATTTTTTGCATTCCATTGCTGGTTTCTATGCGTTACGACTACTCCACATCGATGCAGTCATTTCCTTAGTTTTCTCTACTGCCTTCCGCTGCCGTTCGTGGAAGCAGGCAAGCGTGACTGGTGTATCAGGGCGATTCTAGCTATACGGGTAAGTATTCTGTCATTACCAGTACATCGAGTTCTCCAAGGCAGACGCACATTGATAGCGGCTGTCTAGCAATAAGAGCTACCGCAGTTCTAATCCTACCCATGCCTAAATTATTGACATCTTATGTTTTGCAAATTATGTTTATTATATTCGTGATAATATAGCTTCAAATTGTAAAGACTTATTAAAATTTAAAGGCACATATGCTCATAAATTAGTTGTAACAAATAGAAAATTAATAATTGTTTTTAAATGAAACAAAGATGATTTGTTTTCTTTGTAGATTTTCAAGTTTGATATTTATTAATGTGGCATTTATTTTGAAAACGAAATTGATATTTACTTTTTTGATTTGGAGCATAAATACCTTAAAACTTAAATATATGTGGCTAATTAAAATATGTATCACTGCTGTAGGTACATTAAACATTAATTCTACTTAAAAAAATTTAACAAATAAATAATTCAAGCATAACAAGGTTTCGGACTTAGGACGTTATTATAACTAGACACATGCTGTGTCCCCTAGCCATTGTAGATCCTAGTGGTCTAGTGTTATAACCATACTTGCCTTCTAAATCCAAAGTCGCGGGTTCGATCCCGGCCAGGACCGATGAATTTTTGGGGGGCGTAAAAACCCTAAGTATAGCTTCCTTCGGAAGGGAAGTAAAGCCGTGGGTCCCCTGTCGTACATTTACGACACGAAAAAGAACCTCAAGCCTGAAAGATGAGGCCTCTGAGCAAAATTTGTAGGCCGTTTCACACCCTGAATTGCATGGGACGCTGATGAGTTGAGATGTTAAAAAGCGTCTATAAACAAAATAAATAAAAAATAAAATAATTTTCTAGCCATCAGAGCACACAGTCTCAATATAACCTGAACATGAACTGAAGGCGGCATTATGAACGCAGCGCTAGCAAATACGTCCAAGTTATCCGAATCGGACACTATTTCTGCCTGTTACTAATTTGTTTGTTTAAGGGTTACAATTGAGATAAGACTACTACTTTTTATTATATCGTTAATCTCAGAACTTTTTTTACCTGCATTACATGCTCAAATGTGTCGCTGTTCTGCCCTGCAATGAAAATGAGGTGGAGCATCAAATTGCTCATCTTTTTCCTCATTTAGCTGTTGTAGCAGCCATTAAAGTTATTCATGTCCAGATATGTCAGTCCTGTAAGTGTCCTTTCGGAAGTAAAAAGTGCCGTCCACCTTCATCTTGGAAACAACACAGAACCGATTAACTTTCGGAGAGTGTTGCTTATAAAACGCAACAAAAGAGATTTCTGTCCCCCCATATGCAAACATTATGTTTAATTAGTCTTCCATCCGGTGTTGCAGTGCGAAGGAAAATGTTTCCCGTCAATGCTTGTCACGAGGCATTAAAGCAATAAGGCTTCACTCTTAGGCACTTTGGAAACACAATCCCAACTGTGGTTAGCGGTATGTAAAGTTGCCTGCTGCTCCGTGCAGTCGCTTAGCTAGGGCTGCGTTGGTTGGAGTTACTCCTCTGCTTCTCCCGACACAGATGGACTGTCTTTATAGAAGCATCCTATCTCCAATGCGGCTCTCAACATCTGCGAATGGCATTTTTGGATGCAGAATCTTTTCCAAATTTCGTGTGGACAATATGGATCGAAGTTAATATATTCCTGAGTAGAGATTGTTGCCGTCATCTTGCGAAGGCCTACACCTGGCGGAAATAACTACACCTGCTGAATGAAAATGCATACTAAACGAATCCCTGTACATTCAACTTCCAATAATAAGGAACATAATGATAATATGTTCAGAGTTGATTGCTCTTTACCAGGCTGAAGGTGACGATTTCTTGCCCAATATTCTAACTGGATCTTCCAGCCTGAGACCAGAAGACAATCCATGGACTGGCCTAACAAAACTTTGCCAGAAGCTGAAGAAGCGATTCGGTGTATCATTCCTTATGTGATAATGTGAAACTTCCCGTAACCCATTATACAGTTTACCTTCTTATTTACGTCTCTGGAAGCAACCCGGAGGTGAAGAGTTGACGATGGGACAAGGAAGCTGTGCAGATGACAGAAAGATCTGCAGAGTGTTACCACAGTCTTTGACATCTCATTGACGCAAATGCATAGCTGTTTGAAAAAAGCACTACGTGAACAAAGAATCCAGAAACTTTGCAATACAATTGAAAAGAAAATGTAATATAAAAGAAACAAAAAAATGTTGATTTAATTATTTAACGCTATTTATATCCGTTTCTAAAATCGCCACGAGTGGCCGAGGTTGTTAAGGTGTGGACTCGTGTACGGGAGGTCTGGGGTTCGAATACAAGGACCACCCTCCCTGATTGAGGTTTTCTCCAGATTTTCCATAGTCCTCATAAATGACAAGTGCCGGGTAGATACCCCAAATTTGTGTCTGAAATGCTTACTTCCTTTACAAAAAAATATCTTTTTCCAATTTACCATTTCATTTTTCATGTATCATCAGTATTCACCGCCTGTGATGTGTCAGTAATAAAAACGGGCGGTAAATGCTACTAAAAGTTTCTAAAAAGTTTTGCTAAAACTTTACTTTTATCTTATGTTATTTTATCTATATTCGATTCTCCAATAAGTGTATATACTAGACACGCGGTAATACCACTTGTGAATTTAGATGTTGTTATAATAGCCCAACTCCCTCTAATTGTATAGCAGCAACCTCGGAATAAAACTACACCACTTTGCTGTCCGTATCTCGTAGCAAGTAGCTCAGTTTTTTACCAGAATAAATAACGAGGTACATTCAGAATAAAGCAATCATTAAAGTGCTGGCCCTTCTTTTTGGATCAGCGGTTAAAATCGAGAACAAGCCATCCATGCATATTGAACGGTCACTTTTCTTTGTGGACTGCATGCTAGATTGCTTTAACCACTCTTGAGAAAATAGCAAAACGTTATTCTTTCTGAAAAAAAAAATATCATTGATAGTGGTATGTTACTGATACAATGTTTTCACGAAATGATTTGAGACGAAGGTTCATAACGCAGCCTATACAGAGCTTCCAACAATTTTCGAAAATGCTAAAACATTTTTTTCAAATGGAACAACGTCCAAGAAAATAAAACTAAACAAGATTACAATGTCAAGAGGCTTATTCTATGATTCTAAGATAAGTAGTTTCCAGATGTTGTCATAAGTAGGACTCGGTTTTTTCAGGGTAAAAGAGTACATGTACTTTTGCATTTTGTCTGCAATGTATAGAAATTATCAACAACTGCAGTTTATCCCGGAAAAATCCAATATTCTTAGCCGTCGTCAGAGAGCGTTTAACTGCTCAGTGACTAAACGGAGAATGCACTGCCGAATTTACTGTGCGTTTCTATTTACATTTTGTTTCCTTTACTCGAACAGTGATACGGCCCTATGATATCCCGGGTAGGCCCATTAAACTATTTTCACTTTTCAATATAGTTACCGTTTATTGCAATACATTTTTCACATCTTTCAATTAACATTTCAATCTCCCCCCCCCCCAAATAGTCAGAAGTCTTGTCTGCAAAATGGGCATAAACAGCATCCATCACTCCTTCCTCACACTTAAATTTCCATCCTCGAAGGTTCTTCTTGTGTTTTGAGAACAGGAAATAGTCACTGGGAGCAAAATTTGGGCTGTAGGGTAGATAGCCGATCTCCTTGAAGTCACATTCCTTCACAGCTTCCTTTCCAACAAGAGATGCGTGCATAGGCGCGTTGTCGTGAAGAAGGCGCACACAAGCACTCAGCTTTCCTTGCCTTTTCTCTTTGATGTAAGTACGTAGTCTGTGCTGTATGCCAGCATAATCCCCATTTACTGTGGTGTTTCTCTCCGTGAAGTCAATGAAGAGTATTCCTTCACTGTCCCAAAAGATTGTGGCCATGATCTTCTTGGTTGAATGAGTGACCTTGGCCTTTAGAGACGCGGCTTCGCCAGGTCTACGCCACTCCATTGATTCTCTTTTGGACAAGGGATCATAGTATAGGACCGCAGTTTCATCTCCTGTAACAATGGTTTGCAGAAATTCTCTCTCGTTGTCACGGCAGAGCTCCAAAAATGCCTGACAACAGATGACTCGTTGCTGCTTTTGGACTGAGGAAAGAAGTCTAGGCACCCATTTCGCACTAACGTTACTCATGTTTAAATGTTCGTGAATAATTCGAACGAATATTGTTTTAGAAAGGCTTAACCTTGCTGCTATTTTTTTAACTTTGAACCGCCGGTCATCCATAATTTCTTCTTCCACAAGAGCAATGTTTTCAGTAGTGAGTACCTCCAAGGGCCTGCCTGCACGCTCTTCACCTACAATATTTTCTCGACTAATTCGAAAAAGTTTGACCCATTCTTTTGCAGTAGAACATGAGGGGGATACTTCCCCATATACACCGTTGAATCTCCGTATAACTTCATTTGGAGTAAGTTCTTCTTTTGTGAAGAACTTTATAATAGCTCGATACTCCATTTTGAACATGCCACAATCTTCAACACACAGTCTTCTTTATGCAACTATATCTGAACAACGGTACACAGTGGAACGGAAGTTACAGCTGCTATTATTTACTTAACAGATAAGGTATGACAGCAGATAAGGATTTTGTGAAGGCGATAATACTTATTGGCGAGGCCGGAAATTTATGGACCTACTCTCGTATCATAGACATACAACGTGGTAGAGAAGATATTGTTTACTAATGCTGAAAACTTGTGCCGTATGCACTCTCCGAAATGGAATGCTGGTTAATGTTAACAGTCCTTGATAGATTGCTATGCTTTGCACCCGCTTCTTGCTATTTTCTAACTCACTTGGAACTGAGAAGTACACGTTGAAATTAATCCAAATTTTTCACAAATAAACAGAGATCACGTTGTGGACATGTAGCAAGAGAACATGATATCGGAGATGACACCTTATCAAAAGCATGAGAGCACGGAGGTAAAAGCGTTCAGTACATCCCTGCAGCAATCACTCCTAAACCTACCGGCCTGAGGGGTGTTGGAACGGCAGAATCGTATCCACAATGCCTCTGGGGAGCAAATATCACAGGTTTAGTTTACTAAATATCCATTTCACTGACTTAGAGTTTTCAGACTGGCATTCAGGATAAACTGCGACATACTGTGGACAATTCCCCTAAAATGCAGTTCAAATGTTTTGCCTAACAGTCGAGCAAAGGTATAACTTTTTACCTAACGATCACTGATATTCTGTAATGCGGGTTTAATAGTTCGAACCCTACATATGGCGATATCTCATACACTACTTGATACAGAATGTGTCAAAAAAGAATTGAAATTCTATTCTCGTTAAGTTCTGCTTTCTTTAAATCAATAGCCACTGTCTAATTTTTAAAAATGTAGCTTTGTGCTAGAAACGCTCTTTTTAGTAATTATTGGTATTTTTGTATTAGCATTAGGTGATCACTATATATTTGGTATATAAAAGTTTATAAATATTATTATTACTGCCTTTTAATAGTTCATATGCCTTAAAAGAGCCCTTTAGCATCGTGATATCTCCGTTTGGGCCTCTTTCTAGGCACCAATGTTCCAGCAATCCGCTGTCCAAAAGCCGCCCAAGGTGGATTATAATCCGACGGTACTTAATCGATGGAGTTTAATGCTAACGAAATGTTATTTTTTTTTCATATTAAATATCTAGTAAGGTGAACAAGATTTTAATTTGTTATAACTTTATGTAAATTGCAAAACAACTTATAGAAAAAGTACAACTCATTTCGGAAGGAGAGTTGCAATAGGCAAAGATGATTTTTTTTTGTTTATTTGAAAAAGAAGACAAATTAAAGACACGTTAAAAACAGCAAAAGGTTCATCTAATTCAGTACTGTCCGTTCAGTTCTTAATTGTACCATATATCTCGACGTTCTTTATATACAGGAACTTTTTTTATTAGATTTATTTACTGACGCTCTTTAACATCCCAAGTCATCAGCGTCCCATTCAAAGTAGGGCGTGAAACGACCGACAAACTTTCCTCAGAGGTCTCTTTTTTTTCAGGCTTGAGGCTCTTTATCATGCCGTAAATGTACGAAACAGAACTGACGATTTTATTTCCCTTCCGAAGGTAGTCATACTTAGGATTTTTACACCCGAAAAAATTCATCGATCCTAGCCGGAATCGAACCCGCGATCTTGGTTTTAGAATACAAGTATGGTTAACACTACACCACCAGGACCGCCTTATAGGAACGTGTGTGAATATTCTGCTTAATACCATGACATGTCGGCCGGTGTGAAGCGGTTGGCTGCCATCTCCCGAGATAACTCTCCTGTGAAAAAGAACAAAACTAATGAATATCCGGATAGAAATGAAATCGTAACCATATTTATTGCTACTAATTAAAGTTATTATGTAATACATTATTTTTCTTCCGCATATAATAATATTGGCCTTTCCTGCAATTCATTGTAAACCCTATTACCTTTGCAGCAAATAAAAAAAAATGTGAAGTCAATTAAAAATATTATGGAAAAGAAAGTAAGTAATTAGCTGCTTGAGTGCTTTAGGCTATAATATGTTTTAATTTGGCAGTATTTTATTGTTATTTATAAAATTATTATTATTTTAATTAAAGTAAACGAGGAAAGGCATTAGCTTGTTAACTTCTGACAGCTATAGCACCAAAGAACATATTTATATAACTCCTAGCTGTAATGTTATAATCGTTTCTCTCAAGTGTTTGTTCGCTCTAATATATCCTCACAAAAAGAAGGAAAATCTGTATACCAACATTATAAAATAATATTGAATGGAACGTTCCAGAAGACAAATCTTCCAAAGTTATGAAAATACTAAGGAAAGAATCTCCAGCTATGTAAAAAGTAACAAAACGTTTGTTTCCTTAAATGAAATAAGCGACGAAGTGGATGTTTTACTTGAGTACTAAGTTGCCCTAAAAAGCAGATTGTCTCCAATTATGCCACTAGTGCTGACAATTTTTCGGTAATTTAATTGAGATTAATGACAACAAATATGAACTTAAAAGGTCGATTAAAATACTTAAAAGAAAAGGTATAACCAAAGGAGAATTTGATAAGATAACAGCAAGGCGAGAACGATGCCATTTTTGTTGTACTTTTATTATAATCATTTGCTTATCTGTTTGGCCTTTCTGAAAACATGTATTGATTTTATTCCAAGTGGAACCGCTTGGAGCCTAAATTACATAAAATACAACTGAAAATATAACAAGTATCATTAGTTAACTAGTTGAATTGAAGCAGAGATTATAGGAACAATAAATGAACGTAGGAGAAACAAACTATCAGTTATTAGTTTTTTAACATAATGCTTTAAATACAGTCCTGTCCAACGCGGCGTCCCAAATGCCCTTTAATGCCACCCTTCGCAACTAATTTCCACATTAAATTTAAAACTATTTTTTTTTTTTTTTGAATTTCAATAAAGATTGTTACGTTTTGTTTTAAAAACGCCATTTTCAAGCCTAGAAAATTTATTATAGCGCCATTTTCATTCTGCAAATCAGGCCTTTTCCTTATGGCTCACTTCATTGTAGTGCCATGAACTACCTACCTTGATATAATTTTACCAAGACTACACCGGGGCATCCAATTTGCCCTCAAAATAACTTTAACCCAAACAAAGCGGCGCCGCAAACAATGAACAAACGATGTACAATAGTCTTATAGATAATGTTCCAAATTCCTTGCTTGCAGGCGAACATTCAATATTGCTGGTAAACTTGTGAAACGGGTTTTGAGTGCCTTATGTTGTGATAACTTGTACATTCAACATGTTTTAAGTAATTTTTCATTACTTTTTAAACTTTCAATTATTCATTTTTAATCGGTTATATTTTTAGCATAACTCTTCTTAAAATAACAAAGAAATTATAGCTTTAATAGTGAATAGTAGGGCCAGTATTGCTTTATTGGAAACAAAGGAATACCTGTGTGTTTATTTTGTAAATTTTATCGTGTTTTTTCCTAAAAAAAGTAATGCGAAGGAATATTTTTGAGTGAAAAATATAATTTCATATATATTTTAATTGTGGATTTATTATCATTGTTATATTCATTATTTTAATTTTATCATCATCATCATTATCGTAGTATGTAGCAGTAGTGTCGACGTAGTGGAGTCTAACCCGACACCCGCGTACCGCTATTTATAAAATGTGCCCCAGTACAAACGAACGTTTTTTTTCCTTTTTTTTAAATAGTGTTTAACGCTTGTTTTTACTAGTAAGGTACCACAGGCGGTGAACACTGATGATATATGAAATGAAATTATATACTGGGAAAGGGCTTTTTAAGGAAGGAAACGTTCCAGGCCTAAGTTTAGGGTACCTCCCCGGCATTTGCCATTTACAAGAATTGAGGAAAACCTGGAAGAAACCTCAGTCAGGTGGACGGTCCAGCCGGGATTCAAACCCCAGACCTCCTCCTCACGAGTCCGTGTCTTAACGACCCGTAGCAATCAAACGAATGTTGGATAGCCCTGCTTTAAAACTATCGATTAAGTTCCATTCTGATTTGTGAATAAGGTATCAATGAGACGTAATATTGGCTGACAGGCTTTTGCGTACAATTACCTCAACTTTTTTTTTTAATAAGTATAGGATGAATGCCGAGGTTTCAAAAATATTGAACAAATTAAAATTTTTAGAATAGTAAAATTTTAAGGATTTAAAATTTTTACATACCACGGCAAATTTCGATGTGATCTATTTGTTGCTCGGCAAATGTAGAAATAAATAAATTTTCTGCCAAGTACACTTAACCATTCAGGCAGTACTGGATTCTTTTTCGTTAGTGTTCCATATAAATATATTAATGTAATTGGCTGTTTATTGACATTTTCCATTTCACCGAAGCGGTCCATGTCCAGGAAAACAACGTTGAACAGGAATTACAATTTATCTCACCGCAAAGCACATTCTGCCTAGTTATGCATGCAGCCCACATAATCTGAAATAGCGGTCAATGCGCAGTTCCATTGCGCATCTGAAGGTCGCACTTCTCCCTTATTTACAAGAGAAAAGTTTTACCATTTTTGCTAAGACCAATACAGTTTTTAAATTCCAGCATTTGTTAAAATACATCTATTTTATGCATATAGGGTGAAGAAATGCCATTAAATAATTTTTACATGCAGCAAGAACATTAAGAAAGTTTGCTTAAAAGACATATACCCCTACCACAGTTGGATGAGCGCTTATAAACTGATTGACAGTTTTGACAGAAAAAATCTGTTTCCATTACAAGACTACCGGTTGTAACTGACATGAAGAGAAGTTTGTGTGCATCAGAACAGTTTTTCAATATTGACAACAGCAGTAACATGATTGGAAAAACGGGATGAGAGCACCCACTCACTTCTGCAAAGGATGAAAAGTATCTCGGACACCATTTTCAACATTGTGGGGGAGAAATATGCAAAGGATGGTAACAGAAACATACGTACAGAGGTGGTACCAAACAACCAGTAAAATGGAAAACCTGTTCTACATTCAAGTTATCGAGAATATTTTTCACTACGAGCCGTCGTTTTAACGGTGTACCTTTAACTAGCTTCAAAATAACAGAAAATTCTTAAGTCATAAAAACACGTGAAAATTATCATTAGTACCCTGCAAAGTTGAAGAGGAGTGCACATAAATTTGAAAATTTTCACAAGTTTTAAATATGAAGTGTAAGGATAATATATGAAAGCTCTATCTCCATAAAAATTTAAATAATGTCAACATATATATTACGTTTAGACATTTGGAAAATATATTTTATTATATAATAGTGCCCTTGCAGGAAATCTTAGTAATTTTCTTAATTTTTTTAGTTTTCAGAATGTATGGTTATTTCAAAGTTTTCGGCCATTGACTTACTTTCTTGCTCTATTTGTTACTATTTTACTAAAACAAAATGTCTCTCATTTCAAAATATAATTATTACAATTTTATGTAACTATCGCTAATTTCTCTTAAGAATTAAAATATGTATAATATAATTTATCTCTAACAGAGAATCCTGTATGCCCTTATCTAAAGAACTGCTTATGATAACCTCCCCTCTATTTCTCGTATATCCATGCCTGTTTAATGTTTACAGGAATAAATTGGATTGCATTGTTGGGAACAGAGGACGATATTTCGATACGTCAGCCTTGCTCAAAGACTAGCCATTTGTGCCTATGTTTCCAGTGAGCATATGTGACACCGGGCTGCCAATATCCAGGTAGGCACGGACATAAATGGGATATTGTTTTCGGACAGAACAGCCCGACCATGGCAAAATCCACATCAGACACCGGGGTAGAAACATTTTCAAAGCGCAAGCCACCATCACACCGTATACAGCACCAACTCATCTTGCTTCCGATCCTATAATAGAACCAACGGAATGAAATATGTAAATGGGAGACCGGAAAATACGTGGAAAAGAAATATCCGTACCAGTACTTGCCTAAGCGACCAGGAAAAACGACGAATAAACTCAATCAGGATGTCCGGACCCAAGGGGTTTGACCTCCCGAATGCCAGGCGTTAGTGCCTGAGCCAACCCGCTCGATTTGGCAATATATAATTACTCACAACAATTATATTAGAAGTCAGACTTAGTCCCCCCCACTTGTACATTGTCAACTTTTTATATTGTTTTATTGCAACATATATTTGGTTTTATAACAAATTACCTATGTCTATCAGTGAAATTAATACTTTTAAGCTTGCGTGAAATATGTTTATTTCATTATAGTTTTTATTTTCGCAGCATTACTGAAGATAAGAGAACATGTGAAAACTTGATTTTACCGGCAGACCAAATTCTTGAGCGGTAAGGCTGCAGTCCCGAGCAGAGCGGATAAAGCCAAAGGACAAAATTATTAATTTTTTTTTTCAACGAAACTCGGCACACAGTTATCAATTAATGAACCATTCGTCGAGTTTGTTAATCAGAAAAATTGAATTATTGGGGGGAGGGTTAATCTAAAGCGAAAAATTAAATATATATAAAGGCCGCAGTTTTTGCTTTATCTCAATCCTCTGGTTTGATGGAATACATGGTGTAATCTTATAAAAATTTCCATTAGAATTTATCTACTTTCAATGGGAATTCATGCAATCCAACTGAAAAATATTTTAATATTTAGCACAATACAGAATCAAATATAACAATGCAACTTTCCTTAATTCGGTATTTCCACTACTTTATATCAGAATTGTGCCATTTATGGATCCTAACCCAATTTTAAAAATCTATATCTTATTGAAGAGGAACAGTTTTTTTTGTCTTCAAATAAAAGACACTGATTGCAGAAGCAAGGAATTAATATATCAATATTTATATATTAACAATTTATTTACTACACACTATAAATAGCTAATGGTAGAATTGATGAAGAGGGTGCTGATGATAGAATATTGACAGAACGATATGTAAGAGAAACACAAGTCCATGGCGGAAATTTGCTCAGGTGTAACTTTGTTTAATACTATTCGGGACTTAAAAGTAAATTAGGAGTTCCGCTCTCGCAACTGCTGTTCACTTCAGTATGAATAAGTGTGAATATTGTGTAGCAATGAGTGCATCTAAAAATGACAGCTGTTGTACACCTATCACTGAGAAGTGAAAATAATTACATGCAGATTAAGTGCTTATGTAGTCATAGGCAACATCGTAAGTGAAGTTCGGTTCTCCTCTCTCGCTTGGTACTGCAGCCTTACCGCTCAAGAATTTGGCCTGCCGGTAACGTCAAGTGTGATGAAACTACGAACTAGCAGCAGCACTGGGGGAGTTTGATCAGTTTGTGTGAAATGTTAGCCCGAATAAATTTCGGAAGCGAAATACCTTGCGCAAATGTTCCGAGTGTTTGGTCAAAATGACTTTCATTTAAGGGATATCGAAAGTTTTTTGCAATGTGAGAAGTAGAAACAGAAGAAACCGTCTACTTGCTTCGTTCCTGGTTGCAAACAAAATCTTCTTCAAACTACCTAAAGGCAAATTAGAGCCAGAAAAATGGGCAACCGTTGTTCCTTGGAGAGACAAAGAGATTTCATTCAAGTGTTATGCATTTTTAACACAAACAGCTTTTGGAGTGTAAGGCGAACAGGTCGAAATTCCAGGGCAACGATGAGAATGAAACGCGAGCGATGTTGAGAGAAGCGGAGAGTAAAATATTACACCATAAAAACTTCCCAGAATGCGAATGACTGGTATAACAGTTCACTTGACGCTGACAGCAGCAATATTTCTAAATATTGTCTGGTATATTGCCTTGGAGGTTACCCTGTCCGAAAGACAGCTAAAGTTACATAGCTACATGCGCCAGTCTTCTTCGAGAAAAGGCCTGTTGCAAGCCTAAATTTCATTACACACTACAGTAACAATGTGGATCAAGTAAATGCTTTCTTCACTTATCCTTCAAGAGGCATATTGAATGTATTTATTTATTCAAGAAGAAAAAGAATTTCACCAGTGAACATTGTACATGTAGGCATAAGGGGAGGCGTTTTATGATCCTCTACATAGTTTAAGTGATATTGTGATTTTAATTCATAAAGTGGGATGTCATTAAAGATTATATCTAAAAGGGAACTATACGAAATAGGCCAAATCTGCCCGGAAGCTGTCTAAAGTGTTTGACAAGTGAACTTCGACAAAGATAACTCAGCAGAAAATAAATACATTTTTGTATAACATGTCCCAATTTACTTTGTCTCAGGGACGATTAATAGTTAACAAGAAATCTGTAGATTTCAAGACTAATAACTCAAATGATATTTCGAATTTGTTCTGTCTTATAGACTGTTTATTTTCATAATATAGATATTATGAATTTCTAAGCAATTAGGTGCTGAATTCTAGTGGCAGGCTATGCCGAAATGGATTCCTTGTATTCTCTTGCCACCTTGTTACAATTGAGGCAGTGCCATATCGAGGAGTAACCTTTGAATTAGGCTAGTACTCGCAGTTTCTTTTCCATTCATGCTCGTAGTAAAGAATACTTTTTAATGTTTAATATTTCATTGACTTCATCACTTTATAGGTGTTTTAATTTTTTTAATAAATATAAAAGAGTCTGTTTGGCCACGCAGGTGTTTTCATTTGTGTTAAGGAATGTGTCTTTATTACATCATCTCTAATATTTTCAGAGTTTAACTATGATTAAAATCCTAGGAGTTCCAAAAGTCAGTTATATTACATTGTTTCAAAATATTCACATTCACTTGTAAAGAAATTGTTGTTTTAGTCAAACAAAGCCCACAAAGCGCTAATAGATGTATTATATCAAATTATTTGTTCTTACAAAATTCTTTTCAAAGGTTTTATTTATTAATTTAAGAAGATGGATTAGGTTTGTTGCTCTTTGTAGTATATTTCTTTAACAATTACCCAGAATTAAAAATCGTTTGGATTCAAAACACAGAATGCGGGCCCGTTCCACAGACCCTTATCTACCTATCCACTAAGTTAAAAGTTTGGCCAAGATCGTTAAGGCGTGTACTCGAGCGGGAAGTCTGGGGCTCGATTTCCATCAGGACCGTTCTCCCTGACTGAGGTTTTTTCCAAGTTTTCCTCAGTCCTCATAAATGACAAATGCCGGGGAGGTACCCTAAATTTAGATCTGGAACGCTGTCTTTCTTTAAAAAAATCCTTTCCCAATTTACCATTTCATATCACGTATCGTCATTGTCCACTGTGTCGGTCCTGGTGGTGTAGTGGTTACCATACTTGCCTCCTATACTCAAAACGCGGGTTCGAACCCGGCCAGGACCGATGGATTTTTTCGGGCGTAAAAATCCTAAGTATGGCTTCCTTCGGAAGGGAAGTAAAGCCGTGGGTCCCGTGTCGTACATTTGCGGCACGAAAAAGAACCTCAAGCCTGAAAGAGAGGCCTCTGAGCAAAATTTGTCGGCCGTTTCACGCCCTGAGTTGAATGGGACGCTGATGACCTGAGCTGTTAAAGAGCGTCCTTAAATAAATCAATCAATCAAATTGTCCACTGTTTTGATACCCCAGTAGTTAAAACGGGCATTACACACTATTAAAATGACACAAATGCTAGTACAATGAGAAGAGTGTCATTTTATCGCCAAATTAAATGAATGCCTTCAACATTCGTTTGCATTCTAATTTCAGGAAGCGCACAAAAATATCAACCAGTGATGCTCTTTCAAATGTCAGCCCAAAAAGATGCAGGAAAGTTCAGCACAATTTGTACATCACAATCACAAACCTCAGTTTGATCCCAGTCATCTTCAATCAACACTTGCAGCAATTTTGGAGTAATCTGTTCAACTGTTTCTGCCTAACGTTCATTCAATTGATTTCCTTCTTATCTACTTGGGTGGGTTAAGAGCTAGCACTTAGGACTATCATTTTTCATAATTACCGCACGTGGAGGTCGCTTCGACCAAGGTAAAGTCTTTTATTGCGCCTCTTTTCTCAAATCTTGATTCAGCTTCCACATGCATTGCGTGATGGATGGTTTAAAACTGGACATTTCTGCTGAAAAGCTTGTTTCCCCCTTGACATGTTTCCAAATTTGTCATCCATCATAAGTTAATTACATCAGCACAAAATGAAAAAATTTTATACTCTACAGCAGCAAAGCAATGAAGCCTATAGTTTTTAATATATCAGCTGAAACGTCTATGATAAACAATGTCCTCATAATGTTGCGATTTAATGTACTTTTTAGCTTGTAAATGCCATTATTGTGAAGTGCTTTGTCTTTAAGGTGTGATGACTTTTTGGTTCTTCTGCGCAAATCATCCTGATATGAAGCTTATCCAGGAAGCTCTGGTGAATCCCGTTGAACGCTGGCTATTTTCTTCCCTACATGTTGAACAATATGCCAATTCCCACTGTCTCGCTGAAAGAGGACGCCATGCTGCTCCCCACGAAGAATCGGGATGACTCAGTTCAACAAGTCTAAAGATGTCTGAGTATCTGGAGCTCATAATCAATGATGTTGACGTCCACATGTATGAGAGTATGTCCATAAGTTTCCTGCCTAACCGTATTCTATGTATGATAAAAACAAAAACTATATTTCCCGTTTCAATATAGTTACCCTTTATTGTAATACACTTTTCACATCTTTGAATTAACATTTCAACCCCCCCCCCAAAAGAATTCTTTTTCTGAAAAATGGGCATAAACAGCATTCAACACTTCTTCGTCACACCTAAATTTCCTTCCTCGAAGGTCCTTCTTGAGTTTTGACAAGCACAAATAGTCACTGGGAGCTAGATCTGGGCTGTAGGGTAGATGGTCGATCTACTTGAAGCTACGTTTCTTTCACAGCTTCCTTTGGAATAAGAGCTGTGTACACAGTCGCATTGTCGCGAAGGAGGTGCACACCACCACTCGGCTTTCTTCGCCTTTTCTCTTTAATGGAAGTACGTAGTCTGTGCAATGGGCCAGCATAGTACTCCTCATTTACTGTGGTGTTCCTCTCCTTGAAGTCAATGAAGAGTATTCCTTCATAGTCCCAAAAGATTGTGGCCATGATCTTCTTGACTGAGTGACCTTGGCCATTAGAGATAGTGCTTCGCCAGGTTTACGCCACTCCATTGATTCTCTTTTGAACAAGGGAGGATAATAGAGAAACATAGTTTCATCTCCTGTAACATCCCCTCTCGTTGCCACGGCAGAGCTCCAAAAATGCCTGGCAACAGATCACTCGTTGCTGCTTTTGGACTGAGGAAAGAAATTCAGGCACTAACTTTATTCATGTTTAAATGTTGTTTTAGAATGGCCCAGCCTTGCTGCTATTTCTGTAACTTTGAGTCGCCGGTCTTCCATAATTTCTCGTTCCACAAGAGCGATGTTTTCAGGAGTGAGCACCTCTAAGAGCCGACCTGCACGCTCTTCGTCTTCGATACCTACTCGACCCAATCGAAAAATGTTGGCCTATTCTTTTACGGTAGAATATGAGGGGGATGCTTCCCCATGTGCATCGTCCAATCGCTGTTTAATTTCATTTGGAGTAAGTCCTTCTTTTGTGAAGAACTTAATAACAGCTCGAAACTTCATTTTGAACATGTCACAATCTTCTACACATAGCCTTCTTTATGCAACTATATCTGAACAACTGAACATATCGGGGTGGAAGTTACGGCTGCAACTACTTAACGGATAAGGTATGACACCAGATAAGGTGTTTGTCAAGGCAATAATCCTTATCGGCGAGGCCGGAAACTTATGGACCTACCCTCGTATGTATCTGTACTTCTCTAGAAAATGGCCGAAAGTATGTCTTCTTTAGGTTGTGTAAAAATATGTTTTTCATTAAGTTGTTATAACTTAACATATCACCAATTTCATAACAACTACTAGTTCTGCTTTTGTGATAATCGATCAATTTATGTCGACATATTTTTTCCAAACTTCTACATATGTTCCATTTCTCAGTGACGTGAAGCATTTTTGGCATTTGGAATATTCCGAAGGTTTCCAGTAATTCATCCTCTTCTTTAAATCTCCGGAGCTACAGGCAGTTCTACTGTCTTTCATAGAGTGAGCAGTCACCAAAAAAGTGTTGTTGAGCAGCTTTTGCCGTTTTAGTCCCCCATCTGTCTTACTATAGCAAATGATAATTCTTGTAAATATTACACGGCTGATAACTCGAGAAGCCTTATGAAGTAATCTGTAAAGAGGTAACACTATTTGTGTAAAGTTACTGGAGATTTGAGCGGGTCGGTGTGGAGTGCGTTAAGTGTTGAGATCACTCTACTGAGTAAAGAGAGATACAAGAAAGGGATGGCTTGTATTAGTTTGATTATGAAGGGGATATTAATATTATGTACAAAAACTTTTCGTGTAGAAAGAGGGAGATATATCAAGAAAAGAAACAAATGGTCTCTGACACTTCTTTGTAGTGCTGCTGGCGTTAACTCCAAAGCTAGCTTACTTTAAATAAATCTGCTCTTTATCAAATACATTCTCTAATATTAATTAGCTGAAATATAATTCGTAAGTAATTGTTCATATAAATCTTTTATACTGTAGTTCTAAAATGTTTTACTTCAGCAAAGACCTGAACATTGAATGATAGTGCGTGAGCTGTGGTTAGGTTGAGCTAGAGCCTGCTTGTTCATTTGACCGGGTACAAACACACGTCACATCACAACGTAGCTATATTACTTGTCGATTGATGTCGAAGCTTCTGATTATGAATCTATTCGTTCCCACTCTCAACATAATTAGCTTCAACCCCCTTTATACTCGTGAATGTCACTGATTGATGTTTGAACTCAAGTTATTTTTTACTTCACACAGTAAATTCAAGCTAATAGAATAGTCCGAATTGTGAGATAAAACACATTTAAAGTTCAGTATACATTTTTTATGGATATTAAATTGTATTTGCTATTGAAACACAGTCTCGTGCTATAAATGTCTTTTTAACGTGTGGAATAATATTTTCATCGAAATAAAACGCCAAACTCTAATTGTTGATTTTGTGGGAGGGAAACGCTTTGTTAATTGGCTGAAGTGTGTTGCATTGTTGAGCTGGATGCTAAACAAATGAAACAATTCAACGTGCATCACTTGCCTTTTACAATTAATGGAATGTTGCATAAAAATTTATTGAGACATTACCCTGTAAATAGAGCAATTCATTTTTCATTCGCACATAAAACTAGCGCTCTCAGTTAAACGCCATCAAAGCACATAGCGCTGAAAGTCCCTAAACGAAACGTAATTTGATTTTTAACGTTTGATCTATTACCACATACTCCAGAATAACTTGTTTCAACATGTTTTATTAGTTACTGCCTACTGGGGCATTTAAAGCTGTTCCACAAATCAGTTCCAAATAAAGTGGTACCTACTACCGCTGCAGAAATGATATAGTAGTGATTTCAACTTTGGTCATTAGGAACCCGCTGGTTCTGCTTGCGTGGTAAGGATGGACCCACTGTAAGGGCTGCTCCTGATTTTGAGAATATTTCATTATTATGAGCACTTAACGCGCAAATAACTCTTGATCTATTTTCATTGTAGAAGGTGTTAATGAACTACATCGCAATACTATCAGCCATTGTGCAGTGTCTTAAAAAACAATTTAAGATGGAGAATATTAGTCTACCTGTTCAAGTTTCAAAGTTATGACATTTAGTTCACCTATAGATTGCGAACACGAATACTAGAGGTAGTGTAGGAATGGCACAAATGAGCTCGGAGCCCTTGGCGTCTTAAGGCTATCTGGCAGTTACCTTCTCTTCTGCTGGCCTTCTCAAAAACTTTTCGTCATTCACTTCTATCATGTTCTACTATCTTTTATGGTTTTTTTTTTTTTTTTTTTTTTTTTGTCTTTCATTATGCTATCTTCCCATCTATTTTAGGTCCTCTCATGATGTTCTCATTGGTTTCCAATTATATATTTCTTTTGGTATTCTCGTTGTATGACCAAACCATCTAAAGAGTCTTAGGTAATGAAATGTATTATTTCTCCATTTTTATTTAGTAAATGTAACTCGTCATTTCGTCGTATTATCCAGTTACCATTATTTCTTTAATTGGTTCATAGATTTTTCCTTAGTACCTTCTTTTCAAACACTAACAACTTTTGTATATTTTTTCTTTCATGTATAAGCTACTATAGGTGTAATTATTCTGTTATATACCTTCACTTTAGCACTTCTGGGTATTACCTTACTTGTGATTATATCTAAGTTTGCATAATGTGCCCCATTTCCTAATAAGATCTTTGCTTTGATTTCTTCTTTTATTGTGTTACTATCGTTCACTATTGAATCAAGATATTTATATAGTTAATCTGCTCAGTATAACTTTGATTTATGCATAAGAAACTGAAGTACCTTTGTTCCCCGTACATTCTAGATGTTTCGTTTTCTGTATACTTACTATTAGTCCATGTTTGATTGACTCCTCTTCTACTTGTTCATATATTTCAGTCATCGATCTTAGTGTCTTATCGTCCGCATAGGCTAAGCAATTGTTTCAGTCTTGTTGATGTATTACCTCTTAAGTCTAATTGATTTAATATAGTATCTATCTTTTATCACCCAAAACAAGATAGTAGATAAGGATTTCCTGCTTGACACAGCATTCAGCTTCTCAGTGTGAGGAAAAACTCAGGAGAAATAAAAAATTACCCATACATTTTCACCTGACCGGGAATTAAGCTCAAGACCTTCGCATTAATAATAAAAATGGCCCACGAAAAACCGACCCCATGCCCTTGGCTGTATACACGCTCGAGACTGGTGCGCCATAGCCGGGATGGCTTTTCTCGAATCATTTGCTTCATAATTTCGAAAGTTTTCCTTATTTTGTTTGAATATGTTTTTATTGTTGTTGTTATATCATTATAATACTGACTGATGTGTTTGTCTTAAGTTTTATTACTCATCAGCAGCAAACATAATTGGGAAGTGTTGGAGTGAAGTAAAAGCTGCTCATTATTGCCGAATTCGATTTTTTTTTATTTAAACATTTTTATTGAACCGCAATTTGGGATGTAAATTGTAAAATTATTTTTTATTCGTTTATTTTTTCATTCTTCCTTTCATATTTTAATAATCTACTCTGAAAGACCGGAATCCTACTATTTTCGAAGCTACACTGGCGCCATATTTGTTGGGTAATACAATCACTTAGATAGCTCCCAATAGACTAAGCTACATAATGCGATAAATCATTTCTTCAACGCCGTACTGTTATATGATTAGTCCGAGATTTTAGAGATTTTTATATCTGTAAATCTTAAAAGCACCGATAATCGGTATTTCCTCGCTCGCGAAACAAGTTTGAAAACTTTCCAGAACAAATGTTAACGATCGCGCGACCTCTGCTTCTTCCACCTCTGTCTTGCGACATCAAAAGTAGAGGAAGTGTTGTAGAGGGGTATAAGACCAGGCCACACTGCCACCCCGCCAGTTGCCATCATGCGGCTTCCTAAATCTAATGATATCACATGTCTATCAGGCAGCTCCCCAATTGCCCTCACGAGGCTGAATGGATCCCGTTCCAGACTTCCCCAGCTTAGTACAGTTCTAAGCAGGTACCAGAGTTGGAACACGGGACAGTAATCAGCAATCCTGACCACAGACCAAGCAGGTCGTTGTTTTTTTATCCCCTTATATCTTTGTTGTTTTTCCTCCCTTACTCAAATTGATTGTCTAAGACTACTCTACAAACTCAGACGTTATTGCGACGAAGCTCATTAACACCCTGTAAGTTCAAGGCTATATTGAAATATCCTACAAAATGCAAGTGAGTGTTGAACTTAATGCGAAAAGTTAATGTGAATATGACTAAAACACGACTTTCATTGGAGTGGTTAGTAGTAGGGTTAAGACAGACGCTAGGCAATATGAAGATCTTTGTTTACTTGGGCATTAATACCATGAACCAAGCCTGTTGACATGACAACGCATAAAGTAAGGAGCGAAACTTACTGCAAATCTTTTATGGGGCGCTAGTAACATCTACAATGACATATGCCCCAGAAATTAGAGGATAGGAATAAACTGCAAACCTACATTTAGAGAGAACACGTTTTCTGAAAATAATTTTGGAAATGGGAGGAGTACACTATTGCGGAATTTAGAGGGAACTCAGGGCCTACAGCGAGACTATAGAGTATAAAATCTGCGCATCTGGTTGAGAATGATTCGTGAAATTCAAACTTTGTTCATTGTGCTTCCATAAACAGCTAGGAATGGAAAGGAATACAACACGGTCATCCAAATTAAAAAGGTACTAGAAACAATAAGGATTGACTCAATTTGGATGGAGGATCAGGGGAATAGGAAGAGTGCAGGGAGAAAGATTAAGAACCGCTTGAAGGATATGGATAGGCAGCAGAACAAGTGCGCAATGCAGGGAAATGATTTACTGGAAGTACAATCGGGGCTAACATTTATTACGGCATCCAGAAAGTAAGTCCCAATCGCGCCTAGAGATGGCACCGCTAGTCGGATAGGAATGCGCATGCGCAGGAATAGAGAGGAAGTATGTGGTAATAATGCAGTAAAATTTCATCCTTGTGACGGCCATGGTTACCGCTCTGTGCTAGGAGAAAATGGGTGCTCTGATATTGTCTCCCGCCAACTGCGAAGTTCGTGCAGTCATCCGAGGTTTGCACGCTCAAAAGCAAAGTCCAGCAGAGATCCATCGCCAATTGTGTCAAGCTTCCGGGAGACAATTTCGTGCACAAGGGAGCGAGACATCTGGAGAATTGACAAGAGAGTTCTGAAATTGTGAAGCGCCGGTTCTGCTCAATTGCTTGCCGCACACTTTCCAACACTTCTGCCGTCACCAGGGACGGTCGGGCACTACGGTCGTCGTCGTGAATATTGGTTCGTCCTTCAATGAACTGCCTGCACCATCGTCTTACCATAATGTCGTATCCATACACTTGGCGATGGATCTGTGCTGGACTTCTCGTAAATAAGGGATGAAACAGTACATCAAAACAGCAGCCAAACTCATTAGATAAGCACTCGCTTGGCTCAGACTAGAAATATACAGGATGATTAAGTTCACCAACGACATGAGCGGAGAATGTGCCTCGTCAGTGGGGAGGAGAAATGTGGATACATATACTGATTGAATGTAAAGATAAGGAAGAATGGAGAGAAAAGCATCTACTTCACTCCTTTACGGGATCGAACAGAGAGAGGTGGTGCTGGGCTCTGCTGGTAGGCAAGGAGAGGAGAGATTATGTAAATTTCTTATGAAAGTGAGACAGCTCAGGTCTGAAAAGACTTAACCGACAAACAGGTTGGGAGCAAAAAAAAAAAAAAATTCATCATGTATCATGTATCATTTCCCACGTGACTTCTTTTTATTTTACATGCATTTAAACTGTTATTGTCCTATTTATTTTATTGTAAATTATTTTATTGTTAAATATACATGTTTTATTTATATTTTATTATGAAGTATATTATCTAATATCTTGTATTAAATCAATCAGGCCTAGTGTATTACAAATGACGTACAGTCCTTTGAACCCGTGAGCCTGTTGAAGTTTTGTTGTATTGGTGCCACTACTACTACTACTACTACTACTACTACTACTACTACTACTACTACTACTACTACTACTACTTCTACTACTACTACTACTACTACTACTACCACCACCACCACTACTACTACTACTACTACTATTACTACTACTACTACCACTACCAAAATCACCACTACCACCACCACTGGGAAGGTAGGCCTATTCAACATATTCATTATCGTACGAAGAACTGAAGTAGTGATGACAAAGAGAAATGTTTTCCAATTGAACACAGCCATGAATCAAAGAATGCCAGGAGAGTCTAGGGAAAATGTGAAAATTATGCCTTGCCAAATTGGACGGTGGCACGTTGGGTGTCCGCGTTTCGGCAAGATCATAATTATGTGGAGAATTCGTTACGAGCAGGTTGCTCTCAACTGCCACTTGGAGTTGATTAAATCTGTGCTTTTAATGGATAGGCGATGGTCAGTGGGGGTTTTGGTTGGAGAGGTTGGAAATACTCATTCTACCTTGCTGCACGTGTTGAAAAAGTTGCTTGGGTTTTGCAAAATTGCGCCTTCCTTGTTCACCGGATATGATTTACTGCAATTTGATCTCTTTCGCAAACTTAATGTCTCTTTATTTGACTAATAGTCTATATATTGCATGTAGAAATGATTCTTTTCACATTAGCCATGTGTAGACTTTATTTGGAATGGAAAATTTCATTTTGAAAATTCAAATCATGGTCGGATTCGAAAGACGGATCTTCAACCTTCCATGCTGGCGCTCTTACAAACTAAGCAACCATATTCTGCTCCAATCACAAAACCACGAACCTCTCTCGTCTGATTCTTCCTTTCAAACTAATTTCCGACACACATCCAATGTTTCTTTCAAATAAACTTTGGGGGGGGGGGGTTAAGGCCACCCGGAGTCTTTCAACAACCGAAACAAATATAAAAGATAAAGATAATAAAATAGGTTGTTTAGCTTCGTCTTGCATTGTTTCTAGCACCTTGGCTGTAATAAAAAGGAAGGAAGGAAGGAAAGAAAGAAAGAAAGAAAGAAAGAAAGAAAGAAAGAAAGAAAGAAAGAAAGAATATAAAAAGCGAATATTTTTATTCATGGCGTGATGTAAATAGTATTGGAAACGACTATTTTTTCCTTACCATTTTGCAGCTTTTCACTATATAGTTTTTACAAATATTTTAATTTTTAAATACACATTTTATTCATTTATTGAAACATTGAAAATTACTATAAAGAATGCACGGTGGCAAATAATTAGAACACATTTCTAATTATATATTTCAGTAGAAAGTTGTTTAGATGAAACCATGATAACTGATGTTTCGCCCGTTGCTCCGTCGGCCATCATCAGGGCAGAAATGTCTTCTCTGAACTCCAGTGCGCTCGCTCGAAAATTAAAAATTCTTTTTACATGCCATGTGATCCCTCCTCTTTCCCCCTAGTAAAAGTCTTTAAGAAATGCTGCACACGAGTATTGGGAAAAAAAAAAAAAACATTTATACATAAATCAATCCGTATGTAGTTTGTGGTTAAACTGGAAGCCTACGTTTCAAGTACTCTTGCATTACTAGTCGACTCTGAATGAATAAGTAGAGAAACCTTAGGGAGTTCTTCGGGGTATATACAATCAGCAGAGAGAAGTTTATGATCTCGTGCTTGGAGGATACGGTAGCTTGGGCATGAATGAGTTCTTGGCTCGAATCCCGACAGTGACCCGAACTTTTTCAAGTCTGATTCTTACTTTCCAGACTGTATACTACCTGCTATCCTCTTGTGCTTCTAATGATACAGAGATAATGGATTCTATTACCCGTATCTTTTTTTAGCCATTTTCACATTTTGTAGGCAGTTGCCTCTACCCAATTCAAATTTAATTACACTTAGCACCAACAGATCTCAAAGGGGTAGATGGTCAGCCATCTTGAAAGTGTCAACTAGTGTGATATTGAGGTAACACTTAGACGTGAAATAGCTAGTAATTTTTTTCAGGGACCTCTTTTTACATGTATGGAGTTCTTTAACGTGCCGTTAATCTAAAACAAGGGGCTCACAGCTCTTTACGAAGGATTTGTATGCGAAATGTTTACGTCCTGAAAACTCCATGGACCTTGGTACGTTTGAAACGTGGGGTCCAGAGGATTGCACGTTATCTAGATCACCGAGACCGAATATTCCTTTTTAATCTAAATTTAGGAACAATTTATTTGCTCCAAGCCCAGTGCCTAAAAAGTTCAACACATAATTTCATTTTTGCAACATAGTATTTCACCGAGAAAAATGTTTATACTTTCAGAGAAGTTTTACACCATTTAATGCATTATAAAGACAAATGCGGATGTTATTTTAATAACATTTAGATACTGTTGTTTTTTATTAATGACAACATTACATACATGTGTGGCAAATTCAAAGATCATGAGCACAAATAAAATGAAATTAATTACAAAAATATCTTATTTGCTTTACAACTTGTCAGGAAAAGTGGAATGATACAAGATGTTTCCATGGTTAACATGTCAAGCATCATTCCCATTTTAACCTCTCACGCTCGTATAGAAAATCTGTGATTTTCTTTTGAAATAAACATTTCATATTTCTGTATGCTTTCTGCCGTATAGTGTCCTCGGCGTGAATTGGGTTTTGTGTCTTAATTATTCAGCTCTCGACGTGAAGGTTTTATGAAACAAGAAGAGGGGAATTCAGAATGCGAGGAGGCACTCCCGTAGAAGCAGCAAGGCATTCTCCCCGTTCCTTTTACTTTGTTGTTTATTATATTCGTACCGTGTGTGTGTTATTACAGTGTTTCCTTCAATCACCATCCATCTCTTGCCATCACCTGCTCGGCGTAAACTCACGCAGGTTCTGCGCAAATTCCATTTACTGGATCCAGTGGCGTGCCGATTGAATAAGTTAGTGAAAATAGCATGGTTTTTAAAGTAGTGATAATATTATTTTACACTAAACATTAAATGTGTGTTTATTAATTTAGAAATACGTTTTCATTGTTTAAAGTAAAATTTATAATTGATATCAACATAAACACTCCCAGTTTTCCTTAGCTTTAATGGAATTGTTTTACAATGCCAGTTTCAGACCAGAGATATC
This sequence comes from Metallyticus violacea, assembly GCA_030762175.1. Lineage (NCBI taxonomy): Eukaryota > Metazoa > Arthropoda > Insecta > Mantodea > Metallyticidae > Metallyticus > Metallyticus violacea. Next base: position 20,769,801 of record CM060843.1, on the reverse strand, counting down.
AAAGCATATTCTTAACAAAATAATATATTTAGTATTAAATATAGTCTTCATCACCAATAAGGATATTCTGCTGACGTGAGGGGATACTTTGAATTCCATTCTGAAAGAACTGTTTGAGCTGGGAAGCAAAAAACTCATCCAATGTAGTTTCCAAATCGTCAAAATTTCGAATAGCTGATTCCGGAGATGATTATCCAAAGAAAGAAAATTATGATAATGCAATGTTTGGAAAATACTGTGGTTGTACTAGACTGACAATACAGTGTGATCAGTGATGCTTTCCCCCAGGGCGCCGGATGTTTTTTCTATGAACGAGCACCCGCGCCTTTGCCGCGCCGCGAAGGGGGTAGCAAGCCTGCTTACTTACTTGTTTACCATGCTGACTGTTGCAGCCTTAGCGCAGCTGTTCCCGAGTGAGTGTTCAAGTATATCTAAAGTGTATTATGCCTCGTGTGTTTATAACAGCAGAGCGTGTCTTTATGTACTATTCGTGTGTGTTAGCTCAGTGTGAAAGAATCATAGGACCATATTTTTGGTTTTTAGCATAGAGTCGATTCTGTTACTTATGTGAAAATCATACTAGCCAACAAAAAGCATTGTCGTGCATTTTTTCAACGGGCCCTGCCATTGCGAATAAGAGTAATTCACAACGTGTTTCCAGAAGTCAGAGTTGTTAGTAGGGATTTGTGGCCCCCTCGGTCCCCCGATTTAACAACCTGAGATTATTATCTCTGGGATAAATTAAAAAGTCATGAACAAGACGATTTCATACACCAGACAAGAACTCAAAGATAATATTCGTCAGGAAATTATCCAGATTTCTCAAAATGAACTACTGTGAGCACTGAATAATTTGCTAAAAATGTATGGAGAATGAAGGCGGGCAATTTCAACACCTCATTTGATAATTTGGTAAGTATTGACCCTCTTAAGTTGTATGGCTGGTTTGTTTTATTGTTTTGCCCTCCCGCTAATCACCGAGAACGGCTAACGAGCGGCGCGCTCGCCCATAAACAAAACACTCCGGGGGAAAACACAATGATCGCACGATAGTTTAACGAAGCAATTTAGCTATATGTTGTTTTGTATGATTGTGCAAACGGAATGACACATTTGCGATTCAGGATTGCAGGTTCCTCAGTTTTCAGCTTATCATGGACACAAGAGTACAAAGTGGCAGTGACTGTTTGACCGGCTAGCAGCAGTTCACTCCGCGTAGTTTTGACAAACACAGATTTAACCTTCTTTTGGTGCAGTGGGGGATTTAGATTGTTTGGGAATAGATTCGTGGGTTGCCAATTGATAATGATAGCGTCTTAGAGGACCTACTTCTTATCCTTATGTCAGCAGCGATCAAGTACGATCAGTGATGCTTTCTCTTCTGATTCTGAGCCATTGTTTCCTAACTGAAAGAGATGGAGCCGTATGGTTGCATTGCTGTCTCACCACCTCACAACTCTGGCTGTTGTTTGCCTATTTGTTTTTGTCACTTCTATCCGTAGTTCATAGAATTTAGAGAATATCTTTGTACATCCGTTCATTCACAGCATCAATGGCATCTTTTCCACGCTGTTGTAGTCGCATTGTTTCCCAGTTTAAATGCATAAAGCACACAAGTTCATCTGATTTGTGTTATGATGTGGTCAAACATTAACGCTTCACGGAATACTAGGAAAATTTAAACTTATCAGCTGAACAGCCCAACTCTCGTCAACAATTCATTAGAGCCCTTTTTTTTTTTTTTTTTGTCAGCAGTATACTTATGCTTTAGTTTACTGCGTTTTTCATTATAATATAATTAAATTTAAAGACAGAAATTCTTAAAATGTTATTTAATAAAGAAATAGGAAGCTAAGAAGTAAAAATAGATATAGCATTTTACATGTTTGATAAACGTTTGAACGATATTAATGAAAAATTATATCACGTTGAGCTTTTAATATAGATATTGAAAAATGTGAAAAGATAATTTTACTAAAGAGGTAAAGAAATGCCCTCCCCAGAAAAGGTTTAAATTCATAATCCATAGTGTTAGGAAATTGGTATAATCGATTCCTGTTGTATAGAGTGTTGCTATAAACACATACTATCATAAAACTATAACACTAGCAATAGAAAATAATTAATTTAGTCGTTTAGTTATAGAAGTTAGTTACAAAAAAAAACCTATCTCCCTCATCTGGGTTCTAACCCTCGAACTTTGGGGTCCAGAGGTATTATTATTGTTATTATTATCATTATTATTATTATTATTATTTTGTTATCATAATTAAACAATAGAATTATAATACTAAATCACCATTAAGACAAAATTATAATACTTCCCAAGTTAAACCATTTGGTGATTCTTGATATTTATAAAAAATTGTTTAATTAAATTGATAGAAGAAAAGAAATAAAAACTATATCTGGAACATTGTTGTATAAGTGAAAGCTTCAGACCGGTTTTCTGTTTCACTTTTTTGAGAAGTTCCAAGTATGGGCTTTCTTTAAAAAACAAAGACTTACTTTTTATTTAGATTTCCGCAAAAGGATGTGGTTATTCTTTCAGTCACTCGATCTATTTATGGTAATCTTACATTTCCATTTTCGTATAATTCAGTTTCCCAGTCTATTTAATTCTTTCCATTGTTGTTGCTGAGGACTCCCGTCATATATCTAACAGTATCCTTCCCTCATTAACATTAATGATGATTATGACAACAACAACATAATAATAATAATAATAATAATAATAATTTATTTCATGTAGTGGGAAATAAAATTTTGTACTAGTGAAAAATAAATAAACAGAAAATTTTCATTCTCTCGTTTATTTGCGTCAATAGAGTTAACGTTTTTTAACATATTGCCACAGAAAAGACTACAACATTTTTCATTTCATTTTTTTACTCCCTTTAACTTACAGTTAATACTTAATGGCTTATTGAGTGAAAAATTACCAATATTATAGAGGAACTGTTTAAGAAATTAAAATAAAAATTGTCATTTCCTTTCACATGATCCAAGTGGGTTTTCCCAAAATAGCACCTAATTCCAGCTCTGTAAAAATAGTATACCTATATACTATGAGTGATTAATTGTCTAACTCTTTGGAGAAGCTATGCTGACGTTTTCACAAGAGAGAGAAGAGACCAATGTATTGCTTTGAAGCTATAACTGTGAGAGCTGAAGTGGAAGATTCTCGCACTCCTGGGAACTACACATTTAGTCACGCCACTGTTTATGTGGCCGTTCTCAGCATTTGAAACAAAAGAAAACTAGGAACAACAGCTGAACGTAGGCTATTTCACACCAGAGGAAGCAAAGTACGACAGTGGGAGATGTAATAGTATAGCACGATGTTGTAGGTGTCACAAGAGAAAAGGGTCTATATTCAAGAGTAGAGTCGAGTTTTATTAAAACTGTACGGCTGAATAAGTTGATTAGAAAATGGAAGGTAGATGGAGGGACTAGGGAGAACTGGATAAAGAAAACTATTTTTAATAATAAAAAGGAAGAGGACGCAATAACATTAATATTTCAGTATCGTGCTTTCATAAATTATATTCAGAAGAAAATGTGTAATTAAAATGTTTATTTATAATGCAATAATTTTTTAGTAATTATCTGTAGTAATATAACGGGAGTTCCAAATTTTTTCTTGTGAGAATCTGGAGCTCGAGTGGCACTTATTTTCACTAACGAATAATAAAATGATACAGTTATTAATATTCAGTCCTGCACCTTAATTTAGGCTATCATATAAAACAGATGAAAATCGAAATTATGTGATATATTGCTTTATTTTGTATCACTTAAACTCTTTGGTAATAAATGAGGTTCCATGTAGTATTTTAAAGTGTTGAATCGGAGTTCCACTATTAAATTGGGCCAAATGTGTTAATTTCTTTGAGTAAATTATTTTTAATGTGCCCACTTGTAAATTTGTCTTTTTGTGTACATTTTTCAAGATAAAGTGTAGGACTTCATAAATCGTGGATGATTTCGAATGATCAAATTCCATCCCCTAGTTAGTTTACATTTGAAAATTTGTTTTGATATTCATTTATTATCTATTCGCTCTAAATGAGCGCATATTTACTCTTCAATTCTTTTTATATCCACATTGCTAACTCATTCTGTTCTTCGTATTCCTTCCACATTTTTTAGAACTTTCATTTTTGCTGTTTGGAGTCTTCTTTTATCTTCTATTTTGAGAGTCCAAAACTCTGCTACATATAAACAAGATGATAGTGCAATAGTTTTAAATATATTTTTCTAATTTATTTTAAAGTCCTATTAATATTTTTATTAATTTGATATATTTTATAGTTCTTTTTATGTATATCATTATTGGTGTATAGGTCAGCTCACAACTAAAAAGGTTAAGGGATGCAACTAGTTCAGTTATTTTGTTTTTAATAACAAACTTGTTTATTTTTATATAGGAATCCCAGAAGTTCATAATCTGTCTTTTGGGAGTATATTGTTAAATTATATGATTTCATAATTATTCAAATGTTTAATTATATGTGTAATATCCTTTCAATTTCAGAAATATGATCTTATGAAAATAATACAGTAGATAAATTATTAAATTCATATTCCGTAAAAAATTTAGCTATAACTTTCCATTTTCGTAGAGCTTAGTCAATATAAAAATTAAACAGCTAGAGGTGACAGGCTATATACTTGTCTTACTTCTTTATTTACTATTATGGATTATGCACACAGTTTATTTTAATCCTGTTTCTTTATCCATATTTATAACCACCTTATTTACATTTTTTAAAGTAGTGGTTAACGTTTTACTGCTGAGGCACAGGCGGTGGACAATGATTATACATAAGGTGAAAAGGTAACTTGAGAAAGGATTTTATTATGGACGGAAGCGTTCCAGTCCTAAGTTTAGAGTACCTCCCCGGCATTTGCCATTTATGAGGACTGAGGAAAACCTGGAAAAAACCTTAGTCAGCGAGGACAGGACCTGGCGGGAAACTAATCTCTCTCACGAGTCCGACCTCCACCACTCTTGGTGGTCCCTAAACTAAATGTAATGATATTCTTCTTTTATTTAAAACAATCCACATTTTAGCTCTAATTACATTATTAAAGACTTTAATAAAAGTAATAAATAAAACATGCTTATTTATTGCATTCTGACTCTTCTCTGCCTCTCTTTCTTTCGATTAATTAATTGAGTAAAAATATTGTCTGCACACCTTTTGTTTTTACGATGTCTCGTTTGAAGAGATAAAAAAGGACTTTTCTTTATATGGTCAACTTCTTTGGCTTAATCCTTCAATTTTGGTACTGAGTTTTAAAATGTAATATTTTTGGAGGAGAAGGATACCTTTCGGTGGAAAATCTGGAAAAATATTTACTATTATTATTATTATTATTGTTATTATTATTGTTATTATTGTTATTATTGTTATTATTATTATTGTTATTATTATTATTATTATTATTATTATTATTATTATACCGCATACGCTTTGGGAATAATTTTATTTTATTGTTTATTTTGCTTTGTTCTTTCGTAAATTTGACATCAACTTTATTTTGTTTTAGTTTTAAGGAGTTAAATTGTATAAAGAAAATATTTCCAAATCTCTTGCTTGTTACACGATTTTACTGTGCACCTCTTTATTTATATTATAATTCATTCTTGAAGATATCGCTGCAACTGATGTGGTTCTTTTTAAGAAATCACCTAAAATACTGGCTATCCTTGTTATTTTTTTATTTTGTTTATTTACGGACGCTCTTTAACATCTCAGGTCATCAGCGTCCCATTCAATTCAGGGCGTGAAACGGCCGACAAATTTTGCTCAGAGGCCTCTTCTTTCAGGTTTGAGGTTCTTTATCGTGCCGTAAATGTACGACACGGGACTCACGGCTTTGCTTCCCTACCAAAGGAAGACTTTGGAATTTTACGCCCTTATCTTTTATATATGCTACTAAAATGTTAACATGCGGTAACGCAAACATTTAATGATATATTTACTGTATTGTAATGTGAAGTAAATTTTGTTTCCAATTATTATGAGTAATTCAACTAATTTCGTGCCTGTAAAATAACCATAAAGTACCTACTTTGGAGCTATCTTCTAGAAACAGTCTTCACTTTGGAAGCCCATCTCCTTCCTAAATGTTAAAGAATGCACGTAATGTTGGAATAATAGAAAAAATTTAGACAATTATATATGAGAGCAGGGCTGATAAAAGAATCTCAGGCTGGAGAAAGGCCCCAGGAGAGGCAGGAAAGTTAACGGGGGAAGGCCAGCATGAGTAACCTTAACGGCAGAATGTGCCTCGTAAAACCTAACGATTGTTTACATGGGGGTGGGGAGGGAGTATAAATATTTAGGTTGGTAAAACTGCTCTTTCTGGCTGCGGTGCGGGTGGAGATGCATACCCAAAACTTTATTGCTCTGCAATCCCTGCAGGAAACATGAGCATTTGGCCGGGGGCCAAGCCCCAAAGTTCTGTTTTCTTTGCTATGCACAACTTTTGGGTCTTCAAAAAAATTGTTTCCATCATAATTTGAAACCACTTGCTTCTAATCTATTAACAAGTTAATTTACCACTGCTTCCAGATTGATGTAAATAATCGAGCAGACAGTTTCATTTTAGATGGAATTTGGATTCTATGAATTGTAAGCGTGAATTAAGTTGCTGCTTAATTTTAGTGAATCGCAAGTTATCCCATCCCAACACGCTCACCTCTTTAATAAGTCGAGATAACGTTACCACAATTGCCCATTTTTTCTCATTGACGGTTTTGTTTATTTACTACCAATGTTTTCAAAATTTAATGAGAACTACTCTGTTAACAGTATTGCATTATTCATTGAATGTTTGCTCTACTTTATTACAAATATTTATAGAAAAAGATGGAATATAGTTTACAAAGCTTCTCCTGTTCCTACTTTAAGTTAATCGTAACAAATTATGGAAAATAATATATGAATATAACACGCCTTTAACCTGATTTATTCCATTGTAACTCTTTATAAAAATATAAATAATTATTAATAAAACAAAGATAGACATTGGTAAACATTTAAAGCAGGGATTTGATCTGTCCCCAATATTATTTTTACCTGTACCTAAATAACGCAAGTGAAGCAGGCAAAGCTGAAAGGGCATTCTTTCAAATTTTGTAAAAAATGAGTTATGACTTGGGTTGTCCTGTATAAAATGTGCAGGAAAGTTGAATCCTAAATAAGCTTTAAATACAACGTTTAAAAAATATGCAATAATGCAGAAAGCGTATATTCTTTTTTCTCAGTTTATCTTGTTATCATCTCTTAAATTTGTTATATTAATCGTCCTGTTTTTTCTTAATTTATTGTTGATTTTTAGCAATTTCATTTAAACTGTTTAATGCTCATTGTCGGTCCTCAAAGATTAATGCAATTACTGTATATCTTGGTTCCTTACAATAAAAATAAACTCTTAATTTCATCGGACAAAGAAATTTCAACAGACAGTAGAAAATCTGGTCCAGAAATCGTGTTAAGAAAGCCAGAAATAAAAGTGAAACATTTCTTCTAAAATGAAAAAGAAATTTGCGGTCACAAATTCATTGATGAAGTTATTCCACTATAGGCCAAAAAAAGAAAGTGTAGCTAAATTTAGATTGGCTACGAGCCATAATTAGGTTTAACATCTAAATACTTACAAAATACTTCCAAAAAGTGAGCGCTCTATTTGCAGTGCAGTTGTTTTAAACTCTTGCCATTTTCTTGTGTACTCCGGGCTAAATGAAGTAGGATCATATTTGCAAATTGTACTGGGATAACAGAAATAGTCTCAAATAAGTTTGTGTCTTTAATTTATGTTTTCTTTTAAATGTGCATTTATTCAATGTATTTATAAGGGATGTTTGTTTTCTTTATTCCTCATTATTATGTAATGAGATGTCATATGTAATCAATTACATACCATAAAGCCATATGTAACAACCGTAGCAAAAGTTCTTGATGAACTTAAAAATTATACTTTCATCTTGTTCACATAAGCAAGAGCGGTAAAAATCCAAAATTTACAATGGCAAGATACCAACAAAGAAGAAGGAAATGGACAACACAAAACTCTGCTTACATATCACCCTTAGTGGATGACTTCTGGGAAAAAATGCGCGAGGTAACTCAAGTTGCTTTTGGGAAAGTTTGTGGCAAGTGTTCCGTTACACACTATTGGAGAATATTATATTTTGTTTGTTTGTTATAAAGGATTAACTAAAAACGCCGCACACCTAATAACTTTTGGATCATGTGGTTCAAACTTGGATGGAATTAACTGCAACTCTTTTAGTAGTGGAACACCTTACACAGATTTACATTTTCGAATAATACTTATTATTGACTTTTAAAAAAAAATATCCACACTAGATACTTCTGCCCAAATTTATAGTTGCTAAAAGAAAACAAAAGAGTATAGCAAATAATAAAATTCTCTATCCACAATAAACACAAAACTAGCTCAACGTCTACATTTTTCAATCAAACTGGTAGCCCTCAGGGGCTTGACGGCGGACCAGTCGATTATAGAAAGCCATTTAAAAATGACTTAACGAGGCTTTAGGAATGTATTACACCCCTTACATAATTCGATATTCTAGATCCTTCAAGTTGCTGGTCTCTCGCTTTACGTTCTGCTGGCTTTAAACGGCCCCACAGAAAGATGTCCAAAGGCGACAATTTGGGGATCTTGCTGGCCACTCTATGTGACCTCTCCTAGCAATACTTCGTTGTGAAAAAACCTGGTCTAGCTGTTGACGAACATTCGGCCCATAGTGAGCTGGAGCTCCTTCTTGGAAATAAATACCATCCCTGGGTGTACGACCACGGGTGGCCGAGGTCGTTAAGGCGCGGACTCCTAAGCGGGAGGTCTGGGGTTCGAATCCCACCAGAACCGTCCTCGCTGACTGAGATTTTTTCCGCGTTTTCCTCAGTCCTCATAAATGGCAAATGCCGGGAAGGTACCCTAAACTAAGGCATGAAAAGTTTCCTTGCTTAAAAAAAATCCTTTCCCAATATTTCATCTCATTTTGTCATTAGTGTCCACGGCCTGTGGTGCCTCAGTAGTAAAAATGGGCGTTAAATACCATTAAAATAAAATATCTGGGTATCTCTGGGATATCCATGGCTGAATGCATTTGAAAATAAGTTTGCGCTAGGCTGGTACTACGTGATTTCCAAGCAAATCCAAATACCATTAGCATTTAGTTTTTCTCTAAAGAAGAAAGGATCAATAATATGATATCCAACAATACCAGCCAAAAGATTAAGTTTCGTGGATGCTGCGTATGGTTCTCCTCGATCCATTGTGAATTTCGTCTGACCTGTATGGGCAATTATGTCTGTTGACAATTCCATTCAGGCAGAATGTGACTTCATCCGAGAATACAATTTTTCTAAGAAAATCTGGATTGTTGTTAATGCTCCCCATTATTAATGAACTAAACTGCATTCTTCTACCTGGACCGTCCTCTGCAAGTTCCTATAGAATTTGAAATGTATAAGGATGTTGCTTGGCCTTTTAAGGATTTTGATCTGGGAACTTTCACTTAATATTTGATTCAACCACAGGCATTTCTAATGTCAAATGCCTTTAAAGTGTTAAAGTTAAAATCATATGAAATAACTGTGGCATATGTGCCCGCTTTATTAGAGAATTAACCAACAAGGAGCGCGATTTCGCCTTTTTCCAACAAGAGTGTGTCATAGCTCATTCATATTCTTCTTTACCACGGACTCAATAACCGCACTATGTTCGGTATTTATCATTTTTCCCGTATACACACGTCTGCACTGGAGCAAACAGCTATAGCTACTACAATTCCTGATCAGTCCATTTATTATTACACAAATGTTTCTATAATTTTTTTTTTAATTTTAGTGGTTTTCTATTATAGGTAATTTTAGTATGATTTGTCAGATGATTTTGAAAGCATTAAGTCACGTATCTAAATCAAATTTGCTTAACAAGGAACTGCATAGTCATCCACAACGGACTGCTAGCCTAATCCACAACAGATGACGATGCTCTACATAGATACATTATAAGAATACCTGTTTTTAGGTTTAGGGGATTAAGGGTAGAATTTCCAACCCAAAACTGTTTTTCTTGTACACGTAGTAGAACATGCAATGCAGTATTTTCATTAGTTGCACTTTTCGAGCGACCTGATATTGGTAAGTCCTTTGCACTTCCAGTGTGAGTAAATTTCTTTACGATCGTTGTCGCTGTGGTATGTGGAATAGGACTGAGATCCGGATGTATATGATTAATTAAATCTGTCGCCTCTCGACGAGACCGTTACCTGTCCACATAATTAAAATTAGGATTCTTCCCTTTCGCTCAATAGCATATAGAATTATTTAACTCACTAAGATGTTAGACTTATTATCTTAAATAAGATGTTTCTATATCAATAAACACGATTCCATCGATATGAATAAAGAACAGTATTTATGTTATTATTTACAAAATACGGTAAACAAAAGTAGCTTTTTATTATTCGTTGCTATTTTTTTATCTTGATTTTGCAACAATAAATTTGTATTGTATTTGTATTGTGCTTTTGAAAATCTCTTAAGGAACATTGTTCGAAAATGTAAAAATATATTGGGTGTTACATCTAAAATAAGACTGTTAAACCAGAAGTAGAAAAATATCATTTTTGAGTTCTAAGTATACGGCTATCTTCATGTCACTGAATCACATGCTTAAAATGCTATTTATGCGGACTTTTAATTGTCTCTGTACATTTCTTTCATTATTAAAATTGTAAACGTAATGTACACGATGTTTCAGCTATTCTGAAGACTGGAACTTAAATTTTATTTCTTAAATAAATTCTCATAACTATACTATTATAAAATTAATGGAAAAGTTGAACTGTGCTAAAAGGATATATAATATCAAATGTATATATTTTATATATAATCAATAAAATTGTTTTTTGATATGATTTGTTCATAAGAAAGACAAAATCCTCACTACATTATGTTGGAAAAAGAAACATGCTATTGCCTGTATTAATGAAACTGAAAAGGATATTTTTTGTTTCTCTCGTAAAGTATCAGAAATAATATATACCCTTTTTACATAGGGTGATTTAACTGAAAATTGGAGGAAAATGGGCACACCAAAATAAATTGTGGTATAATATATGTCATATTCTTTGTGTAAAATATTATTACTAGACAATGAAATAGACTTAACTACAGTCAGCAATAATATTAAGCGAAATAGGAAGAGAAAATAATATGAACATGAGAAAGGATTTTTGGCTTACCATGGCGATGCTCTCACAATCTGAACTACCATGCCCCGTGCGACCACAATCGCGAATCTGCTACATAAAAAATAGTGTATATCTTCAAGTAATTGATGTTGAGATAACATAGATAACAATATTAGGGTTCATGTGTTTATGTGATTTTATCGTGTATAGTTCTAAGGTTTAGAATCATAGTCAGAGTGGTAAAACTCAGGATTCGAACCGCAAATCTTTGACTTACCGTGCTTATGCACTTACCTTTCGTGTTATTAAGCTATGTCCCATAGCATATAGGCATTAATTTACTACAGAAGTATTATATCTTAACATAGTTATTTAATTGATATTGGTAAAATGGAATATTGATATACATATCAATTCATGTTTAACTGTGCTGTATGTGAACCTTTTTTTGTGTTACATGGCTCCTGGGTAATGTTACATAACATTAACCTTTCATTTCGGAACTGTTAATTTTTATGTCCACACCGGTTCAAATTCTTTTGTGAAATATCTTAGGATATATACATATAAAACTATTTATTCTACATATATATTATTATTTTTTATCTGTCAGCATAGTCCTTGTTATCGCATTTCTGTTGCAATGCGGTTTCCTCATTTATTCATTAGAAGGTTTCGGTACATTATTGTTTCTTACAATGCTTATTGTAGTATGTTAAGTTTGCAAACTACTATTGTTTCAATTATAAGCAGCCTCGATACATTTATTAGCCCTGTATTAGTATTTAATGCTGTTTTACATGAAATACTTCTGCTGTGTCCCATGTGCGTATGAGAAACCCTTTATTACCACCTTTGTAGGCTGTACTGTGGCAAATTCCCTTTTTTGTCAACCTGCCTGGTGACACTTTGTTTGAAGATCAACGTGAAACTTTAACATTAACGTCAATGCCCCTATATACACATTTGCAAATATTTCAACGACTATGAGGGTAGGTCCATAAATTTCCGGCCTCGCCGATAAGAATTATCGCCTTCACAAAACCCTGATGTGGTGTCATACGTTGTCTGTTAACTAAATAATTGCAGCTGCTACTTCCGCCCCGCTTTGTCCAGTTGTTCAGCTATAGTTCCATAAAGAAGGTTATATGTAGAAGATTATGACATGTTCAAAATGGAGTATTGAAATTTTATGAAGTTCTTCACAAAAGAAGGACTTACTCCAAGTGATATGTAGCGGTTGGACGGTGTATATGGGGAAGCATTTCCCTCATATTCTACCGTAAAAGAATGGGCGAAACTTTTTCGAACAGGTCGAGAAAGTATAGAAGACGAAGAACGTGCAGGTCAGCCATTGGAGGTGCTCACTCCTGAAAACATCGCTCGCTCTTGTGGAAGAAGAAATTATGGATGATCGGGGGCTCAAAGTTACAGAAATAGCAGCTGTTTTCTTTTTACAATGTTTCTTATCGCGATATTTGGCTTTAAAACGTGTTCTTAAAGTCTCCCATCATCAATTCTCAGTATTATTGCCTCTATGTGCAAGACATTATTCTTTCGCAAAACACATAATTTGTTTAAGCTGCTGTCCCGTTTGTGGAGAGGACGATGCAATACAGAGAGGTTATTTGGGCTACGGGCCGGTGGCTGTGTTCCATTCATGAGTTTCTCGGTACTTTTATTGTATGTAAATTGTTCTTCGTTAGTTATGCCGCTACATAAATATATCCCTGAAGAACGATCTTTATGTACGATACATGTATCGAAATGAATTCTTGCAGAGAAGAGATAATGTGATTCGTTAGAGAATATTCTGTCAATCGTGTTAAACTGTTCACCAAATTGTTAAAAAATTGCGAGAGAGAGTAGGGAAAATCTCTCAATGACAAGAATCGCGTTCTGAACCTGCGTGTACTTACAAAAGAAAAAAATACAAATTTCCGAAGCAGTCGCCGGCAATGTATTGCCACTGAGAGGCAGCATTTTCAACATGTTTTATAACACAAGCTAGTGTTTGTTGTTGTTGTTGTTGTTGTTATTGTTATTATTATTATTATTATTATTATTATTATTATTATTACTACCAGGTTTAAATACAGCATTAGTTTGTGCTGTTACTCTGTATAAAACAGGAATTGTGCAATAAAATTTTAATTGTATTTCAATGTAATAATAGCCCTTTATTAACATTTACCGCTTAGATAGGTACTTAGTGCAAGTCCACATCAATTGACAGTTAATATTTAGTTCAGTTATAAATATGTTTTTATTTTATGGATGATGGTGAGATTGGATAACAGAAATATTTTGTATTTTTTTTTTTTTTTTTTTTTGCACAGCAACACCAAATACTATTTTTAGATTTTTAGGCTAGTAAAATTAGTTCTTTGTCTATATTATGAGATATACCGTCACAAGTGGCCGAGGTCGTTAGGCGCAGACTCGTGAGCGGGAGGTCTGGAGTTCGATTCCCACCAGGACAGTCCTTCCTGACTAAGGCTTTTTCCAAGTTTACCTCAGTCCTCATAAATGGCAAATGCCGGGGAGGTATCCTAAACTTAGGCCTGGAACACTTCCTTCCATAGAAATAAAATTCCTTTCCAAGTTAATCATTTCATTTTATGTATCATGAATGTCCACCGCCTATGATGCCTAAGTAGTAAAATGGGCGTTAATCACTATTAAAAAATTATGACATATTTTTATTGAGCTATCAATTCAGACATTTTTATTAATTTATTATTAGAAATTAATACTATACGTGATTATCAGCGCATAAAAGGATTCATTTTGGGACTTTAAAAGACGTTGAAAATGTTCTCTTGGCTTTGAAGCGGCGTGAAAATATAACTATGAAATTTCTAAGCTCATTGTCACCTGTTTAACAAAAAACTTCCTCATAAAAGCCACCCTGTATTCTAGTTATATCACGTGACACTGTATGCCAGACGCTCATCTCCTATATTAAGCGCAACATTGCGTTTTATTATTAATTCTGTGGACGTTTTGTTAACAAGAGGGGGAGGGGAATGATTATCTGCCGCCACGTTGGGGTGCCAAATTTGAAGCGATTCATTAAGAGGTACCAAGTTTGCGGCTGATTGATGAAGGATGGTGATGTTTACTGTTTTTTTTTTTTTTTGAGTAGTGTTTAACGCCCGTTTTTACTACTGAGGCACCACAGGTGGTGGACACTGATGATACATGAGATGAAATGATAAATTGGGAAAGGATATATTTTTTTTTTTTTTTTTAAGGAAGGAAACGTTCCAGGCCTAAGTTTAGGTACCTCCCCGGCATTTGCCAGTTATGAAGACTGAGGAAAACCTGGAAAAAACCCCAGTCAGGGAGGACGGTCCTGGCGGGATTCGAACCGCAGACCTCCCGCTCACGAGTCCGTGCCTTAACGACCTCGGCCACCCGTGGCGGTTGTTTACTGTTGACGTAGTATATCACTACCGAGAAAGAAGTCTGCGTTGAACCCTCCTGCTGCCGAAATCGTCTCAGGGATGTTGAAATTGCTCTGAGGCTTTTCTGGAATTTAACCACGGGAGGAAGTGGTGGGAAGATCACTGAACAAACTCTGTGGAAGTTGCGGATTAAAGTTTCACCATTGATTAAACTGTTCACACTTCACTGTTCGCTTTATTGCTCCTTTTCCTTAGACGACACTTTCTTACCATTATCAGGGGTATGGAGAGCTTTAAATATTTACTGACCCTGTACTCACAAATTCGTTGTCCGCATCGCATGTTCAAAATTACATTATCAATATCCTTCAAACAAATAGTTTTATCGTTCCGTTTCACGAGTTATATTTCTCTTTGTCTAAATTGAACAGCCCTATCTCACTTCCCCAAGCGAACTGTATATTCTCAGGCTAGTCGGCCCTGGTGGTGTAGTGGTTACCATACTTGCCTCCTACAACCCAGATCGCGGGTTCGATCCCGGTCAGGACCGATGGATTTTTTCGGGCGTAAAAATCCTAAGTATGGCTTCCTTCGGAAGGGAAGTAAAGCCGTGGATCCCGTGTAGTACATTTACGGCACGAAAAAGAACCTCAAGCCTGAAAGAGAGGCCTCTGAGCAAAATTTGCCGGCCGTTTCACGCCCTGGGAATGGGACGTTGATGACCTGAGATGTTAAAGAGCGTCCATAAATAAATGAATCAAAAAAATTCTCAGGCTATCTCTCGTCTCTCAAGTCGAACTGCACAAAAAAGCCTTCAAAAATCCTTTACTACGCGTCTTCTGCAGTAATTCAAATTTCTAAACATAGCAGACGCGTCACCAAATTCCTATTGGCTTAATCTCTTCTCGAAAAGACTTTTTGAAATCCGAGAACTCATTGGCTAGTCTTGATTCATTGTAGATTAGCTACAAACGTCTTTGAGGGAGCGAGAATTTCTCTTTTTTTAAGGGACGGTTGCTCAACGTGAAAGCTATTCACCCCGGTCTTTTTCAAGGACTTATTGCTTTGATGAAAGAAAGGTTCCCTAGCTATTGACTTGCTTATGGCACCAGAATGTCGCTTTTGGTTGCATGAAAGTTTTCGTCTTTCAGGTCAAGATTTCCGATTCTCGAACAATCTACACCATTTTGCATAATTGTGTTATGAAATATTAATCTATGTAAATTAATTAATTAAACAGGAGTAAATCTTTATCTTAGTTAATTAATTATATGGGATCAAATCTGGATGTCCCTTTGCTATCCTATCAACCGTATTTTCGTCACATCACTATAATAAACACAAATTTGATTATTTCTGTGAAAAATTGATTCAACTACACTATATATATATATATATATATATATATATATATATATATATAATGAAACGAAGAGAGTTTGCTAAAATAGCTCTGGCGTTTGGGTGATTTACGGAATATTAGAATAACTGGTCTCTAATTTCTTTTTTAATTTTAATATATTTTTATGTTAACGCAACATAAAATGTACAACTTTCTTTGTGAAATATAATATACCTGGATCTGATAGACTTCATGTAAAAATTTACCAAAGCTACCAATGAATAAGGCAATATAAACTAATGAAAGTTATCTGGGTGAGTTAATTATATCGCAAGGATTATCACCTTGTGGAATCATAAAAATGCGATATTTTACTTATCAATCAACAAAATTAGCTGTAAGTTGTATAAAAGGATTTTTTTCATTAATTTAATTACTAAATATTAATAGTTATTATTATTATTATTATTATTATTATTATTATTATTATATTCTATATACATATTACAAATATGTTATGCATAGGTTATCGACCGTGCATACTTAAGTATGATACACAATTAGAAAGAATAATAATAATAAAAATAATAATAATAACAATAATAAAATAAAAGTGGAAAGACGTGATTTTACAGATATGAGTTTAAATGACTTATAATTACACTAGTTGTTGCGCTCCAACTAGAAAATAAATTGATTCTATCTTCGCTAGTAAAATGCTTATATTCGACTAATTAGTGTGGTTCGCAATCAGGTCCCAGAATGCCAATCTACCTCTAATTGTCTTAAAACATTTTTGGAAAAAACTTTTTTCTCAGGTGTTTCCATTTGGTACATTCGCCCGGAATATCCACCAATTCTTCGTCCCCTCCACAAAATGGGTAGATTCCCCTACCAGAACTATCCGTTAGTTTTTTTAGCCTTCCAGCTTCTAAACCAAGTCATTTCTGATCTTCCCTTTCTCCCTAGAACGAGTATATACACCTCTTGACCGCAGTTAATTTAATTGCATTCGATAGACTCAAGTAGATTTTCCTGTTACTTTATGTTTCGATTTCCTGCCTGCTGATATTCTGTAGCTTTTATTGTCCCATAAAGTCATTCGCGATGAATGCCTTTATATAAACGCAAGTACCAATAATATGAGCAGTTCATACACGATTGAATTGTTTGTCTTAAAAAATATAACCGGAAGATTATTGATTTTCTGAAAATGATGCCTCTCATTTTCTTTTCAACGAATAAATATTAATGTAGCCAAAGAAAAGGTTTCCCTGTTGCACTCATTGTTGAAATTCCACCCAGCTGGCCAAGTCAAAAAAAAAAAAAATATCAGTATACATATCAGTTCCCTCGGTCGGTCCTGGTGGTGTAGTGGTAACCATACTTGCCTTCTAAACCCCAAGATAGCGGGTTCGAACCCGGCCAGGATCGATGGATTTTTTCGGCCATAAAAATCCTAAGTATGGCTTCCTTCGGAAGGGAAGTAAAGCCGTGGGTCCTGTGTCGTACATTTACGACATGAAAAAGAACCTCAAGCCTGAAAGAGAGGCCTCTGAGCAAAATTTGTCGGCCGTTTCACGCCCTGAGTTGAATGGGACGCTGATGACCTGAGATGTTAAAGAGCGTCCGTAAATAAACCAAATCAATCAATAAATCAGTTTCCTGAAGTTTAGCCAGCTGTGTTGACTTTATTATTTAGTGTTCTCCATTTTTGTTTTGTTTTGTTTTGTTTTTGTTTTGTTTGTTTTGTTTTTCATGTATTTTCCTATAGTGTTTCGTTTTTATTGTGGTCACTAACATTAGTTCTAATGAAAAAGCTTGGGCTTTTGTAAGTCGTTAGGTTAGATCATTTTATTTCGTGCATAGGCGATATTGAAGTCTTTTCAAAGAAATATAATAACTCCTTTTTCGTTAAAAAATTCAAGTATATCTAGAAGATCTCTTAGAAGTCAAGAGCGAGAGAGTATACCAGGTGAATCAGCTATGCTTTCCTTTTCTGAAAATTAGGTCACTCTTGCTTACCAACTATTAATTCACGTGTTTAAGTAGACGAAGTCTCAGCATTGAGAGGAAAAGCAGTTTAAGGGACACAAGTTACTCCGCAGTAAAGCACAACTCAAAAACAACATACCACTTGTTTACTGAGACCTGACATATATATATATATATATATATATATATATATATATATATGTCGGAGGTAAAGGAGAGTTGCTACAATTACAATTTTTTATTTACTCGCTGAATTAGTTGCGAATTGGAATAAGATCACATTTCCCACCGTTACAATATTTCACCCGCCTAATAATGCCCTCATTACATTGGCCAGTTGCTCAGGCGTTGCAAGCAGTAGGAGATTCGATGGTTCCATGATCCCACTAGCGCTAGAGTAACGCCAAGTGTCTTTACTCCACCCTCTTTTCAGTGTGGTGTACTATAGTAAGCTTTTTCAACAATATGTGACGCCTGAGCAACTCGCCAGATTCTGTTTCGTTGTTTCATTCTATCTAAGATTGGGTGCATAACAAGATAGATATATGCTTCAACTAAAGTGACCTAAAATGTGCATATTTCTCCGTCCAGGTGATCGGGGCAAATAGTATATTTTATTTTCGTGACGTTTTCAAACCTTCAAATACGCAGTGATAGTTTATGACTGCCCTGGACCAAAGATGTACTTCTCCCAGTTTCTTAAGCAGATTTCAGCGAAGGGTTTTCTACGGTGGGTAATATATTCGTTCCAAAGACTATAATAGATGTAAACTTCGAGAAGAAAAGGAGGTAAATTATACAGCGTATTTGTTGGTTTTAAAATAGCCTTCGACAGTGTTCAGAGAGACGCTCTATGGGTAAACTGTGTCTAAAAAGCGTATCCAATAAAATATAAAAGCTCTGATGCAAGTATACAGCGATATGAAATTCGGTGTTAAGTCAGAGCAAAGCCCTATAGAGGGATGTAGATCAACCAGCAGAGGAGTTCGTCAGGGATGTAATATCTCCGTTAATGTTTAATTTATTTATAGATATCTCGGATGTCCTGCAAGCCGAGGAACTGAATGATTCTGAAGTGGAAGGTGCATGTATTCCTGTACTTTTAAATGCTGAAGATCTAATTATTTTATCTCTAACAAAAGATGGTTTGCAGAAAGGCACTCACACCCTAGAAGATTACTGCCTGAAACGAGGCATGGTAGTAAATGTTAACAAAACCGCAACAACGACTTTTAAAAATGGCTACGTGCATGGCAGAGACGAAAAAGGTACTACAGTGGACAAGAAATCCAAAATGTTAACATTTTTATTTGGGAGTAACCTTTAGCATGAGTGGGAAATGGGAAAAGCACTTACCTGTTATTAATTATAAAGTACGAGATAAACTACATGAGTTACTACGTGTTCTGACTCGCTTTCCAGATAAATCAGTAGATACCTAGAGAGAATTTCCAATGCTATGATTAAGTCCATTTTGCTATATGGAAATATGAAATATAGGGACAGGGCAAAGATGAACATGTAAATAAAATTCAAGTCTATTTTTGGAAAAGGGTTCTTGGGCTCTCCAAAGGAACGTCAAATTATGGGGTCGTAAGGGAGACTATGAAGATAGGTTATCAGCAAAATAACGGTGAAGCACTGACTTAGACTAATACAGAGAGACAAGACTTCACGCTAAATCATATAGACACCAGATCAAGAACATGTAACGCTAACGTTTGGGGCTGCATAGGTGGAAAGAAGACTTAGAAGAAATGGCCTGGGTTCAGTGTGACAACTAAGCAATGCAAATAATAAAAACTTATGGAAGAACGGAATAGCCGACCCTCATATGGAATGGAAGGAGAAAACGCTCTACTTCCTTTTGGCCATGGCCACGCTTGCGCAGAACAAACATTCTTTACAGAATGGTATACCGGGAGAGGGAAGATTTCTCTCTCCTTATGGGCACGCATGCGCAGATCAACATTCTATACCTAAGTTTGCATATAGTATTTTAGTATTGAAGTTATAGTTGAAAATATGAAAGGATAAAACATTTCAACCCTTGATATAAAATAAGAAAAGAAAAGAACGATACATAAAGCTTGCAAACTACCTGCTCTTGAAACACAGATAAACAAAGCGATCCTGAAACGCAGCAAATTCTGTATAAATATGCACATCTAGCATGTCCGTTTTAGGAACAGATAATTGTTTTGAAGCTTAAGTGGTATTCATTCCAGCGTCTATTATAATTGCACACATTGGAGCGGCATTGCATCAGATGGAATATGGCAGAGTTCATTAAGTAATATTAGCCAGTCTAATGTATCGGCATTTCGGGTGTCACGGTAAATTAATGGGCTAGGTCTTGTGGATAATGGGTTACGTTTCGGTAGCTGCATATCGAAAAGATAGCGTACATTGGCATTATAATGAACAGCTTTATTTCCTTTACATTGTAGTTTATGATTCAAAGATTAAGTTCTCTTACTAGTTTCCAAGCAATGCGAATAAAATATGTGCAGTGTCATATCTTTGAAAAAACTCTTTTAGTAAAACAAAAACAGGAACGGAAATAATCTTAACATCTGTCAAAATCTCATTAGTAAAAAAGCTGCGTTTGTGAATCACTCACTTGTATTTAGCAAAGGTGCTAAACAGATATGTATTTAACTTGCGAGGGTAGACTTATAATTTCCGGCCTCGCCGATAAGATTATCGCATTCACAAAATTCTTATTTGGTGTCATACCTTATCTCTGTTAAGTAAATAATTGCAGCAGTAACTTCCGCTCCGCTGTGTTCAGTTATGCAGATATAGATGCATAACGAAGACTATGTGTAGAAGATTGTGGCAAGTCAAAATGGAGTTTCGAGCTGTTATTAAGTCTTCACAAAAGAAGAATTTATCCAAAATGAAATTAACCGTGTATATGGGAAACATATTCTACTGTAAAAGAATGAACCAACTTTTACGAATGGATCGAGAAAGCATTGAAGACGAAGAGTGTGCAGGTGGGGCGTTGGAGGTGCTCACTCCTGAAAACACCGCTCTTGTGGAAGGAAACATTATGGAAGACCGGCGGCTCAAAGTTAGACAAATAGCAGTAAAGTTGGGCCTTTCTAAAACAACAGTCCCCCGAATTATTCATGAACATTTAACTAGGAATAATGTTAGTGCAAGATGGATGCTTAGACTTCTTTCCTTAGTCCAAAAGCAGTAACAAGTCATCTGATGTCAGACATTTTTGGATCTCTGCCGTGGCAACTAGAGAGTGGTTCTGCAAACCATTGTTACAGGGTGTGAAACTATGGTCCTCTACTATGATCCCCCGTCTAAAAATTGAACCAATGGAGTGGCGTAAACCTGGCGAAGCACCGCCTCTAAAGGCCAAGGTCACTCAGTCAACCAAGAAGATCATGGCCACAACCTTTTGGTACTGTCAAGGAATACTCTTCATTGACTTTAAGGAGAGGAACACCACAGTAAATTTGGGGTATTATGCTAGCCTTTTGCGCATACTGCGTGTTTCTATCAAAGAGAAAAGGCGAGGAAACTGAGTGGTGGTATGCGCCTTCTTCACGACTATGCACCTGTGCACACATCTCTTGTTGCAATGGAAACTGCGAAGAAATGTGGCTTCAAGAAGACCCACCATCCACACTACAGCCCAGATCTAGCTCCCAATGACTATTTTCTCTTCTCAAATTTCAAGAATGACCTTTGAGGAAGGAAATTTAAGTGTGAAAAATATTTAACGAATGCTGTTTATGCCCATTTTGCAGACAAAACTTCTGAGTATTTGGGGGGAGGGATTGAAATGCTAATTCAAAGCTGTAAGAAGTGTATTATAATTAGGGTAACTATATAAAATTGAAATGTAGCTTTGTATTTATCTTGCCTATAAAATAGTCAGGCCGGAAACTTATAGACCTACCCTTATATATTGAGATTCTAAACTTAATTTTAGCAAAACACACACACACACACACACACACACACACACACACACACACACATGTATATGTATATATAGCATTTAATTATAATGTGCGCAGCTCTAGGTGGGAATGAATAAAATGATTGCCGTTCAACAAGTGCACAATTAAGTGTTGTAATATTGTCGTGTTATCAGATAATCAACCCAGCAACTTCACCAATTATTTGAAATTAAAATTTAAACAGAACTCGCTCACTTCCCAATTTAATTGCTTTAATAATGCGACATTAGGGGTGTGTTCAGATCATAATTCTCTCTAATTCTTCACATGTGTATTTCAAACAACTAGAAAAACAAAGGAAAATAATTAAGAACAAAATACTGTTATAAAGTGAGATGTGCAAGTTATTTCATAATTTAATTTTATTTATTCAAATCCCGGTTTACACAACCTAGCTGATAATTGACATCCTATACCTAGACTTATGAAGCTGATGCACATCCGTTCGCTTGTACGACTTGAGGAAGTCAGTTTAATCATACAAAAGCATAACGTTATATCTCTCCACGCATGCAACACCACCCCCCACCGTTCATATGTGCCTTAAAATCAGTTTTAAAGGCCTTTCCCAGGGCATATCGCAGTGTATATGCTTACAGTGCTATACAGTGCCACCAACACATACACTACCAAAGTATAGGTGCCAGAGAAACACTCACTCCTTTTCCCTTTCTTCTTTCTATTACACTGTAACGTGAGCTTAGTTCAGATCGTACTTTCCGAGCTGTATCTGATGGATTTTTGTATAGATTGGAATCTGCTTCCAATAGGATCAGGTACCAAAATGAAATACAACGTTATATCCAAATGGTATTTTATTGCTATTATGTAAATAACAAGTTATGTAAAATATTTCTAATAAAGCTACGAGAAAAAACGTGAGGAATTTTATAATTTATTTTAGCATTATACATTTTTACAATAAATGACTGTTATTGCATTACATAGAGAAAATTAGCTATTCGCAATTGCATAACAAATTCATAAAATTATATTTCGAAAACAACTACTAGTATGGTGGTAATGTATTTGGTTTTCTTCCGGCCTGACATGGCTACTAGGCTGCTAACATGTGTGCTTATGGAATAAATATTAGATAACTTTATATTCTTTATTTATTTTTATGTAATATCACTGTGGTCTCATTTCGAAATGGTCGGGGGTATTCAGCTATTAAAATGCATGTAATAGATTTAAAATACATTATTTGTATACGCTTAAATACATAAATAATCTTCACATTCCATGTTAAACAAAAGTTGGCGACACTGCAGTGTCATGTAAGAACTAATGTTAGTATGAGCTGTCTAAAAATATTTGCTAAATGTACAAAAATCAAATTCAATTTGTATATTGAGACCAATAGCTTCTGAAGAATCCGAAGAGAAATTTAGCGCAGAACAGGCTTGAGCAACTGCAGTTTGCCCAAATGATATCCACTGTTTACTTCTGATAGGAATGGCATCGTCAATTTTCCCTACCTATGCTAACGTTAGGGATGGTATGTGTTGAACGTGTGGTGTAGAGGGAAGGGGGAGAGCAGTCACAAGTGCGGAACGTCGATTAGAACGGCGGTTTTGTCGTCCACCTCCCCGCGGAATCCAAACTGCACCGAAACACATAACTCTTGGGATTATTGTCAATTTGTTGTTCGCCGTGCGGTGCTACATGATTGCTAGTCCTGCGCTCTGCGTCAGGTTTACCACCCCCTCCCCCACCCAACAAATCAGTCATCTTTACCAGTGCCCCAATTTATCTGCGGGTTCTTTGTATTAAGTACGCTGCCATCTCCGTATAGCTAAATAATGTAACGTGCAGAGTACAACAAAGTTACAAAAAGCAGTTGGTATCTTCAGCAGCAGAATGAGGGAGTGCCACTGTCTCAAATTGCTTAACTTTTCGCCGACTGTGAAGATTTCATTGGTGTACAGTCATTATTCTTTGATTGACCATAGAAAATATTTACTAGTTAGTTCTATTTACTATGTCAACCACTACAAATTAATTTTAAATGTTAGTATAATTTATTTACCTATAAAATAATATATACAATAGAGTTTTATACCAATATAGACAGCAGTAAAGTAAAAGTATGTAAGAAATGTACTGACCACCAGTACAGTCACTACCGGATACTGGTGAATAGTAATTTAATAATTTAGAGTTAAAGATTGTGAGTGGGGGTCGAAAATTATAAGCCTTTCACGCCGGGTCCCTAGTAATATAAATTTTGGCTATGAAGAAGTAAAGTAGGTGGGGGACGGGAATTGGGCTTAATGTGCGCTACGGTAGATAATTAGCGCCCGCAGATCACCCCCCCCCCACCTCTTTCTTCTATGAGACTCTCTCGAGGGCGTTTATCTCTATTTGCCATTTCGCGGCTATGTGCCAGCCGGGCCTGGGTGGAACGGGATATCGAAGGTGACTACAAATGACACTTCGTTATTTACTTTGTTAATAAAAGTTTATTCTTCTAGCGTGAACATCCGGGCGAACTCAAGTCTCTCGTAGAACCACAGCAAAGTAATCTTGGCAGACGTGTATATTTATTTGCGCCGACCAAAAGTGCCAGAGCAAAGAAATTGTTCATTTAACTGAGTTCCTGATGCAACTCAATGTTATATCTGCAGTTAACATAGTGAATGGCGCTCAAGCTTCGTTGTCGTACTTGGTACGTAGGCCGCTCTTCCGCTTATCTCCGTGCTGTACCTATCTGGGCCTGGAGAATTCTGAGACTGCTCCGTTTTGGGAGAAATCTAGCCCTTTTATACAGAATATCAAACGATGTCATCCGTGTGCAACAGTGCGAAATACTCCCGCCAACTTTGTATTAACGTGTCTGATAGGTGAATGCTTACCTCACCGAATTTCATTTCTATTCGCTGGAACATTTTGTTCAAGTCAAATGCTTCGCTATTCGTCAGTAAGATGAATTTAAACAGATTTCATATGTTACTGTCAACGACTTTTTCTACTCGGAACGTGCAACTTTGTCAGCAACAGGTCGGTTTATGCCCTGAGGCAGGGACATTTTCCAACCCTAGCTACACACCAGGAGAGATTACCTTTGCATTATCTGACTTTGCCAAGTTTTTCTTCGTTCGGAGAGAGACGAAATCTTTCGCTTACATGGTTACAATTTTTACACATTATTTCCTAAATATTACTAAAATTACACTTTATGAATATAATATTAAACACTATATAATATTAATTGTACATATGTCTTTACAGTTCCTCCACTGAAAGAAAATGCACAACATACTTGCACCTATTTACAGAGTTGCTGATTTTAAAGTTATAAATATTATTCCAATTAATATCTAACTAACGGGGAGCCAGGAACAGCTTCAAGATTAAGCGGAAGTAGTAGAAGTAATAGCTGGTTTCCAGTTACTCGAACGTTGCTCATTTCCAGCTATTAGGAAGTAGTTAAAGGGAAATATATTTTTGTTATTTATCAGTTTTGTATTATTTTAGTAAATTTCTAATTGTAACCCAGGTATAAATATCATCTTGAAAATAATAATGTAAGAATGTAATTTCGTAATTTAGAAATAAAGTGTAAAAGTTTGCAATACACGTCCCGGTGTAGGAAACAAGATACCGGAATGAGGTATTTCAGATATGTATAATTGATTTTACCTATACTGCAATTTCAAATATACTAGTAGAGCCAAAAAGAAACTGAACATGTATAAAATTTTAGAGAGGAATTGTAACATATTACATAACACCATCTTCAAAGTAAGCCCCTTGGACTTCTACAAGCACCCCTATCACTTTTGAAACCGTCTGCAGTTCATTTTTGACCACTTCCCGCAGACCGCCCGTTGCTCAGCGAAGGAGACAATAATAATCAGCTGGAGCAAAATATGGAGAACACAGAGGATGAGGAAGGGCAGGTATGTTATGCTTTGAGAGAAATTCATTCTCCTGCAGCGATTGATGTGCTGGTGCGTTGTGATGGAGAAATCAGCTCTTTTCTTATTATGAATGCAATTATTTCGTCGCACTGCAACACAAAGACACAACATAGTCTTCTTATTGACATTTAGACAATTCATGAATTAATTCGAAATGTATCTGGCAGTATACTATGTTGGTCACTTATTGTACTACACAAAGGAGTCAGATTTATTTTTTACTCTACTAGTATTACATTTTTTCACTACTAGAAGCGACTACATAACCATTACAACCTTGAACATCGCTTTCTGGACCCTTTTTCTGCCGGTCCTACGGCAGTATACATTCATTTGCAAAGATGATTAGACAATTAATTGTCATTTTTGTGCTCAAAGTATAAATTAGCTCGCTGTGTGCGTGTGATGTTTAGGCAGAACTTTCCTGATTGATTACCACATTCCAGAACTGAAATTCTTAATATTTAGTACACATTTGAATCTCCTGGCTCAATGTAAAATAAAATCCTGAAGCAAAAATTTGGCGAAAATCTTGAACTTTCGCAAACAAAAGCACACCCGAAATTAACAACAACAAAAAATGTGGGATTTGGCAATGCGGAGAAAACAGTGAAATCAGAGGCATTGTCTTGTCAATCAGAATGAATATAAGTATCTGTTTAGCTGAGGAGAAAACTACTATTCCAGCATTTTCTGTGAAGTATGACTGGCCGAGCGTGGGCCTCAGGCAGCAACTCTTGGGCTTACATTCCGGAAGTCCCGGATTCAAATATCTTAGGATCGACCATCCTGAGCTTGGTTTATTTCGTAGGGTTTCCTGCTCGCTTAGGCAAATGCTAGGAAGCAACTTTTCTTTCCAATAATTTTCCGTTCTCCCATTTCAGTCTGCTGATTTTGTTACAGGGTCGAAGGTGAGCTTATACCTTGGAAATGTTTCTGCCTCGGCATCTGGTATGAACTCCTTGGAGGGTGAGCTCTCCATCTGCGTCGGAATGTGTAATATGAAAGCAATATTAAGAGACCCTGTCTACGTCATATTTCACCGATCGTGGGTCTTGACCGCCGGTGTCTTTATTGTCTCATCCCTTCCTTCCGTATGTGCCCCATTGGAGGGCATAGCATAAACGGCCGGCCATTGAGCAAAGCTGAAGTAACGAAATATTCTTCTCTAACTCTTAATAATCCAGTCCAAGATAAGATTGCATTCTTTTAGAAAGGGGAGTGGAAATATGGGTGTCACCGGCTATGGCATGCTTGGTAGCCGAGGTGTAAAAATGAAATCAAGCGTACAATTTTTATAACTAATTCAGGTATGAACGGTTAAATTAATCTGTTAATTTACTCTAATTATCACTCAATCTCTATTATTACACAAAGCAAATCAATTTTACTGCGAGCAATAAAAAATATGTACATATATGGATTGCTGACACATAAATCATTGTTTTTATCGTCGTGATAAAATAAATGTCAGCACCACTTCTTACAGTTTTCACAGATATTTGGGGAGGTTATTTAAATTTCTCACTAACAAGGGAACCCTTTTATTCCTCTTATTGAAACTTTTTTTATAAAATGTTGTGCATCGATACATAATGCAAAGAAAATATTAAGTAAAAAATTGAGCAACTGAAACAACACATAAACCTCACAAAATTTAAATAAAAACAATACAAAATCCTGTGAAGAGCCCTTTTTGACACATACGTTACCGTAGATATTGTTCATCTGTTCAGGTTCCTTAACTATTTTTGTGCTATTTTAATATGGGTTTTGTGGAACTTATATGTCTTATCAGTTACTCATTTTGACATGAGTACGTATAAACTCTGTAAGTTCGACCCAGTACTTAAATGTCATCCTAGAATGTCGACCAACACATTTTCAAGTCAATATTGGTACGTCTATAATTTCTAAACTACACAATATCTTCCATTAAAGTAAACTGCAATCGACAGATGAAGGATTAAAGTATGCAATTAGAACTAGAGTAAGAGCAGTGATGTTATTTAGAGACACGGAGGAGGGAGAAAGCTGAGGTGTGATTTGGCGCGTCGCACGGCAGCCGAGGCAGTACAACTCGAAAACGTTCGTGAAGAGAGAGCATTCACAATGTCGAACCATACGCAGTATAAATGAGAGTGTACGCATAAGCAAATGATAGAGCACGGTGATTATTGTAGCAACATCTCAAATGCCTCTTCGATTGCCTTAGAACATTCTTAAATTGATTAACCTTTGCAAGAAACATTTATATCAACTCTATGCCATTTATTTCTCATGCAATCGACCTGACATAAATAAAATCATAAACGAGATTGTGTTTCCGGATTGTGTACCTTTCATTCAACATCTTTTCATTAGAGACATATTAATGCATAAAACGTGCAGCTATGTCTTCGATACAGCCTATCCCGACTTTTTTATTAAATACAATCTTTCTTTTCATTGTTTATCGGCGTGCATCGAAAGAGGGGTTAGATATGAGCGGTAAAAATGTAATAATTAAATTATTATAGTCATATTATCCTCGTGTTTCAGTAGTATTTTCAAATTAAACTTTGTCTTAAATGGTTAAAAATGTGAATATTTCAGTTACTGAAACGAGGGCGAGAACACAATTGTATTAAGCGTTTTCTTAAATTTTGTTTAAACACTGTTTTTATATTTTAAAATATATAATTAAATTCACTGGTGTTAAATGATATAAAAACAAAATTTAGTTTTAAACAATTTAGATAAAATCTATATAAAATAAGCTTTCAAAACTATTATATATTCATTAACAGCTATGAAAATCAAGGTTTTTGTTAATTTTATTTCGCTATGTCCCCAGATTTATTATTAGTCTAATTTTTGAAGCAAAATTAATAAGCTTCTATCTTGTTTCAGTGAATAGATGTAATTACTTTAGCTAAACCAATTTGTAAACTCTAGCTTGAAGGGAATGACAATGAACAGAAATCAAACTGCATTGAGGCATGGTTATTTAAGTTATAATCACCAGAAATACAATCGAGCAGATTGTAACGTTTGGAAGCTCTACATAGTTCCCAAGCAGCGGAACATAAACGGCCATTCTACCGCTCACAATCCAACCAACAGCTCTTTGTCCTCGTGCCGTCAATAAAGACAGGTAATTGAGTCGACTAAAACGTTTCAAATTCAAAAGCGCCGTCGACGGCGAGAGCTGCACAGAAATGTGTCATTGTAACACCTCTTTTGTGTCGCTATTAAAGTTCGTATTTTTGTAAGCTTCTTAAATGATTGTGCTTTAGCTCGATAAAGCTTTGTTACTGTGGGGCTTGCAATAGGCTAGAACATGAAATGGTGACAATTTACAGGACTTGGGCAAAATAATGGGAATATTCTAGAAAAATATTAAATTATATTTAGCAAATAGTGGAGAATTATTTGCCATTTATATTAACTCTATAGCTTTTAGGATACCGAGTAGAACTTCCCTTCAGGAGGATCTGGATTCAAATACCTTTGGGGTTCATTCTGGTATTTTTATTTTTTATCATTATACAATTTATTATAACATTTCTGATCATAGTGAGATATAATTACTGCAAATCCAATGTGCAAGTTCTACATTTTATTGGGCTGGGTCCGACGAGCGTGAGGAGGTATGGCACTCACACGTCTGCCCTCTTTGGTGGTTTCTGTCCCACTGCCGTTTGCCTAGCTGCTTTCCAAGCTTTCCTTAGTAAGGGAAGATTACTAACCACCTATTAAGGTACAGTACATGACTACCCTCTCTCTAAAAATGAACTGCTTACTTTTCGCTAACCGTCTTTTCAAAATAAACAACGGCTTCCCTAATAATGCTACGTTAACAAACCCAAACAGTATATCACAATATTAATAAAAACTTTAGAATCTCAAGATACCTTCTACCTTGCAGAAACTTTGATTCCATATAATATAGCTTGTATCATAATATTCGCTTTTGTTTCTTCAAGTCCCGAAACGGCCAGTGCAAGATAGCTGGGAACTACTATAAAAGTAAATAAATAGTTTAGGGTTTATAGAAGTGCACATAAATAAGTAGAACGTGTTTGGTTTAATCATTAACAGTTATTCAAAATGTTAAATCATAGTCACTCGTTACTGCCTTATCTAGCATACACAGAAACATACAATTCATAGAAACAAATGTTTGACAGCACGCGAAAAATAAAAGAACACAATTTTACACCTCTAAAACAAAAGCAGGTAGATTTGGCGAAAACAAAAACGAACCCATGCCACGGTGCTTATTTGATTGATGCGCTTACAAAGGTTTTCAAAGCTTTGATGGGCCTCTGCTCTGATTCTGAACATAAAGGCAGCGTTTGAAGCGATTTAGAAACAGATGGATGGAGGTTCAGGACCTTGTTCAAATACTCGCTAAAATTCACGATTTTTACAGCTAGCATGGTATATGGGAAATAACAAAAACAGTAGGAACTTTCCACACAGATGTGCGTGTTTATGTGAGCTTCGGCTATATTGATTCAAGTACTTAGGATGATTTGTGGGGCTGTAATGCCATTGAGGCTACCGACAGCAGCGCGTGCACGCATAAAGCAGTGCCAACAATCTGGGTTCTAGATTTGCTGCATTAGGAGACTGGATACAAAACAAGTTTAAAAGGGAAGAAAAAAAAAAAAAATAGAACCAGTCATAAGTCACTGCGAAACTTTGCAATGGTATAGTTCACCACCATACTCTTTCTGGGGCCGTAAATGCATTGATGTGATTGGTGATAAACGATTATGGTTTTCCAGACTGGGAAAGAAAATGGTGGGGGGGGGGGGAGCTTAGATACATTGCTTCTACTAAGGTTCAAAATACAGAAATATTTGAATTCATAAAGTATGTCCAGATTACAGAAATTGGTTACTTATAATGCAAATGTTTAGCTTTAATTTCTCCATATTGGCACACTTCCTAGTACAATATAATTAAAATACGACAAAATCGTTAAATTAAATATTTTTAAATTTTAAAGTATTTTTACATTCACATTCCATAGGTTTCAAGAGATTTTTTTTCAAGTATAGGCCTATCAGTATGAATTATGGATGTTTTCTAATTTTCAACAATGATTCTATTTTGTTTTATGTATTGTCTGTGAAAACATGATATTGCATTATTTCAAGCAAATCATTGTAACACATTAAATGTGAAAATTACTCTGAAACAAAATTAATAAATTTATCGACACTAATAGAGACAACGGACTTTATAAAACAATCAATTTATTCATTAAATTAAAAAAAAAAAACTTCCACATTTATGATTTTGAATAAAGAAGTTTTGTAATTGAATTGATAATGTGGTTATATCGGAATGTTTGTAAATAAACATGGTCTAATTCTTTTGTGGCATTTTAATTTCTAATTGTTTAAAGATTTTTTCCGAGCAATGGAAGATTGTGATTTGAATTTCTGTGGCCAATCTAACCGAGTTTTTCGTGGTTTATCTCAGTTACGATGTTGAACAAATAGTGGGTTGGTTACTTTTACAGTTAAAAATTATAAAAATGGATATAAAAGCATGAAAGTGAGCATTGCTTCAAAGTTTATAATGTTCAGAAATGTACACACACACACACACACACACACACACACACACACACACACACACACACACACACACACATATTTGGGCTAGAGTGCGAAATCAGAGAGCAAAACTCCTATATTTACATTTAAGTAATTTTTTGTGCAATTATTTAACAGGAGAGAGTAACATTTATGAAAAATTTATCATTAATATTCTAGAAAATAATTAAGTTAGTGTTTTTTTAACTTTCGAAATAAGTACCAATGAACATTTTCGGAATATCTAAACCAAATTAATATTAATTATAAACTGCTTGATTTCTTTATTACATGAAAAGATTTTCTTTTACTTTTCAGATTATTGGTATCTTTAACAAGAAGAGAACATAAATGTGCAATGAAACCGGGTTGTTTCAAATCACTTCCGCTTGCCCGCAGTTTCCCCAGCAAACCCTTGATGTGGGATCATGCAGCGGGAATAGGCAAAGTGCAAGTCTACATTTCAACAAGAAATGCCACGGTGCATCCGACGTCCTAAAATACATTTTTATATAACTTTTTTAATTGTTGTGAGCCGTTTCGGATACCTCACCATAATTTTGAAAATTGATGCTTATTTCATTTTCAGAGTGGAATATTTTAAAGTTGATACAGCTCTTTAAAAAACGTTATAATATAACCTCGTTTGGTTAAATAAATAAATATTGATTATTACATTAAGAAAGCTTAAAAAAGAGGTAATACACAATTTAATTTATTTCTGCAAGACGTAATTCAGATATATTTGTTTTCTAAGGCGAGCTTTTTCTTAAAATGCCAAATATTAAACATTTATTTTAACAAAAGGTGCTAAGAATAAGGATTTAATATTTTTCAAAAGTTGTTGTAATGTTTCATAAAACGTCATTGCCTTTAAAAATATAAGATAAATTTTTAAAATCTGATCTAATCTGATTTCAGGTGAAAAGTTTCATACCGCGATAAGGCTTTACCAAGTGGCCGGAAGCAATCAGAAAACAATCAAATTATAATCTTGGATTTAAAGAGGTATGGAGAGTATTCCATATCTTTTCAATAGAATTCGAAGAGCATTTAGTAATTTATTTACCAGATTATCAAGCGTCTGCGCTATAAAATGGAGCCTGATAGTAAAGGTGGCATATACTTCAGAAAGATCGATAGTAAACATTGCGAGAAAGAGGATGACAGACAAGTTTTATTAAACAATGACAGAAATAGGAGAAAAGATATAAAAAAATAAAAACAAAAGATCCTGCTACAGCTATGGATCACTGGGGTAAGTTTTGGGTCAAAATATAGAAATGAGATTAGAGTCAATTTAAGATTACACAACGACGGCACAGTGTTCGAGAAATGGGACTCATCTCCTTTCACCACGCCGACCCGAACAATTTTTCTCCAGGTATTCAAGTTTTCCCTGCCATTCATTCGACCATTGTTCTATCATCACCTCAGCATCCACCGATTCTTGGTGCGCTAATGCCGCCCGTGCAGGGAACTTCAATGTCCTGGCGTAGGATCTCTCTCCTTAAATAGGTAGAGTAACAATTAGTTGGTGTAGACAGAGACTCTTATTTCCCAAATGTGTGTACCGGGCCATAGGACATCAAGGGGAATGTACTGTCTAGCGATCAGAAGAAGGCAAGTGAGAGAGATATGCGCTACGTAAACATTTTCTACTCGCCTCACTGTGTTCACGTAAGCAAGTGGCGATAACAATAAACAGTGCTGTCAGATATTCGCAGCTTGGGTATCCCATGTGCGTGTGCAGATAACAGTTCCAGCCTTCCTCGCCCTCGCCTTCTTCTGATTGCCAGACTGTAAACTGGCAAGAAAGGATGCTGACTGAAACTCTTTTTGAAGTATCTTTTCAAGGAGTCAGTTCACTCCTTGCTGAGTGAACCCAGACCGCCTCGGGTGGCCGAGGTCGATAAGGCGCAGACTCGTAAGCGGCAGGTCTGGGGTTCGAATCCCGCCAGGATCGTTCACCCTGACTGTTTTTTTTTCTTCTTTTTTTTTTTTCTTCCCCTCTGTCCTCATAAATGGCAAATGCCGGGGAGATTCCCTAAACTTAGGCCTGGAACGTTTCCTTCCTTAATAATAAACCCTTTCCCAATATATCGTTTCATCTTATGTATCATGATGTCCAACGCCTCTGGTGTCTCTAGCAAAAACGGGCGTTAAACACCATTCATTCACTTTAGTGAACCCAAAACTAACAATCAGACCGGGGCTACGGATACTCGCCAGCATACTGAAGGACCTAACCCTCGTTAAAGGGAACGCAAAGCGGCAGGTTGTTGGCTTTCTTACTGTTCACAGCATCCTTAGCAGATATCTGCACATCACGGGAACTTCCCACATTTCTTGGAGACTGTGATCTTGAGTAAACCACATGGTCTTTTAAAGACCTAATTTGAGGGCCCTTACGGGAGTGACTCCTACTTATAAATCACTCATCCCCCACTCTGATTGCTGAACAGAAACTTTTGTGCGCATATCATCACAGCAAATGTCCCTAAATGGAATGCGCTATTATGAAATATTGACCCGTTAAAGTTCATGTTGTAATCGTGAACTAGTACACTTTCTAGTATCAATCGCAATAATTATACTGGAAGACTTTTATAAAAGTAAGCTACTTTTGTTGCTCTAACTTGGCAACACTACACAAAAAGAGTAGAACATGTTCATGTTCAGTGCTTCCGATAGAGCCAATTTCATTGCGGTAACAATAAGAATTGCATCATAGCACGGATGTAAAATGACGCACCCACTGCAAGATTGAAGCACAAGCAAAGGTAGTTTTTTTGTGAGCAAAGTTTTCTGTGGCACGTTTTTTTATTGGAATTTTGGCGGAGTATGGGTCAAAAGCAGGGCCGTATCCAGTCATAGAGAAGTGGGATCAGCGTTTAAACAAATCCATAAGGATTTAACTGAGATGAGGGCAACCTTGTTAAGCACAGAAGACGTTATGTAACAATTGCAGCAGTCGCGAGTTTTATGATCATATACGAGGGTAGGTCCATAAGTTTCCGTCCTCGCCGATAAGGAGTATCGTCTTAACAAAATCCTTATCTGATATCATACCTTATTTATTAAGTAAATAATTGAAGCTGTAACTTCCGCTCCGCTGTGTTAAATTCTTCATATATAGATGCATAAACAAGACTGTGTGTGGAAGATTGTGACATGTCCAAATGGAGTATATAGGTACTAACAAGTGCTTCACAAAAAGGACTTTCTCCAAATGATATTAATTAGCGATTGGACGGTGTATATGGGGAAGCATGCCCCTCATATTCTACCGTAAAAGAATGGCCAAACTTTTTCGAATGGGTCGAGAAAGCATTGAAGACGAAGAGCGTGCAGGTCGGCTCTTGGAGGAGCTCACTCCTGAAAACATCGCTCTTGTGGAAGCAGAAATTATGGAAGACCGGCAGCTCAAAGTTACAGAAATAGCAGCAAGGTTGGGCCTTTCTAAAACAACAGTCCTTCGAATTATTCATGAACATTTAAACATGAATAAGGCTAGTGCCTAAACTTCTTTCCTCAGTCGAAAATCGGCAACGATTCATCTGTTAACGGGCATTTTTGGAGCTCTGCCGTGGCAACGAGAGAGAAAGTCTGCAAACCACTGCTACAGCAGACGAAACCTTAATCCTCTACTATGATCCCTTGTCCAAAAGAGAATCAATGGAGTGGCGTAAACCTGGCAAAGCACCGCCTCTAAAGACCAAGGTCACTCAAGAAGGTCATAGCCACATTCTTTTGGGACTGTGAAGGAATATCTTCATTGACTTCAAGGAGAGCAACATCACAGTAAATGGGGAGTACCATGCTGGCCTACTGCACAGACTACGTGCTTCCATCAAAGAGAAAGGCGAGGAAAGCTGAGTGGTGGTGTGCGCCTTCTTCACGACAACGCGCCTGTGCCACATCTCTTATTGCAAAGGAAACTGTGAAGGAATGTGGCTTCAAGGAGATCTACCATCCATCCTACACCCCAGATCTAGCTTCCAGTGACTATTTGCTTTTCTCAAAACCCAAGAAGGATCTTTGAGGAAGGAAATATAAGTGAGACGAATAAGTTATGGATGCTGTTTATGCCCATTTTGCAGTCAAGAATTCTGACTATTTTGGGGGGAGGGAATTGAAATGTTAATACAAAGATGTGAGAAGTGCATTGCAATAAAGGCTAACAATATTGAAAAGTGAAACAAGGTTTTCGTCTTTACCATATCTAGAAAATGGTTAGGCCGGAAACTTAGGAGCCTATCCTCGTACAGCAACGAATTAGATCGTCCACATAATAGATGTTTTATTGAAATTTATCTTTCCGTCACTTTAGAGGGCGTCTAATATCTAGTCGCCCATTAGGTTTATAGCCATTTGCTATTTTGGGGATGAGATTGGTATACATTCTATTTACATGGTTCTGGTATGTAATTGTCCATTTTTTCTATGATTCTTGTAATTTCAAGTTGTTCACGGATATCTGAATTTTCTTTATGGCCTAACATTTTATTTCCCATTAATGGTCTGAATCATCTCATTTCTGCGGCCTCTATCCTTTGATTTTGCTTTGTTATTATAGATCAAGTTTCAGAATCATAGAGTAACAGCGATTATACAGGAGATGAATATCTCAATAGAAATTGTTCATTTCATCGTCCGAGATCATATGGAATGGATTATATCGTTAGAGAATCGAAAACTTAATGGATGATCTGACAAGTGTTTTTCAGAGACAAAGAGAATATTTATTTATTTATTTGCGTTATTTACGGACGCTATTTAACACATTAGGTTATCAGCGTCACATTCATTTCAGGGTACGAAACGGCCGATAAATTTTGCTCATTCAGACTTAAGGTTTTTTTTGGCAATCTTGGGTCTACGACGCAAGTATGCTTAACAATGCATAAACAAGCAGGACCTGCTGAGCGTTTTGGTCTATACAAGTGTGGTGTATTTGTGTCCCTGGCACGATCAAGTTTTAGTTACTTTTTGAATCTCCCCTTATGTAATAATCAGATTTCAATAGATAACTAGAGAGGAAAAAACTAGATCTGTGTAAAGAAAACCCATATACATTCTTTTCAGGAAGAATAACACCACGTTTCAATGGTTACACGTGACTTTTGTGCAACACAAGGCAGCCCTTGCTATTGTAATGAAAAATGTAGTGAGAGACACATTGCTAGCCTTACAACAATGTGTCATCCGGTATACCGCTCAAATCAAAGTACGCTATAAAGATTGCTTTTATGGCATGTACTGACCCCCTGAGCTACAGAGGTGGCGAGATCCCGATGACAGCCTCTCAAAGGGACGAAAAGATCCAGGAATATTTCTATTTGGAGTGGATCAAGTTCGTAAAGTCAAGAGGGACACTCAAGTGTAGCGAAGTGAATTAACCACCGGGGTTTCTTATACTTGGATAGACAGCGCATTACTTTTACACAGCAGGCATAGGTATACATCATGATGACTATGCTAGCGCATGAAAAAAAAACTTTTCATTTCTATTATTTTAAGGAAGGGCTCTCCACAGTTATAAGAGCACTCATAGCTTGAGCGAACCTTCCTTCTTGATATTGTTGAGGGATGCAATCTCCACGCGCTCTATTAGAGTGGAAATGCACACCGTGATGTGCTGATCTGCCAGTCAAAAAGCTTCTGTCTCTAACATAGCTAAATTAGCTAGGGCTCACTTCTTTGTTTCCTGTAGGCATGTAAGAGGGTAGTCCATGAATTTCCGACCTACCATTTTCTAGGTATGATAAGGACAAAAACTATATTATTGTTACCCTTTATTGCAATACACTTCTCAAATCTCTGAATTAACACTTCAACCCTCCCCAATATTCAGAATTATTATCTGCAAAAAGGGCCTAAACAACATCCATCACTTATTCATCACACTTAAATTTCCTTCCTCGAAGGTCCTTCTTAAGTTTTGAGAAGAAGAAATAGTCACTGGGAGCTAGATCTGGGCTGTAAGGTGGATGACCGATCTCCTGTCGGTGAAGAAGGCACACACCACCACCCAGCTTTCCTCGCCGTTTCTCTTTGATGGAAGCACGTAATCTGTGCAGTAGGCCAGCATAGTACTCCCCATTCACTGTGGTGTTCCTCGCCTTGAAATCAATGGTGAGTGTTCCTTCACAGGCCCAAAAGATTGTGACCATTATCTTCTTGGTTGACTGAGTGACCTTAAACTTTAGAGACGGTGCTTTGCCAGTTTCCATTGATCCTCTTTTGGACAAGGGATCATAGTAGAGGACCATAGTTTCATCTCTTGTAACAATGGTTTGCAGAACTTCTCTCTCTTTGCCATGGCAGAGCTCCAAAAATGCCTGACAACAGATGACTCGTTGCTGCTTTTGGACTGAGGAAAGAAGTCTAGGTACTAACTTTATTCATGTTTAAATGTTCATAAATATTTCGAAGGACTGTTGTTTTAGAAAGGCCCAACCTTGCTGCTATTTCTGTAATTTTGAGCAGTAGGTCTTCCATAATTTCTCCTTCCACAATAGCGAGCGACGTTTTCAGAAGTACTTTCAAGGACCCACCTGCACGCCCTTTATCTTATGCTTTCTTGAACCATTCGAAAATGTTTGGCTATTCTTTTACAATAGAATATGAGGGGGATGCTTCCCCATATACACCGTCCAATTGCTGTTTAATTTCATTTGGAGTAAATCCTTCTTTTGTGAATAACTTAAATACAGCTAGAAACTCCATTTTGAATATGTAACAATCCTCTACACATAGCCTTCTTTATATAGCTATATCTGAACAGCTGAATACAGCGGAGCGGAGGTTACAGCTGTAATTATTTACTTAACAAATAAGGTATGACACCAGATAAAGATTTTGTGAAGGCAATAATTCTTATCGGCGAAGCCGGAAACTCCGCTCCGCTGTGTTCCGTTGTTAAGATATAGTTCCTTAAAGAAGCCTATATGTAGAAGATTATGACATTTTCAAAACGGGGTTTCGAGCTTTTATTAAGTTGTTCGCAAAAGAAGGGCCTACTCCAAATGAAATTAAACAGCGATTGGATGGTGTATGTGAGGAACCCCCCCCCCCCCGATATTCTAGCTTAAAGAATGGGCCAAACTTTTTTGAATGGGTCGAGAAAGCGTTGGAGAAGTTCTGCAAACCATGGCTACAGGAGATGAAACTGTGGTTCTCTACTCTGATCCCTTGTCCAAAAGAGAAGCAATGGAGTGGCATAAACCTGGCGAAGCACCGCCTCTACTCAGTCAACTAAGAAGATCATGGCTACAATCTTTTGGGACTGTGAAGAAATATTCTTCATTGACTTCAAGGAGAGGAGCACCACAGTAAGTGGGGAGTACTATGCTGGCCTACTGCACAGACTACGTGCTTCCATCAAAGAGAAAAGGCGAGGACAACTGAGTGGTGGTGTGCGTCTTCTGTACAACAACGCGCCTGTGCACACAGCTCTAGTTACAAAAGAAACTGTGAAGAAATGTGGCTATGCTTGTTAATTTTCTTCCTGAGTTATTAAGAAATGAGCCTTTAATTGTAAATTGAGAAGTTTGTGGATATGGTATGACGGCGCTCCAGCACATTTTTTCAAGCCATACTAGAATGCCTTAGTGAAGTTTATGATAGTTATATGTGGTGGGAAAGTTTCGTGGCCAGCAATATGGCCTATGTAATCTGATATGTGTATATGTAACTGTATTTGTCTCTGAATAGTTTCTTGCTCGTATTGTAGCTGCAGCTCGTGAACTATAAGCAGTCACCCAGAGGTCATTCAATATCAGACACTCAAGGCTTCGTCGGTGTATTGAAAATGGATGTCGAAATTTTGATCATCTCTTGTAATGTTTAATAGCAGCATACTGCAATGATTAAAATTTGCTATAAAATAAATAATTTATATTAGAACTAATTTCAAATATCTATCGCTATTTTAGTACTATATTGTTATTAATGCCGAACTTGTGTGCAATTAATACAGTTAATGAGATTTTTTCATTTTGT
Source organism: Metallyticus violacea (assembly GCA_030762175.1). Lineage (NCBI taxonomy): Eukaryota > Metazoa > Arthropoda > Insecta > Mantodea > Metallyticidae > Metallyticus > Metallyticus violacea. The sequence goes on along the minus strand of CM060843.1, from coordinate 20,730,293 downwards.
TTATTTTAAAAACATTTTAACAAAATCAGTTAATACTGGTGGTGAAAAAAATGGAAATTATTCTCACTTTATTTTGCAACTTAAGTTCTACTATTTTTTTAGCCTAAAGAAATCGAAATGGGTAAATATAAAAAAGGAATTAAAACAAAAAAGTGAACGTTCAATCAAAATTATTGGAATGGCATCTAAAAATGCACATGCTGCCTTGGAACCCATCTGCAGCACATTTTCCTATATCCAAGGTCATCATCATCCGTAACCGTACGATGCTTTCATAAGCAATTATGCCTGTAGTCACCAATACGCTGTTTGATTTGGTGTTTCACTATCTCAGCCGCGTCCTTACCCTTAGAGAAATTTTTAAACAGTTCCACCGATACCTGTACTCTTTTGACTCAAAAACTGTTGAATGCTGAGCTGCATTATATTGTTAATTTCAGAAGCTTTCACTTCCCTTGAGTGGGAAGGGGAAAAAACAAACAAACAAAGGAATTGCGCTTTGTAACCTTCCCTAGATTCGATAGAAGAGCGGCTATTTTACGAACTTATGCGCAGGTGTACAAGACTTGATCCCCACGATTCCTGTATGGTGCATTGCTAAGGAATCACTTTGTGTTTCGAAATAGGATTTTGCTTTGTACATGTATCTTCATGAAATTCGGAATAAAATTCCTCACATTTAAATACTTTATTTAGTAATTGCATCTCAGCTATGCCAGTAAATGAAAATTACTATTCCTAACTAATACGAGAGATCCCAGTGTATGTGAAATGAGCCATAAATATTTATTATTTTCTGTGTTTGAATTAATTTAATTAACATATTTTCTTATCCATTTCTTTTATGGTGCTTATTCTTATTGACGATAAAGGTCATGTATTCCAATTGATAAGCGAGGAATGATCACTTAAAGTTTATCTTATAGCAAAGCCTATGTTCCCACGGTTTTTGTAAAGTGTAGCACTTGTGGGTAATAAAGATTTATTGGGTTGTATAAGTGACGCAGCTGTGCGGCTAAAGCAGTACGTATAGTATATGAAACCAATTATTTCTGCACTGAGAGCCGCGATCATATTTCATGGAGCAAATGGCTCATTTTTTACCATAAAGCTACTTTGCTCTTTCACGTAAAACATAGCTTCCATATCAAGAAGCAACATGGGAGAAAAGTAGTAGTATTTTAAATATTTCATACAAGTAGTAAAACATTTCTTGGTTTTTAGAGGGTAAATTTTAGGATTATGCGCGTTATTTAAAAGTGAGTGGAACAATTTTCACAAATTATTGCCAGATTACCAAATGTTTCAATTGAACTGAATGCGAATGTAATTGGAAGCTTTTAGCCACACGCTGCCTCACTAAGATTAACACTGCGGGCAAATGGGATTGGAAAAAACAATCAGCGTGCCTTAAATACCCTTTATTAGTAATAACCATATAGATAAATGCTATTCGATAAAATACCTTGATAAATTGTCATTTTTTCCCTAATTCTTAAATATACTTTCTGGAATACTCGCCTTATTATTAAAAGTGACCCATTTGCCTCAGAAAAGAGAAGCTTTGAGATGCACTTTGTTTTGTTTTCCAACCTACCTTCATTCTCCTCCTCTTCCTCCTCCCCTCCTATTATCTTGAATCCTAAGTTTAGCCAATCCAATTATCCGCGTTTTTCATTCGCTGTTTTGTTTTCCTATCTATTTTATTAACGTTATATTTATTTACTTCAGAATATTTTTCTTCTTGCTTGTTGAATTAATTGAACTTAAAAACCACATTCATACAGATCCAAGTCATTCAGTCTACTTCCCTTTCTGTAAACCGTTTCGTCCCTTCGATCGATGGACAAGTTACCCTCGCCATTATAATTGATAGAAGTAGTTTTCTCTTACAGTCTGCCGTTTTTGTAGACTATATTTTTCTCTATCCTAGTGCTACCATTTCAGTAAAATACTTCGTTTGTAAAACGTACACACCAATTGCCTCTCAGGGACCTAGTTACTCTGAATGCATATAGAATATGGATGGTTAGGGTCTCTTGGATGACATGACAAACACAGAAGACGTGACCCCTACAGAAAGATGAAATACAGAAAATGAAATATGAAATGGAAGGTGAACTCGTGGCAGAGAAATATCAAACCTGTATTTGTTCTTTCTTAAAATACACCCCCCCCAAAAAAAACCCACCAAATCTCAGTTAGATTTGTTAACAGTAGGATTTGAACCAAGGATGCCCCGAATACGAGACCCAAGCAATACCGAAAAAGTACAAATTCCTTCACTCACTCACTTTAATTAATAAAAATGACACACCTTGTAATAACACAAATACTTGAGTTATAAAATAGAACAAAATAGAACTGGCAGAACTAAGTACATAAGCCTTGTCTTCCACCTATCATTTCTAATAAATAAAATTAATAATGACATAAAGGAAAACATCGCACGTATGACATCTACACTGATTAGTTCATGTCACACATCTAAAACTAACTAAACAGCTAATAAATATCATTTGAGATTATTTATTTAACCGGCTCGTGAATGAAGTTTTAAAGACTAGTAAAGATCAATATTTAGCTACAAGTTACAGAATTTGTGTTTAAATTTATATTATTCAGGCAAATTTGTACGTACGTAGACTAAGATTTTTAAAACTTAACATTTGTAATTCTTACAAAGCACAAAGATTGTATTTTAAACCAGTAATTTTATAATTTTATGTTACTTCATTTGTAAATCTTAAGAATCTTGTTGGAAGTCAATTTCATTGACTGAAGGCAAAGTTAAACCTTTGAACAAGAGACAAAGCTGGGCTGACACAGGAAGACGGACCATTTTTATTCAGAAAATCAACTCGTGGACCAAGTTAACGTGCTTTGTTATGAGTCACTCAAAACGCTTGTCTCATGCAGATGAAACTTGGACATTGCGCTTTGCGCATGCGCCTCCTCTTGCTTTTACGCTCATGGAGGAAGATTTCTTTTCACTTTCATTGTTGCACACCTAGAAACAGGCCACGATGGATTTAGACTCTGATAAACATGTTGTTTTGGTCCAAGTAAAGCTTGCAATTAACATTTACCACCTTTGAGATCATGTTCAAAATGAGGCTAGTGACCCCCTGTGGGAACAGTTGTTGTGATTGTTTATTTATGGACGCACTTTAACATCTCAGGTCATCAGCATCCCATTCAGCGCAAGGTGTGAAATGGCAGATAAATTTTGTTCAGAGATCTCTTCCTTCAGGCTTTAGTTTCTTTTTCATGCCGTAAATGTATGACACGGGATCCACGGCTTTACTTCCCTTCCGAAGGAAGTCATACTTAGGGTGTTTACGCGCGAAAAAAATCCATCGATCCTGCCCGGGATTGAACCCGCGATCTTGGGTTTAGGAGACCATTAAACCACTAGGACCAAATGTGGGAACAGATAGCTCAGAAAATAAATGCTTCGGGCTATGTAGTAAAATAATAATAATAATAATAATAATAATAATAATAATAATAATAATAATAATAATAATAATAATAATGCTATATTTATAAAACGAACTCTGATATTCTAAAAATTGAAGATCCTTCAAAAATGGATTTATTATGTCATCTTCCTCTCCTTCGAGATCAAGAAGTCCTTTATGAATGTTTGAAAATTTTCCCTAAAGAATACGCGAATTGTTTTCTTTTCTGGCGTCATTAACATGGCTGTTTCAAACACTCAGAAATGTTCCTTTTTAAGTAATAAAATGTTCCCAAAATTTGCAAACAGGCTGTTCACCAAATGCCATAATGACCCAGGATAGAGTGAAATAACAAAATGAAACCGAGAGTGTCTGCGATTTTATGAAATGAGATATTTTATCTCCGATTCTGGAGAGGCTTTGTTTCTTCTGGTGTGGACCCAGAAAACTGAAACTATTAACATGCTCATTGTTACAAAAGAAAACATGTAACTATGAAAACATGTTCCCTACTGCCCAAACATAAAGATCGCCATTGAAGGGAGTCATACTATTGTCTGGAATCCAGCAATGCAAGAACGAAATCCTAAGCAGTGGGTTCTGTACCAAAATCTCAGTAATGTTTCGGAGACAAAGAAACTTCAGTACAAACTGCTATAGTACCCCCCCCCCACCCAGACTTTTTTTACTGGTTTCAAATGCGAGGCTCACCATTCATTTGAGTTTAGAAGGCTTTAAAGTCACTGAGTAGAGCAATAATGACCATGTAGCATGAAGAACGCCTAACGTTTATGTCCTCGTTGGCCCTCGCAGAACTCGAATCATTGTGTGCGTGTATGAAAATAATAAAATGCAGGAAACGTGACTGGGCGAGAATGCGAGCGACATGTAAATTGGGTGATGTTGGTTTGTGGCATTTAAGAATAGACTGTGAGATGCTAAAAGTCTTCTTGAAGCAGGTCTGCTGTAAAATACTAGCTTTTAAGAAACCTTAAATAACAACAGCAGATGGTAGGCTTGGATTTTAGCGATGGCTATAGAGAGAGGTAGCATTTTCATATTTTACTTCCTATCTTCTTCACCTGGCTGTTTTTCCCGTTTCTCTTTTCTTTACCTTTTCTTTTCCTTATGTTCATTTCTCTAAATGCACTACCGCTCACATCAGTGATGCATTCATTTAATAGAAAAACTCTAGTTAGTTTACATATAGAATGTAATATGGATAAACACAACGTTTCGATGCTAAGAGTAAGCGGCAGAACACCGCACTAAATGGGAAGTGTTGCCTAAGAGAGCTGTTTCTCTGCTGTCATGCCGATTCAGTTTCAATGCACGCTTTTATATAAAACGAACTCAAAATCATTGGGCAACGAACTAATTATTGAGATCTTAAGTGCCTTTAAGAAAACATCTCTAAGCCATTTTTCTGCTGCTCCAATAGAATCGGATCTACTGAGTGACTGATAAGGTATAGGCGGATATACTGGGATAATAAGAATTCCTAATATAGTTCTTAATACATTTAGTACTATGTTGTTAATGGAGGAATAAAGAAAATTGTAATGAAGGCGTGGACTGTAACGATTACATTATAAATTTGGTCGTTTCAAATTAAGGATCAATCTACGCCATTGTTTAAGAGTCTGGAAAATGTCCTCTTCAGTGAAAGTCTCTAGTGAAATAGTGCCTCAAAATATGCCAAAGATACAGGGAGAATTTTTTGTCGTATTTATGAAATTAAAACGGGCTGAGAAACATGGATTTATCAATATGACTCAGAAACAAAGCATTAATCATTGGTTTGGACCTTCCAAGTTGGCATATCCCAATCCAAAGTCAAAAGATTTCGGGAATGTGAAGAAGAAGAAGAAGAAGAAGAAGAAGAAGAAGAAGAAGAAGAAGAAGAAGAAGAAGAAGAAGAAGGCGATTCCTCTCCATTATCAGTCATGTGGTAACAGTTCCCTTGAAAACCACAGGGTTACAAGATGTTTTTTTCTATGTGGCCGATGTCAACACATTGCGCAGTGGTTTCGACGGTTTGTCTACTTCAGATAGGGGGTATATGAAATAGTTGCTGTTTATAGGCTTTCCAGGTAAGACTATGTTTACCATTGTAACTGTTACAGTAGCGCAGCATGTTTTCCTTCCTTCTTCCGCCTAGCGTGTGTGTGTGTGTGTGTGTGTGTGTGTGTGTGTGTGTGTGTGATGACCTCGAACGATGCAGTGGCCACAAAGAAAAACTCGCACTGTACAGAACCATTTGTCCACCTTAAATTGTTTAAAATTTTGTGTGTCGAGATCGAAACTTAAAGAGACCATCACAATGGCTCTGTCCAATGCCTTATGAGTTTTTCTACCCATTCTACTTATTTTATTCACCTACACTTTGTAACTTATTCTCTTTTTTGAGGAAGTGATTTCATGCCCAGAAGATGCTGTAGCAGTGTATCAAGGGAAGCATAGCACCGTCAAGTATGACAAGGTGTAGGAACTCTGGAGGAAATATTTTAAGAAGATGTAGTGATAAATTGTTAATATTAGAAAATTTCTGAGTGTTCCAACGAACAAACAATTGTGATACTCAGATGCACATTTTCATACGTTTGCATATAAGCTTTTTATTTGTATTCGTTTTATTTTATGTATATTGAAAACAATACAAACAAATGCTTTTTCGTGCAATAGTTGTTAAACTTTTATTGTTGCTTTTTGCTATATATTTCCTATCTGTGTATAACATCTCCCCCCTCTTCTGCTATATGATTAGACCGTGATAAATAAGATATAGTCTGCTTCAGTAGACAGCTTTGGCCTGTGTTCCGGAAGAGTGTTACAAATTCGATGGTGTTTCATCATGTTACAAGCGGAAATTATTAATGTACGTTAAATTAATTTTACAGCTGTTTAATATCCTGCTTCTGCTCACTGCATGTCAAACAAGGCTGGTTTGTTGCTAAAGTAACTCTGAAGAGCAAATTTAATTTAAACTCGCTAGTGTTTACTTTCCATAACAAGTTGGAATAAATAATGTAGACAAGCTGTAACATGGGATCGTCAGAATAAAAATAAACTATTATTGCCACTTACACTTCACTCATTAACAACGGCGTCTCCCTATGCACTTTCCAACAATAGCATTCTCCGATTTACAAGCCCATTAATTAGCTCTTGTACATAGTTGGCGCGGTTTATGTGGTAACACTTGAAACTCGCATGCGACAGGTTCCCGGTTCAGTTGCGTTACACCTGCCATCTTTTTCTTTTTTCGTTATATCACGTGGTCACTTAGGAGAACATTTGGAAATATATTTACATTGCACTAATTTTCCTTCCTCTCATTTCATATTGTCACGTTACTAATTATCTGCCCACCACCTAAAAACTAAATATATTCAATTTAAGGAGCACTTGTTTATTATCTAAACTCATCAGTGGCTAAATAACATGACATTGAAGGGGGGGGGGTGCAGTCAGAGTTTTATCGCTTTTAATTTACCACATCCCTGTTCTAAAAGTTAACTAATAGGTAATAAAGGAAGTAATTTTATCTAATAATTGTTATAAATCAAATTATAATGCTCCTTGCATGTCACAAACTAGTTCATTTACATCTTTGACCAAAATAATATGCCTTTTATCCATATATGGCTCTGTGGGGAATCTTGCTCGCACGTTCGGCTTCGCATCTCACGAAGAAAAAAGGGAATCAAAACGTTATCGCTTAACTTTTAAAGAACCTAACGCTCATCCTTTTACGCATGCGCTTAGCATCCCTTTTCAATTCTAAAGACCCCTTCCGGGCATATTGCTATGCCTACTACGTTAACTACTGATTGTAATTCTAAAATATATAATTCCAAAGTACCCATTCCACAACATTATTTCATTCCTTTAGTTATATTATAGGTCGAAAATGTCAGGCGAACATATATCTGTGCGGTGGCTTGCAATTTGAGAAGGGTTCTGCCCCGGAAAACCTTCTGAGAAACTAAACTCCTTGTTCGCGGACTCCGCTGACGTCCAGTTGTTTTATCTGGAAATATATTACGGACGCCGCCATCCCCGCAATCTCGCCCGGTGTTTCCCTCACTCTATCTCTTCCTACCGAAGGTTCCCCATTGGAGGTTTAGGCACAAACGGCCAACCGTGAGCAAGGCTGAAGCACCGAGGTAAACTTCTCGCCCCTGCGACTCTAGTTCATCTTTGTGCTTACACTTTTGTTAATCCACGCGGTCCACATCACCATCCACCCTTTGATACTGCTTCAATTTCAACTGCTTCGTGATTTGTTTAACGGTTTGAACAAATTTTCAGCCAGATGTGATGCTTAGTTAATTATTGACAGCTATCTGAAATGATCAGTGTCATAGAAAATGAGTGAGGGGACCGTTTCATGCTTTTATTAAACAATTCCCTTAAAAGGGCTGAACTACAAAATAGACCAGAGCTTATTTGGGTGAAGTTTATAAGAACTTCATTGTCATTGAAGACCATTTATTTCTGGATGAATGAGTTTAAACGTGGTAGAAGAAACACTGAAGATGAAGCGTGCGCCGGCCACTCCGTCGAGGTTATTTTAAAGGAAATAATTGAAAAATGCAACCAAGAAGACGGAGTAAAAGGGAGCAAGAAAGCTCAGACTGTGAGCATTTCAAATGAACGAGTGCACAATACCCTGCAGGAAAAAATATAAATGAGAAAAACATGGGTATCACGTACGATTGCTGACTGTTGGCCTGAAACGCGTACAAAAGAACCTTTAGCTAATTGTCTGTCATTGTAAATAGCAAACCGCAGGACTTCTTGCGCCAATTCGCAACTGTGCATGAAACTTGGGAAAACACCGTTACCTTTGGGAGACAATGCAGCAGTCAAAACAACGGACAAAGGTTGTTGAGAGCGCGCTAAAGGAGGCTAGGATTGTTTTGTTGACTGGAAAAGTGATAGGCATTGGTTTTTGGGATTCCCAGTGTATAAACATGATAGATTGCTTAAAAAAAGGCACAACCATAGGGCCTATTATGCTTTATTGTGGGGTATTTTGAAAAATTCATTGATGAAAAACAAAAAGTGCTCTTTCACCAGCACAAAGCTGCATACCATACAACAGCACTCACAATGAACAAAGTGCATGAAATGGGCTTCAAATTCCTCATCCGTCCTATTCTCCGAATTTGACTCAAAGTGACTTTTTCCTATTTTCCAATAGGACGTTAAAATTAGAAACTTGCTGGACCAAGTGCATAGACATCGATGGAGGCCGTTGAGAAATTAAGTAAATTGCGAGAAAAATAATTTTTATTTGCATTTATACCAAAATTTTCAAACGACCCTATTAGCCTGTTTTGTTTACATGTTTTCACAGATGTTGAACATTCCAGCTTTTCCGAAACATATTGATAGTGTCACAGTCACCTTGTAAACACAGTATTATTTTTTTTTTAAAAAAAAGGACTAACAGCTATCATGAGAGCGAATCAACTTTTGAAACGTAATACTGGACATGTCGCAACAAATACGTTTTAGTAACGATACAGGTGCAGGCAGAATCCTAGATTTGTAACACAATTGCACTTGAGCAAGCAGCTTCTCGGCAGTCGGGGTCAAGTACCAGCAACATCCCAGGCGTGGAACAATGGCGGCGCGTTCTTGAGTAGCATGAGAATTACGCAAGTTTGCGCCGACTATTGTCTGCTCCTTATATGGCATAGAGGAGACAATATGGAGACTGCGTGCCCACAACTGGCTTCCGGACGGGCGGCTTCTGTCCACATACAAACACACCTTATGCTACCAAAGCGTTGCTGGACTCAGCAGTTATGCAGTAAGAACAGAAGAGAGTTAGAGAAGTCTTATATTACATACAAAAGACACTATTTATTATCTTTTGAGAAATCAAAATTTTAAAACACAGTAAAAATAAACTAAATATGGAAAATAAATGTTGGTATAAAACTCCTGGTTTTGTTTTAATTTTATATATTTAAGTATACATTGAGGCAGTTATTTTCCGTGTACTAAGATCCTGAATAAATTAGTAATATTGCAATTAATTATAAATAACCAAAATGTTCACATATATAAAATTCCTAAGGGAAGTTTTGGATTTTCAAGTAAGCCATATGCGGTTTAATGTAACCCAACAAAAGTTCATATTTTTACGACTTCTCTTCCCTAAAATAAAAGTCCTTTAAGTCTTTGCTTTGATAGAGAGAGGGAGGAGGGTTCACAAGGTCGCAGCTTTTACAGGCCCCAGTCTTAAAAGTCAAGCAAAATGTACAATGAGAAGGAAAGAAGGAATACTCAGAAATACATCTCTTTGCAGAAATTGTCCCCTTTACCTTTAGGCAATCGTCCGAAAGAAAACGTGCAGTTTGCGTGATTGTTTTTAATGGTGTTTTAACACCCGTTTTACTACTGAGGCACTATAGGCGGTAGGCACTGATGATACATGAGATGGAATGATAAATTTGGAAAGGATTGTTTTAAGGAAGGGAAAGTTCCAGGTCTAAGTTTAGGGTACCTTCCCGGCATTTGCTATTTATGACTGAGGGATACCTCGACCAATGAAAAGGTATCGCATACGTAATAGATTCGGTTATGCCAAGCGGGGTCGTAATTCTCAAAACACGGCTTCCTTTGGCCTACTTTCTCTAAGGCTCAAGGCTTTTGACTTAACTACATATTTCTATACAGACGGTATTTCCCTTTGTTAATGCTACAAAGTTCATCACGCAAACTGACCGCCACGGTTGCCAAGGTCGTTAATGCGCGTACTCGTGAGTGCCATAGCAGACATAGCAAACAATTGAAATCGAAGACGCTGGATACATCATGTGAATGACCGACTAAGACGTTCATAAAAACCAGAGGAAGTAAAAACTTAAAGAGAGTTCGCAAAAGTCAACCGGGCAGTTCGCAGTACCGTCATCAGAGAGACAGTTAACTAAGTAGTTCTCTAGTGAGTTCATGTGAGTTTTTAAATAGTTAGTTAGTTCGTTCGTCATAGTGAAAACATTAAGTGGGATTAGAAAAGTGTAAATTCTTGTTTGAAAGGAAATTGAACATAGTCGATGACGGGTGTCCGCTCCAACGAAAAACAGCGTGCCAGATTCATTTTTTAGGACCGAATGGCGGATGCGCAATACTCTTGCGAGAATACTTCAGATGATCGCTTCGTGTTATGACTATACATTGTCCGAACAACGGGAGGATTCAACGACACCTCTGGAAAATAAACTTCTATCACAACACAACTGACAAGGTTTCTTGGTGACAGTTAATCCGAGTGAACATATGTGTAAAATTATTTCTGGGCCTTGAGAGGATTGACACGAATAAAGAAACTCTTTTGGTGAATTTTCTAGACTTCTCCTTGAAGAGTGCAAACTCCTTTCCATTTCTTTCATCCTGTTAACGCCCCGGCGTTACTAAAAGACACTAGCCAAGTCTCTATAGCTGACGTTGAGAAGAACACATGCTCAACATATTAACAGTTGAAGCAAGCAATTACATGAGCGAAGAGGGAGCAGCTGGAGGCGTCAACCAGGACACGAAGCTTTACGACTTCCGCATCCCTGTAGGCACCATTTCGGAACCAAGGACCGAAAGGGCTTCACCATTATTCCTCTTGTATATCTAGATGACCTGATCTACAACCGTTTTAGCAACAGCATAACTTATTAACCAATATCAAGTATCAAATACATTCGCATCCCCTGTATGCACCAAAATAAATTCCCGCTTCAATTTAGAGGTAGACATAGATTTCTAAAAGTTAATTTCCTGAATGGGAAATCCAAGCTATGTGAACATATTCCAGTATTTTTCAAATTTACCTACGAAGGAATAATGTGATATAAATCACAACAGTATATTTCAAATCAGAATACACCAATTCGTCAAAGCACACATGGTGAAGTATGAGATAACATTTCCTTTTACATAGAGCACTATCTCGTTGTTGAGCATTAAATAGACTAATGCAAGGATTATGAGTTGTGACATGTAAATACAGGAGGACAAAGTTTCGATCCGTTTTCATGATATACAAAGGGTTATTTGCGATATATGGTAACAAATTCAAACAGCTTAAACTTGTGAAAAATTGTGTCTCTATCAGCGATAAAGTTCTATGTGGTGATCTCAAACGTCAGCTATTGCTTTGCATTGCTGCTTCCACTGCAGATGCTGGTACAAAGTAAAGTGATGCGCAGAGCACGGAATTCGGCAAAATGCCTTTTCTATCTGGGTGAATATGTTTAAGTGTCAGATAGAAATGAATATGTTTCCGCACATTTTGGGTCTGTAGGGCCAGTTTTCATTTTGCCTTTTTTTGACTTTTTTGGCTTCCGTTGCCAATTTTATTTTTATTTTTGCCTGTTTTGGGTCGTTATGGGTTTTTCTGCGATTATTTACGCATTTTAAAAATTACATAAAATTTCAATATATCGAAATAAAGAAAACTATAAGAATTAAGCGGCACGTTTATCTCACAAGAATACCTATGGAGGATCTTGTTATACTTTTAATTCTTTTCAAGAAGTTAAACATTTTCTCCCCATCCAATTCATTGAAGCTCTCTAAATAGTAGAACCTTCATTAGTGAAAGGAATGCACTGTTATCAAAAAACAGAGGTGAGAGAAGTGCTGTAGGTTTGAATAGTCCTGGCGAATGACCGTGTATCCATTTGTGCGAGACATTTTAGGAAATATGTGGTGGGGATAACAAACAATTGCAAGGTGAGAGCGGTACAGCTGTGCAATAAACCGTCCCTATGTTTAGTAGGGAAGTAAGAGAGATACTAACCTGATTCCGCTATAAAGGCATAAACAGAAAATGAACTTGACTAGAAACCCTTGCGCGTCTTTGACTTATTCACCAGGACTATTCACAACTCTTTACTTTGTCTTGATTAGCATTTTCATAATGTCCTAAAAGGTGAATGTTCTGTTGTAACTGGTGTGAGTCCTTCCGAAATAGATTTGTTTTAAATATGCTTTATTCACTTCTGTGGAAGTAGAACGTTTTTTATTTATTTATTTTTTTCAATGATGTAAAATGTTCTCTCTGACAAGCGACTGACCTTGGCAGTTGATACCTTGAAAAAACGTCTCTTGTTGCTTGTAACCAAGAAAAGCAAGTTTGGGTACTTTAATTATGTGATAAAATGATCAATTATCTTAAATACTTATTTTCATTACAATGAGTAATATTTCTCTCTGTTTTCACTTTTAATAAACATCTATTTTAATTATATTACTGCCCATGTTCAGTAGTTAAGTGATTTTTTTTTCAACCAAAATAAATATCTGAACTTCCTGGCTTGGCTAAAGTCTATTTTATTCCATTCCTCTTGGCAGGTTTTCCACAGACCGTCCACATTTTACAATTTTTTGTTTCTGACAGCCATTTTCAATAACCCAAATGCCATAAATCCATTAGCGATGTATCAGTTGCTTTAACAGATATGTCACTGTACGGAATGGAATGTAATACGGTTTCTCTCTCCACATGCTCCAAATAAACTTATAGCTTGAAACCTCATCCTGATGCAGTAGACCGCCTTTTTAGACTCGGATCCTAGTTGATAAAGGTGTTCACATTTGGCACTGGGTTTCCCAGTTTCAAAGAAATGGCTTTGTGGTTGCAGTTTCTGGCCTTTCGAATTATCTTGGGGGTACAGCTAGGGCCTGGTATGTTGTTGGATTTGCCTGTTTCTTGCCCTATGGAATATATTCTATTAGCCTTAAGTATACATGAAAGTCCTATCTTGGAGACGGCAAAACAACGCCTCTTTCATAATAGTATTTTGCATAAGAAAGGGCAGCAATGCACTCTTTACACAATGCTTATATTTTCGGAGAATTGTTAAGTTGCAGACAAAAGTACACTATGCTATGTTGCATATTGCTTATATTGCCAAAGTTAAATTCGCTGCCATAGGCTTAAGCATGACGCTACTGTAAACTTCTAATTTTGTTATCATAGATCGCTAACAACCCTTCGTAATGGTTTATCATAAATGAAACTTCTTAAAAAGCATATATCACATGTATCGTATTTGTAACTTTATCTTAATTAAACACGGCCACCATCCATTTCAAAGTATTTTGTCCAACATTCGATAAAAACGTTTGTAAGCATGTTGCCTGAAATCGCTGCACGTTCTTCTTGAATGTGATTTTTCAGATTTTGTGCACACACGAATTTATAAAATGCCAAACAAAAAAGTCTAAGGGTGTCATATCCGGTGTACGTGATGGCCATATTAAAGGTAACCACAACTTACCCATCTGTTGGGAAATAGTTGTTTGAGGAATATTGGGATGCTCCATCTTTTTGTAAGATTACGCACAGTATTCACAACACCATGTTTTACACCGCTGCATATGTCAATTATATATAATTTCTCTATAAGGCGGACACAAACTCTACCGACAAACTATTTTTTGTTATATAAAATGAAAATATAAGCGAGTTTATGATACCCCAACTCCCAACCTTTTTAACTCGGATGCCAGTTCCTTTTGCAATAATATATATTTTATTACAGTTTGCTAATATTTTCGAAGAACTTTTAAGTGGCAGGTACAAGAATAAGTTGTATTATACATTGTCAGAGTGAAGTATAATATTTATTTACCTATGAAGGTGAGCCCCAATTATGTTTATTATCACATGATAGATACATTTAATAAACACGTTGTATAAAATTAAAATCGTCTTATTTCAAACAAATCACTCCATGAACTGGTTGTTCCTTACCACATGCCATTTGAAAATGTTTATCGTTTCACAATTCCCGTAACAGTAATACTTTTTTATAAAAATCTTTCAATATATTATAGGATTTTACTTTGTTGCATGTACTAAATTCATTTAATGTTAACTTTTGAAACTGTGCCGTTTTATTATTTTGTTTAATAAGTTACTTTTCAATCCCCATAAATGTTCCAACAAAAACAATGACTGCTTGTGTAAATAAAACAAAACACTTAGGCTTCTGAATGTGCATGAAACGCTCTGTATATAAGCGCTGCCTATTAGCAAAGTGAACGAACGGCGGGCAGAACAGAAGAAAACGGTTACCAATCACTGTGGCGGCTGTCCTGTAGCCCAAAAGAAGTCCCAAACGTGATAAAGCGGCACCACTTAGCGACGTCCGAGTCTTTCATTTGTCTAGGAAAGGGATGTAGGCCACCGTACAACGCTTTCCTTTTACCGTGCCTCGTAATACCGCTAAGTGGTAGTAATTTAAATACGAGAGGCACGGGCGAAGGAGGAAGCCGAAAGGAGCCTGTGGTTCCGTCACATCATCGGCTTCGTACTGCAGAAACCACAAGCCTCCTTTGGGTGTCGAGTTCCCCAGGCGAAGCGTCCCTCCTGAATCTCGACAAGTTCGTAACTCCCTCTGCATTATTTCTTGATGGAGTTACGCATGCGCGGCTGCAGGCTTGACAGCGTTGTAACAAACGAGTGCCAATATCTTTATTTTTTGTTCAGAACAATCATCGTTGCAGGTAAAATAGCTGGTAATACTGGCATATTGTAAATTAAGAAATAAACGTTTTTGTTGAATTTTTTCTTAAATTGACATTAAATGGAAATTAGTGAATATGCAGTATTTTTCATAAAAATGACATATATTAAGAAGAGTTTAATAATGCTTTAATTTACAAAAGTCACAAATGCATGAACTAGCTATTTCTGTAACATGGTTGGTTAAAATCGATCCAATATAAGCTCCAAAGCTAAACGGTTATGGTCAAGGTGCCAGTTAAACATTTTGTACTGTAATTTAACTAATATATTATAATGCATTTTAAAAGACTTAGATGGTGCAATCCGCAATAAGATCTTAGTGCGCCGTTGCAAAATTTCTTCCACTAGTGCGCGTGGGAACAAATAACGATAAAGTTATTTATTAAATTTATGTAAAGAACCTAACATTAAATAATATGATTAGCATTCCTAACACACTTGTCCAAACTCCGTCTCCTAATGTTACCAATTTCGTAAAATTAAATCGGCGCAATAGACTCCCATGAAAAGCCCATTCCGTTGATTCGGTATATTTAACCTCTCAGGTCATCAGCGTCCCATTCAATTCAGGACATGAAACGGCCGACAAATGTTTCAAAGAGGCCTCTTCTTTCAGACTTGAGATTCTTTTACATGCCGTAAATCTATGACATGGGACACATGGCCATATTTTGGATTTTTACGCTCCTAAAATCCGTCTATTCTGGCCGGGATTGTATCCGCGATCTTGGGTTTGGAGGCAAATATGGTTACCACCACACCACCAGGACCGTCCCATTCCGTAAGCTTAAATTAGTTTAAATGAGTATATAAACTGATTCATTAGCATTCTATTCTATAATATTAATAAGCCTTTTAGTTAACTATTAACGCAGTATTTTGTCGCCATTTTCATTTCTTTTTTCTACATGTTTTCATTTATTGTTGTTATACTTAATTTTAGTCTATAGCCACAGGTAATTGTTGTTTTATTGACATAATTAATCAATGTAAGTTAGCTTTATTAAAAACAGCAAATAATAATAATAATAATAATAATAATAATAATAATAATAATAATAATATGGCTATGGAATAAATTAAGAAACTTAATAATAGAATTTTATTTCAAATGCAATATTAGAGTACAATGCTTAGCACTTTTATAACAAGTAGCCAATGGTTCCTCTTTACTGTCAATATCTACATATATTATTTCTTTTTCTGCAGCCAGCTTCTATCTCCCGGTCGTTTTCATCGTTATCTACGCCAGATCTATTTTATTATTTCAGTTGTCTTAGGGCATGTAAAATACAGTGAGGTTATTTCATTTACGAAGCATCTGAACGCGCTGCTTACGAGGTAGTGCAGTTACCGCAACCGGAAAAGGGGGGTAGATATTTTTTTACTGCAAGCAGAAAATAATATTGTATTTCAAAATTATTAATAATAATAATAATAATAATAATAATAATAAGCTGTATTATAACAGGTGTTGCAAAATGATGCCCCTCATGGGCAGTACATTACAGGAATCTGGGTAGTAATTCCAGTATTTCATTTAAATTTTATTCCGTAAGAACTTGGCGGTTTTCTGAACACGATTGTTGTCATTGAAAGATCCTATCTCTCGTAACCTTTTAACAAGTTGACAAACAATTTCAATACCTGGAACAGATTGCCCCGTGTTTTCTTGTGAATCGCCTTAATACTCCTCTGCGGAAACCCATTTTCATATATCGTACATAAAAGCCGTTCTATTTACGCAGCGGCATAACAGACAAAACACCGAGTAACGCAAGTAAGCACAACTTCCTCATACACACCGCCACGGGTGACTGAGGTCGTTAAGGCACGGACTCGTGAGCGGAGATCTGGGGTGGAATCCCGCCAGGGCCGTCCTCCCTGATTGAGATTTGTTCCAGGTTTCCCTCAATCCTCAATAATGGCAACTGCCGGGAAGGTACCCTCATCAATATCAAATATGGCTTAAATATTACAGTACTTTATTAATGACCCCAATCGTTCCCATAGTTTTCCTCCTTGTAATTGATTGATACAAGTTACTGAAACCATGCGTATTGTCTTTCTTCTTGTTGCGCTGGAGTGGGCTGGTAACTTCTGCCAAAGCCACTTCTCATTTCTTACCTGCTAAGGGGAAACATATTATGTTTGGAAGAGGTAAAGACATTTTTTCCTCAATCCGGATCGGTACTACCAAGCTTTTCAAGTGTCATCTAGTGTCTTCTAAGGTGTTACTTGGACATGAAATAGCGGCGTTTTTTTTTTCCAGAGAACTCTTTTTTCGGGTATGGAGTTCTATAACGTGCCGTAAATCTATGACACGGGAAAATCTCCCCCGAAGCACTTGTGTTCTAGGTTTTAAAAATCTAAAATTATTCTAGGACTTCTCCCAAGTGTTCTACAAGCCCTTTGGCACAGATAAAATGCTGTTGTGTGGATATTGAGACATTGTGTAACATGTGTACTGTACTCAGATATATGCAGAAAATAAATGTTTTTAATATTGCATTCAGTTTACTGATTACACGTTTTCTTCAATAATACAATTTAACTTTATCTTTTTGTGGTTAAATAGGAAAAGTTTTGCTAACTCGTGTGCGTGAAGTTGCTGTTTTAGGGATGGAGTTTGGTTAAATATTATGCTGCAATTCTTACACTGTATGCATATTTTGCACCATTTAACAATTTTCTTGAATTTAATTATACCTTATACCTGTTAGGCTGGGAGTGTATACTCTAAAAATATGGATTCAAAATTTTGAGGAATATTTGTAGAATTTTGTAAAAGAAAGTTCCTTCCTATGATTCAAGAACTATTTATTAAAATAATCTTCTGTACTGAATGAAATGCAAGTAATAGCAATAAGAGCTCTTCCTTTACCGTGGGGACTGCAATGCTCAAGTCAAAGAACTGATGAAGATCCATGATAGTGTTTCAGAGGCTCGACTAAGTCCCTGACCTTGTTCCTCTTCTCTCGATCCGGCGTTTCGTCTGTTCTCCAGAGCCTCTAACCTCTCTCTCTCCCTCTAGAACTCCCTTATTATCTGCTTTTAAATAGGCATTAGCCGGAAGTGACGGTGTTAGCGCCACACCTCTTCCGGCGAGCATTTAATCCGTTTGTTCTTATTCTTACTCTGGACGCGAAATAATTTCAAAGCTAAAAAATGAAGAGATTCAACATAAAAAGCACTTTTGCTTTAAGGTGTAAATGTTTAAAAATATTTTATGTGCTTATCTTTTCCCGAAATAAGCTTAACAAACGGATATATGGAAACTGCACCTATCTCGTGGTCCATATGTGACAAACAGGATTTGGTTGGAGGCTTCGTTACCAGCTAAGTCTTTTTCTGCAACATTGTGGCTATACATTCTTCCGGAGCATTTCCATCGCTCCGGGATTGCTACTCGGTTTATATTCAAAGGCACCTACCCACCATTGCCTTTTCTTTCCTGCATAGTATTAACGAAAGCGCTCTAATTAAAAGTTCTACTGCTTGAATAAGCTGTGACTAAGATTTTAGATAAGATACATAGCTTTTACCTTAAATTTCTACCTTTACTTATACGAATTTATTTTCAATTTTTGTTAAAACTTGTAATGTTACAACCCTTGGTGGCTGACAAGTTAGCGTTCTAAGAAAATTTATGCAAAATTATTTAGCATTAGATTTACCTGCAGAGGTTTTCAGAAACATTAATAAAAAATCCAAAGAAAGAAGAGCTGCATTAACTTAGAGACGTTTTAAGCGAAAGCTGTAATTTATAGAAATCTTGAGCAGTATTTTTCTTCCAAAGTAAGCGGTTCTGTAGTGGATTCCTTATTCTTTTGAAGATAGTTTGGGAGCTTTTGGGCACTTGCTCTCAAAGGTTAGTCATGTGTATCTATGCCCCCATTGGGAACCTACGGGAGGAAGGGACAAGGTGAGGGAGACAACGGGCTTCAAAATTTAAGTCACAGTCGCACAGCATTAGCCTTTCGATTCACAAAGAGAACAAACTGCATGAAAAGAGATTAAGTGGGAGAGCGGAAAAGTCATGAAAAGGGAAGGTCCATCCCAGCATTCGCTTAAGCAACCAGAGGAAGCTAGGAAAAAACCCAAGAAACTGCTGTTGCACGTAATTTCTCTGTTCACAATGCCTTTTCTTATTTTCCTTGTCCTTACCTACCTGTTTACTCCAGGAAAGCTCGCCAACTGGCATTTGTTTGCTATAGGCTGGTAAGAGAATGTGACAGGTCCTCACACCCACGCATGCCCAAGATTGAATGCATTTAGATAAGTCAAATAATAATAATAATAATTATTATTATTAAATGTTATAATAACCTGTAGTAATAAATAGGAACATTTCATGTATCACGAAAATGTATTCATGCCTACCTGGACATATAACTCTATAGCAGTATAGAAAAGGTTACCTTTTGTAATCTTTTGTGCCCTTTTGTACTGATAATAGCTAGAGCAATGGGTCTCTCTATTGTGACAAAAACTAAGTGCATGTAGGTGCCCGAACAATAAATCCTTTGCATCTTAGTTGCTGGAGATGCTTCAAATTCGTTAAAGGTAGAAGGGGAACAGGTGTCGGCCATGACGTCATTACATCGTATGATCGGGAGCGTCCCAATAAGGAGTCACAGAGGTGATGAATTTAAAGTAATCGCGTTTGGGAGCTCAAGAGCTCACCAATAATACTTAAATATTTTAAAAGCTCAGGAAGTCGTGGGCGCTATTCTGTGAGCCCTGTGAGCTTTTTTTTTTTTTGACCATATGGCGACGTTTTCAATTTAGTACATAAGGAGAAACAACTTTGCCAAAGCACGTTTATTATGATCAACGTCGCTTTACCAGAGACAGTAGATAAGAGGTGCACAATTTCAAGCAGCATATGTAGCACGCGTCATTAAAATCATAAAAGTAATAAACGATCTAGTGGATTACTAAGTGCCATGTGATTAAACATCTCAGTGTGTTCAATGAAGCAAGGTTGTGTCATTTGAGCTATCTCCTTCCATCTCTCTTAACACACAAGGCGATTTCGGACCCCTGAATGACCCGGGGTATAAAGGGGGGCCCTCGGGTACATCCAACAACAAAATCAATATCTGCATATAAAAGCTGCTTCAACTATTGAATGTTCTAGCCGATTATTTAAACCTACTGACCGGTATGGTTGCTGAACGAATTACCTGTAGAGTTAAGTGTTAAGTGTTTTTCTAAATTGTTAGGTTCGTATCCTACTGCATTAGGCCTTGTGATCTAGATATTACATGACTTTAGCATACTTTTGCTGCAAATAATGCACATTGACTACATTGGCTCAAATATTCCTTTTATGGATTGTGATTTTACAAGAGAAACTTGTATTTCAAAACAAATATCTTCTGTTCATTGTAATTTATGGGCGGTATTTACACTTTTATTCATTACCTATGTGCAGGGGTTTATAAAATACTTGGACCCTGGTAGTTATTTCTCAAGGATTTTTTATTTTTAGTAACTTGTTCTCCATTTCTGTTACCAAATTCTTTATTCGACACCCTACCGCTGATGCCTGGACAAGCGTTGAATAAAAAAGTATGATAGAAAGAAAACCTCCTCTATCTGGCCGGAGAAAGGTAACTTTCGATTGCGGAAGTAGATAATTTTCAAATATAGTGCTTTATTTAAAAATTAGCAAAACTTGATTAACAGGCAAAAATAAGTTTACCTTTGACTCACTCCTGTATTCACTCAGCCACATAATTTAGAAAATGAGAAGTAAAACTGTATTCCGTATAAAATACAAATTTAATATTTAAAATATTAAGTCAATTATTTATACTGAATAACGATAGATCCAATATTTATTTTGTATATTTTGGGAATAAAACATAAAAATGAAATAATATATCCATGAAATGCGCTTACAAATATGAATGTCTTGTCCGACGTTTTAATTTCAATTGTCTTAAATTAGTTACCAAAGAGTTTAAACGAAAAAATATATTCGAAACATTATATTCACTAAATCATTTGAATTTCGACCTTCATTCGGACGATTGTCATGGGAATTTAGAATGCTGAATTGGGCATTCATAGCTGTAGGCGCATTTTATAGATATATTATTATTTTTTATAATTTTATTCCCTAAATAGACAAATTAAATTTAGTTTGAGGTTTAAATTCCCTCAAGATAAAATTATTTCAAATGCACACTGATGTTCAGGCCAAAGAAACTATAAGGGTTGCCGAAATAAACTAAAATTTTTGTCGTAGCATACTGGTTTAATTACTCAGAGCTTCTATTGCTCTGGTAGTTGGCGTTGTATGTAAAAAGCAGACTGGTATCGGAATGTGTTGTTTACATGTGTAAAAGAACGTTGAATGCAATATGTTCACAAAAATGATTCGTCCAAACGGGCCCAGCGAGCAGTAATTCAATTTCAGAAGGCAAAAATTGTTAGAGGACCCGAAATATATCGTTGTATAAACAATGTGTTTGGGAATACGCATATTTCTCGCACCTCAGTATTCAGATGGTTCGGTGAAGCTATACGGTCCATAAGTTTCCGGCCCCGCCGATAAGAAGTATCGCCTTCACAAAAGCCTTATCTGGTGGTATATCTTAACTGTTAAGTAAATAATTGCAGCTGTAACTTCCGCTCCACTGTGTTCAGTTGTTCAAATATAGTTGCTTAAAGAAGGCTATGTGTAGAAGATTGTGATATGTTCAAAATGGAGTTTCAAGCTGTTATTAAGTTCTTCACAAAACAAGGACTTACTGCAAATGAAATTAAATTGGGCGGTGTATATGGGGTAGCACCTACCGTAAATAATGGGTCGAGAAAGCATTGAAAACGAAGAACGTGCAGGTCGACCTTTGGAGGTGCTCACTCCTGAAAATATCACTCTTGTGGAAAGAGAAATTATAAAAGACCGACAACTCAAATTTATAGAAATAGCAGCAGCGTTGGTCCTTTCTACAACAACAGTCCTTCGAATTATTGATGAACATTTAAACATGAATAAGGTTAGTGCAAGATGGGTGCTTTGATTTCTTTCCTCAGTTTAAAAGCAGCAACGAGTCATCTGATGTCAGGCATTTTTGGAGCTCTACCGTGGCAACGAGAGAGAAGTTCTGCAAACTGTTGTTACAGGAGAAAAAATTATGGTCCTCTGCTATGATCTCTTGCCCAAAAGAGAATCAATGGAGTGGTGTAAAACTGGCGAAGCACCGCCTCTAAAGGCCAAGGTCGCTCAGACACCAGGAAGATCGTGGCAATCTTTTGAGACTGTGGAGGAATACTCTTCATTGACTTCAAGGAGAGGAACACCACAGTAAATGGGGAGTACTATGCTGACCTATTGCACATACTACGTGCTTCCATCAAAGAGAAAAGGCGAGGAAAGGTGAGTGGTGGGTACGCCTTCTTTACGACAACCCACCTGTGCACACAGCTCTTGTTACAAAGGAAGCTGTGAAGAAATGTGGCTTCAAGTAGATCGATCATCCGCCCTACAGCCCAGATCTAGTTCCGGTGACTATTTTCTCTTCTCAAAACTCAAGACGGACCTTGTAGGAAGGAAATTAGTGTGACAGAAAAAGTGATGGATGCTGTTTATGCTCATTTTGCAGACAATTCTTCTGAGTATTTGGGGGGGACGGAGTGAAATTGAAAGGTTAATTCAAATATGTGAAAAATATAGTGCAATAAAGAATAAATATGTTGAAAAATGAAATATAGTTTTTATCATTATCATACCTAGAAAATGGTTATTCCGGAAACGTTTGGACCTACTCTCGTATGCACTGAGAACATGAATAAGCCTGTCAAACCCACTTAACCATCACTTGCAGCCGTAGAGAACCTTGTAAGGGAGAATCCCCCGAGAGATTGCGGAGATATTTTCATTGCGTAAGGGAACTTGTTCGCATATTCTCCATCGATGCCAAAAATCTTTCTGAGGAGCACAAGGCTGGGCAATTAGGGTATCTACTACGGAATCCGTTTCTTTCATAATTGGTTCTGCAGCCAACCAAGGTAAAGCGCTAGGACAGTAGCTTGAACATGAAGGTAGCAAATAAGTCACTCTTACTTGCTGTGTGCTCATATATTTCAACCAATAAATCATTATAGGAAAAAGAAATAAACAAATTTCACTTTCTTTGGACAAACCATATTTATTTCTATTTAGTGCACTGTTCTGATGAATTTTCATTAAAAATTGCACATAAGTGCAATAAAATGAAAATGAGTACACGGAAATTATAAAATTGTAGCAATAGCCAGACGTGATTGGCTGGAATTCATGGTATCCTTGTACCTGATTGATCGCTGGCTCTTGAGCTAAATAGCCGGACTAATGTACTCTCCGAAATCTCAATTGAAGGGATTTTAAATTTTTTTAAACTTTTTTGTTGCTTTAAAAAGAACTTCAGAAGTGTAAAAGCACACAGTTGAACCAAACAAGGAGCTTAAGAAAAACACTAAAACCTTTACAATACAACTAATGAACCTTAACAATCTTCCTTAATACCAAAGCTAATGGAGAGACCTGCGATCCCATTAATTTTGAAGAAAGACCTAAAGGTATGATGCCCCCAAGTACCGAAGCAGACAACAGAAGATCTAGAAACATGTACCTCATATTACTCCCCAAAACCCCTTTCCTGTCCCAAACATAAGAACAAGACACTACTAACAAAGCCTTCCAGCTTGGACAGAGAGTTGAGAAAGGGAAGAAGAGTGAGTGGGCTATACATGTGAACTTGACAGGAGCACATACGAGAACGGAACAACAAATGTCATTATGTGTTCAAGGTTTTATGCTTATTTAAATTATATATTGCTGTATTCCCTTTTTAGACAGGTTTCATGTTTCAAGGCTGAATTCAATTTAACAAAATTACATTTCCTTAGCCATATCCTGTGTATGGCGCTCTCTGTTACTGTGCTGAAGTTTTTTTTCCCCATTGTAAAATCAAAACCAAACTAGTCGATCCTGGTAGTGTAGTGGTAACCATACTTGCCTTCTAAACCCAAGATGGCGGGTTCAAACCCGCCAGGATGGATGGATTTTTCGGGCGTAAAATCCAAAATATGGCTTCCTCCGGAAGGGAAGTACAGCCGTGGGTCCCGTGTCGTACATTTACGGCACGTAAAAGAACCTCAAGCCTGAAAGAAGATACCTCTGAGCAAAATTTGCCTGCCGTTTCACGCCCTGAATAGAATAACCTGATAACCTGAGATGTTAAAGAGCGTCCGAAATCAAATCAAAAAACCAAAGCAAACGAGCAAAGTGATACTTTTTCTTTCCTTCAGGCCTCTCGCTTGCTTTGAGATAACTGCATGCAGGTGGTAGTTTGTTAGCTCAACCTATGGCACACAGGATATACCCGAGGCGGACTACAGCTCGCGGCCCTCGTTTTAATAACTAGTGGCAGTCTATATGCCCTGCGAGGCTAGGTGTTTACATAACGTGTTTCTGTAACAAACACATGCTGCTGCGCTTACCTAACACTATTAACAACAAACAGGACATGTCCCCAGAGGGAAGTCGAACCCACGACCTCTACCACAGAAGGCTTATTGATGCTCTCCCAACAAAATTTACTCGACAATTTCCTGTTACTGTGCTATATTTTTTTCATGCTTTGTGCAGGCGTTAAATTGATGAGTTTATTGTGCAAAACTTCCACATTCTGAAAGAAAAAAAAAACCCAAAACATGAAGAATGCATATTTTGACTGTAAGGCTTGAAAGAAGTTCGTGCTATAAAGGAAGAAATATGCTGTTTACTTTTAAGAACAGTAACTTCATAAAATAATTAAGAGTTAAAATGTCAGATGTTCATAAAAATAAATTTTAACAGTAGACAATCAAATTAAAAGTGTAATATTTAAAAAAGATAAACGAATTTCAACTGTTCATACCATTTAGTCAAAGAAATAAACAAAATTAAACAAAAGTACTAACATTTAATTTGTTTAAAAACACTTGATGGATACCTAAAAATTGTTAGACAACCGTGTTAAAAGTGATTTTATTCTGTAATAGCCTCGTTACGTAAAAATCTCTACTTAAAAAAATGGAAAAAAACACACACACACTTATTAGAAAATGGTGTTATGCCAAGATAAAGAAATGTTTGTTTATGACCAGTTTTAATTACGTAATTCCAAGGAGTTAAAGACATGATCATTTTATTCCCTTTTCTCTAACTTTTCGCCTTAAGAGTGTGGTCGTTTTGGAGGCCAGAAAATTGAGACCACTTATGTATATGGCGTTTGTGTTTTAATATTAACTTTGTGTTAGTTTCGCATTACTAACAAGTAATGCCACACTGTCGAGAAGGCAATAAGGCTTAGATTCGCATTCGGGAAATTCCGGGTTCAAATCCCTTGGGGTCGGCCGTCCTGACCTTTGGTATTTCATCTTTCAGGCGAATGCTAGTATGTATCTTTTCTTTTCTCGAATTGTCCGTTCTGTCATTTCATAACTTTAACTCCCTTACAGGATGGAAGAAGGGCTGGTGCTGGGTGAAGCGTGACGGTGGCTTGCAATTTCGAAAGGATTCTGTCGCTTCTCCCTGGAAACCTTCATTTCATCGATGTCGGTGTTTTCTTTCTTTAGCCAGTTAAGGACTCGTCTATATTCATGAGCCACCGCCACAGAATCCTGGCCGCCGTGACTCCCTCACCCATCCCCTCGGAAGTGCCCCCATTGGAGACGTGAGAAAAAACGACCAGCCTATGAGCAAGGCTGAAGTACTGAAATGTACTGTTCTGTCCCTAGCATGCAATCCAAGGAAAAACATTTAAATACTCGCAATATTTACTGAAATAACCATCGAGAGGAGTGGAGCACAAGGGCTCACTTAGGGCTCGCATTTAGGCTGTCCCGGGTTAAAGTTATTTCAAAACGTTTATAAGGGTCCGTTATTCTGACCTTTCGCTTTGTTGTTGGTTTCTCCTGGTCGCTTAGGCGAATGTGTCATTTCATTCCCTTGTTTCTGATCGCAGTGTCGAAAGTGCCATACGAGGTAGTTTGTGTGCGGCGTGCCGGTGAACTTGCGCCTTGAGAAGTTTCTCTCTGAATGCTCAATTGTGTAACAATGTTAGGGATCTCGTTTACATTCCCTCTGGCTCCTGTCTCCGGATGCCATCCTCATCTCGAACCTCGGGAGGGATAAGCACAAGGGACCCTGTGTGCTGCTGAGTTCCAAATTTCCTTCTCCGTTGACATTAATCCAATCCAATTATACTAAAATAACTCAAATCTCAAAGAATATTTGTAAATATGTTAAGGGACAGATTTGCTTTGTTATTGCTTCAAGTAGCTCTAAATTTGTTTTCTAAAATCACTGCATATAACCTAAACGTTAATAATTAAAAGCTGTATGTCTCCCTTATTAGGTACAGTAGTGACTTTAGGCTAGGTATGTAATCATGGCATATTTTCATTTGCCTAAATAAAATGACGTAAGACAATTATATACAGAAATATGAGCTCGACTTTTGTATATTTTGTATACTTCAAGTGCTCATTGAATTCTTCATATGCTTTTATCACAAGATCTGAGATTATTGCTAAATTTATGAGCGTAGCAAGTGAATTTATCTAGAAAGTTCAAAAAGCTAAGAATATTTCACGAATATAATTACATTAAAATAATATATTCTTAAAATTAGCTCCCAAAGTATTAAAATATTATAAATCTTTAAATTCACATACATTAATACCCACCCATTCAGAAATTTTGAGTCTAGAATTGATGAAGTGCATTACTATAATTCGATTTACTAAGTATTGTCATCCAAAAAACAAATAAACAAACAATTGATTTAAAATGTTAATTGCATGTTATGAGCTTTTCTTTTAATATTGGAAAAAGGCAGTTTATAATTCTAGCTTGTTCCATATGTGATGCGAGAGTCGGTTGACTGCAGTTAGTTTTTCTTGTGTTTACCATTTCTTGGTATGATTGCTGCATTAATCGATTCTTGCTCACGGATTTGTGGTAAAACAAAGTTGGTGGCACTGAGAAGACAAATAGATGTCCATGCGGTAAAATGATTTTAATAAAAAATTATAAATTTAAGTGATTGGTTAACATGCAAAATTTCGATACATTTCACTGTTATAAAATACCATGAAGTCACAGTCACATAAATGCAATGGTCAGAATAAAAAAAACTATATTCCGCATGGAAACATTTTTATGCAGAAAATAATATTTTTGACAATTGTATAGACCTAAAATGCTGATGATTTTTACATTTTTTTAAAAAATTATGGCATAATTGCGCTTAGAAATCTTTTAACAGTTATGACATAAATGTTACATTGATGTTGCCCATATTGATTTATTTTTGTGAGGGTAGAGGAAGCTAATTTAAAAATGAGATGTTGTTATATTATGCATTAATTAATTAATTAATTAATTATGACTCTAAAAGCTGAAGAAAAAGATCTTGAAACTTTCTTCTGTTCCAAAATATCTAACGTTTCAAAATGAGACTCTTACTAGTTTCATATAAAATATTGCATACTTTCAGAGTGCTAAAATGTTATTCCTTGCGATCTTTGTGGTCTAGTGGTCATCATACTTTCCTCGTAGACCGACATGGTGTGGGTAGCTAGGGGGTCGATAAAATTCTTAGGTATGGTTTCCTTCGTAAGGGAAGTAAAGCCGTTTGTCTCGTATCGTAGATTTACGGCGCAAACTTGAAAGTAGATGCCTCTGAGCGAAAATTATCTGTCGCATCATGCTCTGAATAGAATGTGACGCTAATGACCAAAGATGTTAGAGAGCGTTCTTAAGTTAAATAAAAGCTAAAGCTATTCCTTAATTTTAAATCTAACAAACCAATATAAAATTTATATTTTTAATTACGGAACAAAACAGCCCTTGTGCACGATAGTAATATTAAATTAGATTAATATGCTAGAATTAAAAGTATTACACCTTGTGATGTACACATTGTAATGATGTTCTCGCTCCCAAAAACATTCAGAGATACACTTTTCAATTCAAGACTGGTTTTATTAAAAAGAGATGAAACTGAAACCTATATAATGTAGGTTGTTTGCACTCTACAGAACTTTCATTTGGACTCGTGGCAGGCTTAACGGGGATTTGTCTCTCTGTTTCCAACCGATTCTGTTCCCCCCTCCACTTTTCTGCCTCATCGTGTGCTGACACGAAGTCTTTGTGCTGTACAGAAGTTGAACGTTGTGAGGCCACGAGCTTCACCGTTATAATGTGTTAGTGCTGATATAATGCCAAAGAGCCCATATACTTTAGCACACACAATCTTCATGTACGGTTTCTATGTGACAACAAACTCATGTAGAGAAGTGAGGCAGCGCTTTATAACCAGATTCCCTGCTGTTCGTAGTCTTGTGAATAGATTTAGGGAAACGGGGTCTGTTCTTGATAAGAAACTAAAAGAAACAATGCTTGTTCTTGTAAAGGAAAAACTTGATGACATCGGAGAAAAGTTAGTTCTGAGAACTTGTACAGAAATCAGGAAATTTGCAAACCTCGGCTTAGAATGCCACTTAACTTAAAAAAAAAAGAATACCCTACAAGAAGTTCAGGAATTGCAATCACGAGATAATGTGAGTAGAGTTAATTTCTGCATTTGGTTGTTGGATAATGTTAAAGTTTAATTTTATTTTATAGACCAAGTCCTGCCTAAATTTAATTACATGGCGATATAGCGACACAAAACAAAACAAAGATATTGGAGTGCAGAAAAATCCAATTTTGTACCCGTTACGCCATTGTATGACCCATAATTGGTGTTTGGTGTGCTGTGAATGTTTACAGAAATCTATGCACTTGAATTTAAGGGGCTATGAATATTCGAACAAAATGCTTCCCGGTGTCAAGCAAATATCTTTAAGCCGACCACAAGGGATCTGTAGTATGGATAGATAAATTAACATCACAGTAAACGTGTTAAACATAATAGGAACTTAGAAAGTATAGAGTATCAGCTACGGGTGATATTTTAATCAAAGTTTAAATGCAACAATAGTTTGAAATATTTTGTATCATTTAAAACCCTTTATTAATTTACTTGAACGTAGTGGAAAAATGTTTTAACCTAAAAATTATATTTAGACATTTATCTGATATGTTAAATTAATGTTCATACCTTTCGGTGTATTTACCTCACGCTACCCCTGCAGACAAAATGTAACGTTGATGGCACTCGGTAAAACTGGAATTTATTTTCGTTCGTTACGTTTCCAGCGAACATCGTTCGTGCCATATTTCTCTAGGTAGGAAATTTTCCTACGGGAAAATCACAAAGCACAACTCCGCCCTCTCCGTCTACGACAAGCAATAAAATTAAAATCTACCGAGCGCTGGAAGTAAATCTTTAACATAGAAGCTATTCAGATATTCGTTAAAAAAAATAAATAAATAAAAAAAAATAAAGAAACAAGTCGAGGTAAAACATAACGCCTCTTGCGCGCCGAGATAATTTCATGTATGCACAAAATTCTGATGAAAGCATATAGCGCTACTTATATTTTATATCATACAAAATTAATTAGACTAATGAACTTTGGTATAAGACAGACGAAACCTTTTTACATATTTACTGTTAAGGAAGGGTTTGGTGATGACAGCTCGTTTTCACGTTACTAGTAGTACTAAAAACAAGCGACGCTTCGAATCAATCGTTAACGCTGTGGAGCTTTCCTTTGTTTTCGAAAAAGAGGTGACAACTTACCCGAGCTGTGATTTTACGCTACCACAGCAACGGGCCAAACTTCCGTAGTAAACACTCTAGCAGCAATCTGCCGTTCTTTAATCCCATACATTTTTCCACATGCCGCAGTATGTACAAGGAAGAGTGGGTTGGTGAATTTGTACACCTGCCATAGGAATGGAAATGTTTTAGGCCTTTAGGGGTAGCAGTCGTAGTTTTATTTATCGAAGTTTAGTACGAAAGAAATTGGGTTTGGATTTTTCAAGTTCTTGATCAGCACAATGTATCTGGTGCGGCACGTTTGTTCATGGAACAAAAAGAAAATTAAGGAAGGAAAGAAAGAAAAAAAAAAAAAAAAACGTTCTTAAGATCTAACACATACGAATTTTCCTGTATATTTAGTTTTAACTACGCATTCTGCCATACGTTTTTATTATTTTAAAATCTTTGTTATTTGAATGTAAATGTTTACTTTAAAATAAGTTGATACAATTATAAACTACTGAATCAATCGTCTATTATATTTTTATTTCGTGGGTATATAATGAGCTGCAATGTATTATAAACTGAGGAAAAACAAACTAATCAACTCCGAGCTATGGCTTATCGCACGACCGCTGCGTTCTCTGTCTCCGTCTTGTGACTTCATGGATATAGTGCAGTATTGCAGTGTCATCAGAACATCAAACCCCGCCGGCCGCTGCCATGTGGTATTCTTGATTGGAGACCACTACCTCTCTATCAATAGCAACCCATTTGTCATCTCGAGGCTGGGCGGACCCCGTTCCAGACCTCCCTAACTAGAATATATCCAAACAGGCACTGGGAATCAAACCCGGGACCTCCCGGTCAGCACTCAGCAAAGCTAACCGTTAGATCAAGGAGGCGGTTAAGTCGGAGAAAAGTATATTTGAAATGCGCAGAATATTGAAATAAAAATTAAAGATAAATTCTATTATTTAGCCCAGAGTAGTATGTTTAATCTATAAGAATAATTTTATAGCCCATCTCGTTTGTTCATTAATACAAGATACGATATTTGTTTTAAAATGTAACCTTCTTTTTCAAAATTAGAGTATTTAGATTTATTTACTGAAATTGGATTTCTGACAATTTAAAGGTATAAATATATAAAATAGAGACATATATTTAGAGACTGAAAAGTATAAAACTTACGCAATAATTTCGCTAAATTAATGAAAAAACTGGCAATAATATTTATGTTCAATAAATATATATTTATAAAACATAATTATATTAATATTTCTATGGCAATATACATTCTGAAATTCTATTTGTTTCTAAAATGTATGAGAAAGATTTTGATTTGTACTTTACATCGGGAACATCTCTTTTGAATGTTCAACAATAGTTAACAACACATCTGGGCGTATTAACTCTTATATGAGTGTGTTTTGACGTATTAAGATACATCCCTTTGTAGTTTTTATATACAATGCTTTCAAAGGGACGTTGATCCGCGAGGGCGTAGCGACTAGAAACACCCTGTCTCCCGGCTGAGTTGGATATATATATACATCAATTCAAGCGCACATATTTCTCATGGAAATTACAGTTAAAATAACCATATACCTTTGTCGTAGAAGATATTGGATATTATGTTCTTCTGTCGCCACAGGTAAACTTATTTCACCTTTTAAAAAAGCTACCTTCGCGTTTTTTTTTTTTTTTTTTTTTTTTTTTTTTTTTTTTTTTTTGTGAAATTGCAGCGATTTCTCTTCATGGAAATTTTTCAGTTCTTCCAATGTTTGCATGTTCACGTTTAGCCTCCTAATTCTTTGAAGAATGGTGCTATTGTTATCCCTGAATCTCTGCGTATTCACAGTATTTACATAAAATATAGGTCCTGTAATTCTATAAGCATCCACTGCGCCCCATTTATAGTTTTTCAACCCTGAAAAAGGGTTTCTTGTACAAGATCAGGTTTTTCTGTACTACAGTATCTTTGTTTGGTATCGCCACATAATCATTTATATGGAACCATGCTTTGCTGTAATAAATAAATAAAATAAATTTGTGTCAATATAGTCATTCTTAATATTAGGGTATTAAAATTTTTGCTGCTGTGTTTACATTATCAATTGCTTGCAGACATTACTGAGCAACAGTTATTTTAAACGGTTTCATTTGAAAAGTCTGTTGCATCCAAATTGAGATTTACAAAATGTATGTTTCTTGTAAAAGCTTTTGCAAAGACGTCTCTCTAGTCTTTCTCCGATTAGGTTAAATTTCGCCTTTATTTTTGGTTTTTATCTAGTTCAGAACCAATTTCTTAAACTCTATACCCTACTTTACCAACAGTACATCTCTAAGATATGGAAACAGTGGGAATTTTCTTACAAATCGTCATCTTATCTTTTGCAGGGATTTTCACAAATAAATTATACATGAAAATTGTCATAAAGTATACTACATTTTTGCTTTATACTCGTAACAACACGGCACAAAAAATAAAACACACGGTACAAAGATAATGCTGCAACTGCTTTTGGCGGAAACCTTAAAGGTCAGAGGAACAGGATATAATCACGTGCTTCTAAGCTGTCGCTCCTCGCGCTCTAGCGGATGATCGGCCAATTAAAATATCTCTGCTTATTGACAAGTTCTGACCTATAAAAGTTTGATGCTGCTTTTTGTATATAGGCACTTCTTAAACTAATTGGATATAATGGTTCATCGATTCACTAATCTGAGGGCCTTTAGGGACTACTTCGTTAACTTTACTTTACTAACCCTTGGAATGTACTTCAGCAATAGAAATGAATCGTTATTAAGAACCAACTTTCAGTAAATTCTTTAGCTGACTTAATTTTACTTCCAATGGAGTAGGTGAGTTCTTACCAGGGCTAACAAGTGGCTTATCCTTAAATGAGTATCTCTGTTTTGATAAGTTATGTGTAGTGTCTAGTGTCTTTTTTAAGCAATATATTCAAGCTGTAATCCAAATTATTTAAACTTTCTATTTACATAAGTTTCCCAATTTTTCCCCAAGAATCCGCAAAATTTACCTGAAAGTATATTTTGATTATACAGAAATGATCTCTCTTTGGTTTTGTAGCGCTGGATCTTGATCGTGCTGGTGGCTTGGTCCTGTGTTAAAGGAAGACCTGAACAGTGTGTGCCCGGTGGGCATAGAGAACAGAGGTGTGAGAACAGAGAACAAAGCAGGAACTGCGGATTGTTTGTTCGCTACAAATGGACACGTGAGCCTCCGGTACCGAAATTCATAAGTGATGGAAGTACAGAGTATGCAGTGTAAGAGGGAAACGTTTCGCCACCGACGCAGATGTTAAAACTGCTGTAAACACATTCACGAGTGCATGCAGTTTTACAGAAGGTTTAAGTCGTGGGAAAAGTTCATCATTATCAGTGGAAAATCTGTGGAAAAGCAATGCCCCATTTTATACTTACATGTCTTTAAATAAAGATGCCTGCAAATGGCAGATTACGAAAAGTATTTTTCATCTACCTCTTATATATGCCAAGCATGATTTTCATACTGGATAGTGAGGTCTCTGCACAAAATATGTCGACCGTTTCATGCCCTGATTTGAGTGGGACGCTGATGACTTGAGGTATTAAAGTGCGTCCATAAATAAACAAAGTCTCCCAACGTATCGGAGCTATCCTCTATGCATGAATCAGGAAATTAATATCTAAACACCAGGTACCACCCCCCCTCCAATTTAGATAAAATAATGGCATTTTTAAGAAGACACAAATTATTGTATATTTACTTTTGTTATTTTAAGCTTATTTTTAACATCTTAAGTAAAATGCACAAGAAACTGGATATTTAGAAAATTGTAATTATTTTAGCTTTTTGAAACACTCAAGACTTTCTGAAAGGCAGAAGATACTGTTCAGTAATAATGGTTTACGACATATGAAATGTGATATTATGTTTTTTCGATTTAACCAATGCATTTGAAGTTCTATTATCAGCGGTTCTCACATGTTCCATCCCTGCACATACCTTTTAAAATCTACTTGTCTTGGACCCTTAAATTTTAATTATACCTTTAAAAGTCTAAGCTTACATCACACACATACACAGATGTAACAAAAGGGCATGTCCAAACTTAGGGGAAACATTCCTTGCATATAGGAACATGGGTCCGAAGCCCTTTGTCAACAACTCAGCTTACACGGCGTGATAGGCAATCTAGAATACCATCATAGCTGTCCTGTGACCACAACAGAGCAGTTGCCTATTATCGCACTTATAGTAAACACTCGCTTTTTCCTCCGGTTAAATGGGGGGTGGGTGTTGTAACTACTCTTAGTTCCTAGGTTCATCATTGTTGTGGTCGTTCTGTACCACGTAGTCCGCTTGTTATGCTACTCACTTCATTGCTTGACTTAGCACAGAGCATGTAGTGTCAGTTCTGTGTGTTTACGGATCTAGTTCCAGATACAGTAAAATGAGGTATTCAATTGAGATGTTGGCAGATGCTCATATGGACTATGAATTAGCCAAAGGTGTAGAGAGTCTTGTGTTGATTGATGTATCGGTGCTAATGGAGGGCTTTTTGAACAGTTCATATGATTTTCTGTTTCCCACAATTGTGTTTGAATATTCTGCTATGTGGTACAGGTGTAGAAAAAGGGCTCTGACAAGAAAATAAAACAATTGCGGTTCCGTGTTCACATTATATTCTTTTTGTCTTGTATATTTGAGAAATATTTCACTAAAGTTTTGAGATACCTTTTTGTTACATTCTGTATATATATTTGCAGTTTTTTATTTCTGGATTAAAATTTAAGACCAAAAAATTTAATATATGTCTTTTTCTTGTGGGTTATACTCATACAATAGCAATTCATAAAAATAATATTACATTCAAAAAGTATATAAAAGGCATAAAACATTAATATTAATATACATGATGACACGTGTATTATTCGTTAATTTTAATTCCTTAGTATATCGGACTTAATAGGAAAAATTTATATTTTGACTTCTGATTCTATGTTCTTCATATAGAGTATACTTCGACGGTTAGATAAATGAGTGAAGAGAACGATTTTTCACACAAGTAAGTTATGAAAATAGGCACTTATATTTTAATGGCCTTCTTTGATAGTCTGGTAGGCCGGCGAGTTGAAGTCTATGTAGTACTGCCTTTGACAGGGAAATTATAACGCTACATTGTTTTTAATTGCTTTTTTTAAGGACGCTCTTTAACATCTCAGGTCATCAGTGTTCTATTGTATTCAGGGCATGAAGCGGCCGACAAATTTTGCTCAGAGGCCTCTTTTTTCAGCCTTGAGGTTCTTTTTCGTGCCGCAAATGTACGACACGGGGCCCACGGCTTTACTTCCCTTCCGAAGGAAGCCATACTTAGGATTTTTACACCGGAAAAAATCTATCCAGGCCGGGTTTGAACCCGCGATCTTGGGTTTAGAAGGTTAGTATGGTAACCACTACACTAACAGGACCAACTTATAACGCTACATATACGTGTTACATCTGTTTTATATTTTAGGCTTATGTATTTGAAAGCTCTCTCAGGAACTGTGCCTTTAATTATCCTAATTTACTTTACCTCGTAAATGTGTATCGTCATTCTCTTAATTCATTTATATATAGAAATAATTCTTTCACACTAGCAGTGAGTAGGAGATTAATTGGAAAGAAAGAGTCAGACTTGAAAAATTCGGGCCACGGCTGGGATTCGAACCATGAATATCTGGTTCTGTACGTCCAGGAAACCTCCCTAAGGTTTCTAAACTATGAGAGATTTGTCCTTAAGAGGAGACTTATTATACCAAAAGCTATACAGAGGTTGATTTGTATGTGAAATGATTCTTTCACACTCGCCGTGTGTAGAACATTGGCTAGAAAGTAGTTCATTGTTTCTATCTATACATTTAAGAATAAATACCGTTAACGTGCTCTAGTGCTTTGTGATCCCTTGACTGCCGCAGATCAGAGTTTGAAAACCACTGGTCTAGAATTACAAATCAAAAATTAAAACTACAACCCTATATGTCTTGCCAATAACACGATAACAGTAAATGTGCATGTGTATATATATATATATATATATATATATATATATATAATCAACTTTTTTAAACCACGAGGATAATCGAATTTTTTAATCCACTGATAAGATATAACAAAAAATATACATTAAAAAAAACAACTGTTGACCAGTATTATGCATCGTAATCGTGTTTACTAATGTAATGTACATGAGTAATAATTTATTTTTTAGATAATAACATAGTAAAGGGCCCATTGTGCAATTCAGATTTCACAAGGGAAGGAATTCGGGTGACAGCTCGTCGAGTGTATAGTTATTGTACTCACTTAACCACCAAGATCACACTACAAAGTCCAAACCTTAGCAACGGAGGGCGGATTCCCTGCAAAACACGGTTTCGAAAGAAGGAATATAAAAAATTAGGAGTACCAACTTTATCCTGTACGCTGCATATCACCGAAGTGCGGAGGAACTTGTAGATGACCCGTTATCTTCCACGGTTTTCCTCTAACAAATATTCCTTTTATTGACCAAAACACTAAATTCCACAATGTTTAAAGCACCGAATAAATCTGTTGGCATTGTTTTGGAATTTCAAAATTGTCGCAACATTTTCACAGCTTTGCTATTTAGAAATTCCACAGGAAGCACATTTTCTTTCCTTTTTCGAGCCTCCACTGTAAGATAAGGGTTGGAAGATCACAATAGCATTCCTTACAAAGAAAAGAAAAAAGATTACTGAGCGAAGGTAAAGGATTTACTCTGTTTGAAATCAGAGGTTTGAATTTCATATTTTTATACTTGTATATCTCGGCTTTATTTTGAAGTAAGGTCATTCCTACTACCGTTTCTTCTTGTTAATGCATATCTCGTTATTTTAACGATGTTGTACTTTGTGATTGATGAAAGAATCACGTTTTGCTTTCATCTCCCTTTACTTTACCTTTCTCTTCCGGCTGTCCTTTTTAAATTTTCCCTCTGGCATTTCATTCGTTGCTATATTGTCTACTTCTGTATTGTAATTCGCCACCATGATAATTTTTTCGACAGTCTTCTTTCAGATTCAAATTATTATTTTATCTACTGGTACAATAATTAACCATTTTAATTCTCTTGCAATATTAATTTTTCAGTAGTATAATTATTTTCATGTTCAATGAAGTTCATATTTTCATATAAACGTTATTATATATTTTGATACATTTTCAGACACTGCTGGCAAACGTGGATTGGAAGCAACAAAGGAGAAAACCAAGTCATTCGTTTATTAATAAAATCAGCGCTAACGGATTCAAATAGTTTTAAAATAAATACGTATGAGATGTCATTGCAATTATCAAAAATATTGTTCATAGACTCTTCTCTTCAGCGGTTATGTTAATTTTCCTTACAACATTCAATCACGCTTAAAATTGTTTAATGTTTATTTATGATTTCTTGAATTTATTAATGCACACATTTGAGTATTACGATAATTTTGTTTAGTTTATAATTAGTAAATAATATCACACCTTTAAATATTCGTGATCAATTATAAAGTGATAGCTTTACACCATTACAGTTGTTTATAATATGAAAGAAAACAAAATACAAAATGAATTCTGTGCGGAATCTTAATTTAGGTCTCAAACTGATTACAAAACCAGCTTGCAACAATAATACAGTGCTAAACCTGAAATATTGTATTATTAGTATTGTTACTACTACTATTATAGGGCTTCCAGAATATGTCCTTACCGCTCGCAAGGGGTTTAGCATGCCACAGTCGACCGCGCATGTGCTTCTACTTCGCTTTTTAAAACATTGTATAAACTCTTACGTTATAAAAATGCGCGAAAGTTATCCTCTCTCAGCTGAACAGGCATTGTACTGGGTAAACACATTCCGTTTAGTTCGACCACTGTAATGTCTGATTTCATTTCGTATGTTTCCTTTGAGATTTTTAAATGTGTGAGGATTTGTTTGAATATTTTTTCCCTCAGGTTGCACCGCAAATAAAATTCAATACTGTTAGATCTCGAGAGCAAGAGGCCATTCACCAAATCTCTGAGCTTCAAACACTTCCCTAATTTTACCCTTGGATTCCTTTGCTGTATGAACAGTGTAGGAATCTTGTTGAAACTATCCACATGATTTCTCTTCTTCCGTCAGCTGATTAAAAATGGGGCCAAATTGTCATTTCGGCACCTATCTCCATTTACTGACTGCTTGTAATAAATAGCACGGATTATACAACTTTCGATAAACACCAAATGGCAATTTTCCTCTCCTAAAGAGGGTTTCTTGGTTTTTCAGAATACCAGTAGCGAGTGTTGCGTATGTTTACCTGACCTTTTTGATGGAATCAGTTCTCGTCTGAAAAGAACACAGGAAGAAATCACTCACCATAACGCATAAGTGCTACAGTATTTCTTTGTTGTAAATAATTACCTTTTTTTAGTCGTACGAGGGTAGGTCCATAAGTTTTCCGGCCTCGCCGATAAGGATTATCGCCTTCACAAAAGCCCTGGTGTCATACCTTAGCTGTTAACTAAATAATTTCAGCTGTAACTTCCATTCTTCTGTGTTCAGTTGTTCAGATATAGTTGCTTAAAGAAGGCCATATATTGAAACAGGGATTTCCCTTACCCCCAAAATTAAATTAATCAGAAGTGATAACATAAAAATTCATATAGGCATCAAATATAGTTCTTACAAGATCATAGCATTCACAGTTTCCTGGATATTACAGAGAAAGTAGCGTTGCACGAAATTGTCAAGGAGGAGTGATGGTTTATGGCTTGCTCTGACCCAAGACCATAAAACCTTGGAGAATTTCCTAAGGCTACGCAATGGGAAAAAAACAGAATTCTTTTCAGAACCGTTAGGTTAGCTACCTCCTCAAGGACATTGCAACAGCCCCTATGGCATCCGTTGCATATTTAGGTCAGAGAACCGACGCAACCAGTGACAAAGGCCGAGAAGACGCGAAATTTAAATCACCCATGGGAAAGAAAGAACAGTAATCAAAATGTTTGAATTTCAGCGAATTTTAAATAATAACGGCGTCGGAAGACCGACCGACTAAACTAGAATAAAATCATCGGAACGCCGCGAGTTCGCAGTTAGTGGGCATTCTGTGGTCAGTCAGTGAGGTCATAGTCGTCAGATTCGTCAGAGTATTCAGATTGCTTAGACGCGTGGTTACAGCAAGGACTCAAGTAATATTCATTTCAGGACATTGTAGATATTCACCGTTCAATTTCTTGTGCTACTTTGAGCAAACTTCATTCTACCAGATTGAGATAAATAATTAAATCCACGAAGTGTAGTAGTGATTTCCCCGGCATAAAACATGGTTGAATAAAGAAAAATATATATACTAGTGGTTGTAACCGATCCATTGTTCTCATTTGGGCTCACCCTTACAATTCTTCTTCCCGAGGAGCGCCGAGGCGTTTCCGAAAAAGCACTAGCCTTATCATTGAAGCCTGGGCAGTGAGGAGATTTGCCTCCTCGTAACTAATTGGAGCTGGGAACGAGGCGTGAAGACTGGAGCCGTTAGAAGAGGAGACGGGATCTGCAGAGGAGATTACGAGGTCGTCAACTCCCCGTAACCCAAAATCCAGTGACTGCATCCCCTTACAACCCTGAGATAGCCTTTTATTTGAATCTGCTTCCTCTCCTCTAATACCAAAACTCCAAACACGATTGACAAACCATCATTAGTCACCTTATAAAATCATCTTCACATTTAGTCCGTCTTCACACTCAAAAATCCTGTTTCAATATAGAAGATTGTGACATGTTCAAAATGGAATTTCGAGCTATTATTAAGTTCTTCACAATAGAAGCACTTACTCCAATGAAATTAAACAGCGATTGGGAGATGTATATGGGGAAGCACCACTCTCATATTCTACCGTAAAGGAATGGGCCAAACTTTATCGAATGGGTCCAGAAAGCATTGAAGACGAAAAGTGTGCAGGTCGGTCCTTAGAGTTGCTCACTCCTGAAAACAACGCTCTTGTGGAAAGAGAAACTATGGAAGACCAGCAGGTCAAAGTTACTGAAATATCAGCAAGAATGAGTCTGTCTAAAACAACAGTCCATCGTATTATTCATGAACATTTAAACACAAATAAGGTTGGTGCAAGATGGGTGCCTAGACTTCTTTCCCCAGTCCAAAAGCAGCAGTCATCTGTTGTCAGGCATTTTTGGAGCTCTGCTATGGCAACGAGAGAGAAGTTATGCAAACCATTGTTACAGGAGATGAAACTGTGGTCCTCTACTATGATTCCTTGTGCAAAAGAGGATCAATGGAGTGGCGCACACCTGGCGAAGCACCGTCTCTAAAGGTCAAGGTCACTCAGTCACCAAGAAGATCATGACCACAATCTTTCGGGACTATGAAGGAATACTCTTCATTGACATCAAGGAGAGGAACATCACAGTAAATGAAGAGACTATGCTGGTCTACTGCCCAGACTTACGTGCTTCCATCAAAGAGAAAAGGCAAGGAAAGCTGAGTGGTGATGTGCGCCTTCTTCACGATAAAGCGCCTGTGCACACAGCTCTTAATGCAAGGGAAGCTGTGAGAAAATGTGGTTTCAAGGAGATCGACCATCTCCCTAAGCCCAGATCTAGCTTTCAGTGACTATTTCCTCTTTTCAAAACTCAAGAAGGACCTTCAAGGAAGGAAATTTAAGTGTGAAGAAGTCATAGATCTTCCATTTTTCAGATACGACTTCCGACTATTTTTGGGGAGGGGGGTTGAAATGTTAATTCAAAGATGTGAGTAGTGTATTGCAACAAAGAGTAACTATATTGAAAAGTGAAATATAGTTTTTGTTTTTATCATACCTAGAAAATGGTTAGGCCAGAAACTTATGGACCTACCCTCGTATATGCAGAATACACTAACCCCAAATTTTAGTGCTAATTTCGTAATGATTTTATTGGCGAACGTTCAAGATATGTGCCATTTTCGTTTAAATTGTCTTGTGTTAAAACTGTACATCTTCGGGTGTTT
This sequence comes from Metallyticus violacea, assembly GCA_030762175.1. Lineage (NCBI taxonomy): Eukaryota > Metazoa > Arthropoda > Insecta > Mantodea > Metallyticidae > Metallyticus > Metallyticus violacea. Next base: position 20,689,545 of record CM060843.1, on the reverse strand, counting down.
CATCTTGTTTTACACTGAACCAGTAGTATAACATTTATTTACAAGATCATGAATTGCAGTTATGGAAGGACACTTGGTTTATTTCCGGACGCTCTTTAACATCTCAGGTCATCAGCGACTGGAAGGAGGCAATTGCCTAAGTTACTTCCATATAAATTTCAAACGCGACGTAGGTTATGAAGTTGTGTTTCGGATATTTTTTCATAAAATAAAAACCTAAAAGGTGTAAGTATCTGGATAATTACATACTTTTAGGTTTCTTCCAACTGTTCTAAATTTCTGTTATTTCGATAATAATGTCATTTACAGCATTCAACTCCCGATTTTGTCCAGTGGGTATTATAAATTACTGGGCAACCCCTGATGGGAACAGGCAATTCCAAAAGTGACTAAAAATACTATTTATCTTTCATTTTATGCATCTTTTTGATTATAGTATTGAAGAGAATATACAGTTCGTCGCAGTTGACCGAACTCTGCAGTTCTTGTCACACTTGAAAGCCGACCGGGGAGCCCGGAAAGTCAGTACGAACTTAACATTAGGAATATAGGAACGGTTCTAGTGTGGTGTGACAGTGTATTAAGTATTCATTAAGCGGCGTAATGCAATGCATTAATTACGTTAATATTGCTCAATTCAGGTATTCTATTCCTCAAAGAGTATTTATTTACAATTTGTACATACATACAGAATCGGCTCGTTATATGCTGACATTGTTTCAAGACAGATTCCCTGATATTGAAATTTCAGTCAGTTCGATTCTTTGATTAGTAAATAAAGTTCGTCAAACGGAAGTATTGTTGATAGGAAGGGTATAGCCACTCACAGAAGATAGATAACTTTGGACTTGCTGCGGGACATTCCCTAAAAAATGACTTCGAAATCTTTTTCGGCAAATAGAAATTTCGACCTATAACTTTACTGTAGCGCAAAACCTTAAACCGGGTGACACTGCATCCAGAAGTAGATTTTGTGAATAGATTTTGAATATTGAGCAAGACGGAGAAATTTACTTAAATCTAATTTTCTTTCTATAAGGACGAATCTTTGTTCCACAGAGGGCATGTTGTTTCACTTAACAACCGATACTGGAGTTCAGAAAACTAATCTGCTTCACGAGGAACCCCTGCATGATCAAAAGATAGGAGTTAGTGCGCCAGTAACGGCGAAAGAATAATATACTTTTTGTTTTGAAGAAGCAATTAATAGTGATAGGTATATGGAGAATATTTTGCAGCCCTTTTTCAAGAATTAACTGTGAATGAACGTAGATTCGTAACTTTGCAACAAGGTTCTGCAACGGCATATGCAACCCATGATTCCCTTGCGCGCAATTTGTGAAATATTAGATGATAAAGTCATCACTCACAATATATGGTCCACTCTGTTCCCTCATTAAGGCCTTGAGATTTTTACCTCTGGGGGGCACTAAAGGAAAAAGTGTACAAGACAAATGACACACATTAGATGAATTGAAAAACAACATTAGTGAAGAAATTTCTTCCATATCTCAGAGGGAACTGCAGAAGGTTATGGTTAATTTAATAAGCCGATGCTAGAAATGTATGGAAAATGAAGGGAGGCAGTTCCAGCATCTTCTTGCTTGATTACAGTGAGTAAATTTATTTTTTAAGAAATGTTACTAATAATTTACGCGACAATCAAAACTGCGATGTTTCGGACTCACCGTTCACAAGCCTGAACCTGACCAGTCGTTTTGCGTGTAGCGGTCCCACGAAGGAAAACTCACCCACTAGTTTTTAATGTGTTTCTAGTAACGATATTGTTCTGTTATAAGGAAACAAATTTTAAATTTGAGTTTTAGATTAATTATTAATTTTGGAAATGTCGCTCTTATTACACAACGTGTTCTATTATTGCTATAATATATTATCGTAACCCAGAAACTCAACCTTTTAAAATTTCTGAAAGCCATTTGAAGTAACTGCAATGTATGCAGTGCGTCAAGTAGAAGAACATCTAGATTTGATTGAGCATCTAGATTTCGTTTGACTGACGAAAGTGCGCCGACGAATTACATTTGCATTTGTTTGCATTATTATTCAGTCCTCATCCTTCGTCCAGAAGGCTTTCATCTACGGCAAGAAGCACTAAAAAAGATGCCTTTCTTTTACACACCATGCTGCTAGTGCGTGTAAGGAAGGACCGGAGCTATTTGCATCAGAAGAAACAGCTCAGCTGGCCTCAGGCTCTGGAAGGTCATTCGCAGAAGACACTCGCTGAAGAACCAGCCAGCACCGCGGTTAATGATCTCAGGCAGCCCACCTTCACCAATGCGGACACTTGTTAATTAAAATAGGACTCGAAGGTGGCACTTAATTGCACCGTTTTGATGGGCGGTTCGCAAATAAATATTGCTCAAATGTAACCAACGTTCCTTCTCCGTGAGAACCTTCAATTGTTCTTGTATGTAGATGTGATCTAAAGAACTTTTATCAGCATGAGCATTGAGGTGATTCTCTTTGATGGGAAGGGGCTTTAGTGTCAGGGATTTCTTTATCACGAAGTTTACATAAATTAAACACTATTAATTTCAAAGTGAGTACCAAAAATTCCCTTTGCAAATGAAACTGGCTAATATTTTTTAACAGAGTAACGATTAATTCTAGAAAAGCAACAGTACACGGCGAAAAGGTTTAGAAAAACACTTAATAATTATTAATATTAAAAATATGACAATTTGGTAAACAAACAAAGTTTTATTCCAGAAGCAAACGGTAACCTAAAAAAGGAAGATGTTTTAATTGAATGATCCAATGAAAGAATTTAATTTAAATATACTCCATAGCAGAAAGTACCATACTGGAAGCTAAATAGAAATTGCAGATAAAACAACAAATTTACAATGTGCATTTACTGAAGCAAAGTACGTTAGAATAAAATTGAAGAGAATTCTTTGAAAATGTCAGAAGTACAGACGAGGCACAACACTCACATGTAACGTCATAATTTCCATGACAACAGCACGCATCTTTCGTCAGTGAACTGCACAGGCTGGGACTCGCCTGCCTCTATCATTTTCTCGGACTATCAAACAAGGCTACAAAAGTAATGATGTCTTTTGTAACAACATTCTTATAAAATGCAGGAATACAGTTTAAAATACAAACGTCTGCTATTATACCACGATGTTTAAGTGAAATGCAGTATCATTCCTCTCATTCAAGATTAAAATTAAGAAGTAACGTGTCTTCAAATATTGTTAGTTATAATTAATATTCACGTTTAATGCCTTTACGTACTATTTGAATGCAATGTTATGATAAATACTGTTGTGTAAAGATTATAGTGCAATAAAAAGTGAAACATTGAAAAATGTGCACTTTTTAGTATTTGTAATCCAGTGATAATGAACATTAAATAAACATAGGTTGCAAATTCACGCGTTAGCAAGAGAGCTTTAAAAGGGATTCGAGGAAAGCAACGTTTGGGAACTGCTGGCACAGAACAATATCCCGATTCATTTTCTTGAACAGTCAGCAACTAAATTGAGGTAAAAAAAGTATTAGAGAAAATTTTAATTAATATAAATAGTACAGAGATGAATTGACGGTATAATTTTGTATATTGTATTTTACTTTATTACATTAAATATTGAATAATATTCGTGTTCATATTTGGAATATCAAACGACAGCAATCATTTTATCAATAAAAAGAACATTTAGCCATAAAACTAGAAAATACATATAAATAAAATTTAGTAAGATAATGATGATACCCGCGCCACTATATACAAGCGAAGCTTAGAAATTTGAAAGAACACAAGTAATTAAAAAGTGCAATCGTTAAAAATGAGATTCATCCATTCGGTCGCTGGATACTCCTATTGAACTAAGAAATGAAGGCAAACGAAAAGAACGAAATATCTACAGAGTAAACTTAGAAGAAATACAAGATAAAAAAGTATGTTGGAGTTATACGTCCTCACCGCTCTTAAGGGGTTTTGCTTCTCCCGACACCGCTTCACAATCAAGGACGTCTGCCTGTTTTCTGGTTCTTGACTTCCAGGTAGTGACCAGTCTTATTCATTCGCGAAGATGGCAAGACAGTTGACTTTAGAGCAAGACATTTTTTCTGTTTTAAGTTTCATTATACATACGAATCAGCTCTTCGCGTTCGTGAGGAATTTATTCGGTAGTTCCTGAGCAATTGCCTTCTTCCAGAAGTGTAATTCACGGTCTTGTGAATAAATTTGATGCTACTAGTTCAGTGCAAAGCAAGAAACACGCGTGAGGTCTTAGGCTCCATTCACAATGAAAATTAAACCTAATGTAAACGTAAAAGCTAGATGCTATATATTGCAATGGAACCATTCACAATGAATCACGTAAACATAAAAATAAACGTACAATTAGATGTAAAATTAGAGGCTTGCAAGGTCCAAAGTTTTGCGTCTACGTCTAACTTAAACTTAAGAAATCATCTAATCAGAACACAGCTGCTCTGTTTGTGGAGCCTTGTGGTAGAATTTATCCTTACACGGAGCATGGAAAGCGAATGTAACTTGCTGCTGCAAGTCCCGAGCTATGGCGTAGAGAGCCGAAGATAGTGACTTCCACAGATAACCTAGATAATAAGACTTTCAAGCGAATATTACCACGCACAGAATGCGTTATAAAATGATGATTAGGATTTTCTTTTTCTGCTGCAATCAAAAGAGATTTGCCAACATTACAGTTATTTACCCACCCCTATCAATTTAATTTACGAAAAAATACTGCGCCCACCAGTTTCTAGGATTTACCCCAGGTTTACGATAGTGTATATAATTAATTGTGAATTTCTAAAAGAGCAGATTGTCACCAATACAACATTTTATCCGCCTAACAATCCTCTATCAATTTATATTTAAAAGTTACGGAGGACAAAGCTTAAGTTACATTATGTTTAACAAAACATAATAATACATCATTTACACTGCGGCCACGCACGGTAGTTCGGCTCTCTCCGCTGTCGCTCGGGACTTGCAGCAGCTAGCCGCAACAGTTGCACAGTATTCCTTGCTCCGTGTAAGGGCAAGTTATGGTAGAAGATCAGTGACTCTGTAGACAGAACGACGTTAATGGACAAAATATTGATTGCATTATAAGAAAGCTATTTTTTGCTCATATTACTCCCAGCAAATTAGTTATTGCACTTTGCATATGCATAAACGCTTCCTCCATCTGCTCAGAAGCAGCCATTTTCAATCATCTGTTAATTGATCTTCGCTTGTTTTTATTTTTAATTGGTAATACGTATGTTTCAATCTTTCATTGTGAATGCCTACATACTATTAAATTAACGTGTTACGTCTTATTTTATTATGTTTACGTTTAATTGTCATTGTGAATGAGGCCTTACAGTTTTTACAGAAGATAAATTAGACAAAATTGGTGCAAATCTTGAACTTTCACCTACAAAATCATGACCGAAATTAGCAAAAGTTGCAGTTTCAGTGTCTGCTGCACAAACTTGTTAAAACTCAAATCTTACAAGTGTGCACATGTTCATTGTCTACGACCAGATGATCTAGTAGCACGTAAGACTTTTTTACATCAGTAATAGATTAGGAAAGGGTAATCGACCTACTGCTATGTCCTTTTTATACGAGGCGTGGGTTCCATCAAAATGGTGTGAACAATCGCTACACTCGCTATGGCTTCCTGAAAGTCCAAATTGTGTACAAACCCTACTTTACGATAGGAAAATGGGAGTTTGCGATTAGCTCAAAACGCATAATCGGTGCAGGTTTTTTACAAGCAGGCGGTAATTGGAGGGAGCTAGACGTTCTGGCTCCATTTTTAATCAGCTGATGGAAGAAGAGATTCACATGGGTAGTTTCAACAAGATTGCGTCACTAGTTATATAGCAGAGGAGTTCATGGATAAAAATTAGGAAAGTGTTTGAAGATTAAGTGACTAGTGTTTGTCTCGCTGTCCATATATAACAGTATGTGAATTTTATTTTAGGCTAATCTGAGAGACAAAGTGTACAAAAAAAATCCTTTCGCATTGGAAGAAATCAAAGAAAACACATGAAATCGGGGTTTATAAATGTACTTTGGCAGATTACATTATTTTATTTTATAATTATTATATGTTTTATATTATTATTCTGATTTTCTTTTTGAAATGTAATATTCTGCGCTGAAAGAACTAATAACATTCTCTTGGGTGTTTGTAATGTAGAGACCAACTGTTTTTGATGGTTTTCTGGCCTCGCATGGTTGCAGGCTTGCTAACATCTACGAAAATAAATCTTAATTACAAATATAATTTAACAGTTATTATTAAACGTCGAGATTCTTAAGCATAAAACATTGAGGCATGCTCAAACTACTGGGCCATTAAAACAAAGCAAGAACACAAGCTGTGAGTCACCGCCCACTAGGTAAACACGATCTGATGAGTGGTAGACGTAATGAGAGAGTCGTGAGCTATTTTATCCCTTCTACTGGTTGCCTACAGTATCAACATAACTTCATTTCCCACCGTTCTGGTTTTAGGGCTTAGAAATTCCTATTCCTAGTAATGTAATTGCACTAAAGCTTCATTTCGAAATGTCAAAATTAAAAATATATATAAATCAATGTTGGTAACATTGGATTTTATAGCAAAATGCTACTACTACCTTTTGTTGATTCTCAAAAATATTGCACATTTATCGCATATACACAAGAAAACTAATGTACTTGAAGAAAAACTGTCTTCATGTAATCAAATATGTCTTAATTCTCTTTATATACACTGCTGGCCACAATAGAAATAATTTCTTGTCTTCCAGTTTGGTTGTTTGACGGGCCTATTGTGTCCTTGTTTGTTCGTTCCACGGATCTTATATTCGTTTCGATGTGGATGCTGCATCCCACACTCTCGGTATGACACAATTCTCCCTTGATCAAATTCGGACACTTGCTGGTATTGCTGCTGTTCTTTCAAGGAGTAATACTTTGTTGCTTATGAAAAAAATGTGGGTTCGGTTTAGTACTTTATTTTTTTTCAAGGCGATACTAATTTTTTTCTGGTGTTAATTTCATAAGGGTTCGCCTAGGCGTAAACTCTAGATTGGTTCGGCCCGTGTATATATGAAATTTGAAATTAGGATTCAAAATTTTATTTTGTAAGGGAATCAACTTTTTTGCAGTTGAAAAATAGAAAAAAAGAGGTATTTTTCCCAAAACTAGCTATCTCACAATCTCACTAACTATCATAGAAGTACGTCGTGCTTGCATCAGCTTACTGACTGGGTAAAACATCTTCATCACCATAATGAGGTGAACATGCTAGTAGCGCAAATGTAGTTAAGCTTGTGGAAGGATTGCACCATTCTCGTCTAAGTGCCCCATTCCAGTGTGGGGAATTTGCCTTGTTTTCATATAAGGAGCACCCAAATTAACAAAGCATCCAACCACTCTGCGCGCCTAGTTTTTCACTGTCACCTTGTTATCGTTAAGCTTAATGGAAATCGCCCACCAAACTCCCCGACCTCGACAAGAACTTCAACTTGCGGTGCTAGCACCACACCGTTGTAGGGAGTAGAAAATAAGCCAGGCCAAGCATTATAGCCTTAGGGGGAAAAAAAAAAAAATATCGTTCATCGGCTTAGCACCTGCTTTTGTTTTCTAGCTTTGTCTCTGTACATTAAAAGAAATATATTCCTTGTGCAGATCTTTTGCAGTCGTGCGTTCTTGAAATATTTTCCTACAGAGGTGAATGTTTAAAAGAAAAGAAATAACCAGCAATTATTTATTAAGCCTTTCTATTGTAATAGTCCGAGAATTAAATGTATGTTGATAAAATTAATTAATTCTTCTTACACGTATAAAAGTTTTTATTCAATGACTGAAACAACAAAAGCAAACATGTTGATATAGAACAGGCTGTCAAAAAGCGTGCTCAAAAATTAGAGAAAGAGAAACAAATATTTCGTACTATAATATTATACTACATAAGTAAAAAACTACTAGATCAGAGAGGAGTTTAATCCTTGTCTCATTAACAAACCACATACTCTTTGGATTTTTGAACTGTTTTATTTTTTAACAAAACTCGCATATTGTAAAATTATTTGAGGCCATCGTTTATTTTTACTGGAATATAAGATAATCTGACCAGGTAACGCTATCTTAACGCTTAAATTGCTAAAGATCTGAAACTAAGTATACACAAACAAGACAATTATAACGAAAACACTTTAATATTTTTATTAAACAACAGCATAACACACAAGTTATTTTACACTGGATATCAAATGCAACTCACAAAAATTGCGTAAGACATTATTAGAAATGTTATTTCTTTTTTGATACAAAGAATAAGATTTATTATTACATAGTTTAGTACAGGCAACCAAAACATACAATATCCACCTAGTTTGAGTTTTTTTAATAAATTACATCATTCATTTGGTATTAGTTACATTTTTCTAGTTTTGGAGGTGAAACATGAAAAGAAATAGGTAAATAAGTTTTGAATTTCGTCTTTAAAAAAACTATTTAGCATTTTTACATATAAATTAAACAAGTCAAGAGCAAAATAGTGTAATTAAACAAATAAGTGCTATTCCATATGTGTCACAGAAAACCTATTGTTATATATATATATATATATATATATATATATATATATAATATAAAGGATAAATAAAAATAAAGTAACACTATTAATAATGTAACAAATTAACAGTAATTATAAAAGTAGAAAAGGATAAAACACTAAGATAAAGTCACACTTGTGATCGCTATATTTCGAACTAATATAGTTCTTCTATGGCAAGAAGACAAGTGGCATATATTGACATCTTGCGATCTCAAGTGTGACTTTTTCTTAGTGTTTTATCCTTTACTACTATTATAATTATTGTTAATTTGTTACATTGTTAATAGTGCTACTTTATTTTTCTTTTTCTTATATATATATAGGCCACCATGTCATTACAATACTATCCTGCAGGCTCTAACATTTTCCAACATAACTTTAACATTTTCAACTTTTCAACTTCTCTATATAAAGGACCTTCAAGCATCAAGACAATATATAGCTGAAATTACAAAATAGCTAATTTTTTCTTACCTCGTTATAATAGTAGCCTTTCAGTAGCTACAAACAAGAGTAAATAGAGGAAGTAACTTTTCAATAGTAAATTATGCTGGAGTTTCATCCTCTCATTTCATCAGGAATAACAGACTCCTGTAATGCAGTATCGCGATCTGCTATCGTTTTCAAGAACGAGTTTACTGGCGGTAGAGTTATGCATGTTTTTATTTGACTTAGGCACCTTATTACAGTTCACCAAAACAATATATGAAATTATGTGTAAATATTAATAATCGATATTGAAATATAAGTCCAAGTATTTAAATTGGCTCGTTTCTAATGAGGTCTGTCAATGTAAAACGTAATAAGGGTTACACGTTTTTAATTACGGACTATTTTATAGCGTTCAACTTTATTAGAGAACGAGACTTAGTTTAAATGTGCTGAAGAAAATTTCACTTGTAAAATCCTAATATTCCATGAAATTGGAATAATGAGCTTTGTTAATTAGACTGTCAATACGTTTATTTTCTTTGTTTAAGATATTTAATGATGCAACATATGACGTAGTTTTAAAATCAAACTGTAAAACATCTGCTGGCCGCATTACTGAGATTGAATAAGTATTCATCAACTACTGAATATATTTATATGCACAAATTAACATTATATATGAACTATCTACGGTGTAGCTTTTCTTAACATATAGCCTTAAAATTTATCTCCTATTTCCTTTCAGAAATTACTTCACAAATAGTAATTAAAAACAGAGAAACTTTATCTGCGGAGCTACCTATAATAAAATTTTGCAAGCAAAGAATAATTCAACTAATAAAAGCAGTGTTTTTCATGTAGTATTTTATTTACAAACAATTTAGAAATAAGAATATATATATATATTCAAATTATGTTTTATTATTTTTGCCCCTTTTATAATTGAAATTACTTTTAACAAAAATAAAGAAAAAGCAACGGCTATGCTCACTTTGTTATATAATAACACATTAGTTATTTACGTTACGTTTTAAAAGCTAGATATTTCAAAATTATTGCACATTAAATCAACTGTACTTTTTAGAACTATCTACGACCGTTCTTGGAATAACAGGAAACTATTTCATTTCAAAGCATACTAAAAGTATCCTCTCTGAAGTATAGGAAACTTCTTTAACAGATTTTGAAACATATCGCTGTAGTTTTCTATGACTTTGACTTTATATTTTTAAAAATAAAGATTGATACATTAAGGACCTTACATTAATTAAAAAATTAAATAATGGCATATTGCTGCAATTAAAATTAGGTTTTCCACAACGTAAAGTAATAAATAAAAATTAAAAGGCTGTGAACGAAGATACATTGCTAGCCATTAAAATTGTAACTCATTGTACGTGTTCATAATAACCATCGGTTGTCTAACTGAGCTGTAAGGATCCTTCACGTCTGTTTGTTCGTCCTACCTTCATCCAGTGATCTCATATTCGTTTAGCTGTGGATGTATTTCGCCTAACACGAGCATCAATTTCTCGGAATGACATCTTGCACTCTCGGTATGCCACAATTCTCCCTTGATCAAATTCAGACATCTGCTGGTATTGCTGTCGTATTTTTGAGGAGTCATCTTCGTTCCTTTTGAGAAAATGTGGGGTTTGTTTAACGCGTCTCTTATAGGCGTTGCAATTTTAATGGTCAGCAAGGTATGATGATATTTATACTGCATTGTTAACACTAAAGTATCTTTACGTGTTGTAAAATAAAGCACTTAAGGACAACAGGCTAAGAACACTGTAAACAGTTCAATAATTCCAAAAAAAATTGTTTTGAAATTAAAAATGCAGGAACTGGCAGGAAATGTTAATGTTAACCAACAAATAACTGTTTACTCAATAAATATGCAAAAATGCGCACACTTTCTTACAATTTGCTTCAATCCAACAATGCAAAAAATAACAGCAAAAGATGGGGCCAACAATAAGAGTACATTTTTTTTAATTTTAATTTTTATGATGTGAATTATACATTCGGAAATATTCAAAATAAAAATTCTTTGAACACTTCTTTATAATGGACCGGTGTCAATTTCGTAATACAAGCTTATGAAACTACAACAGTTTGCAATCACGAAATATTTCTGTGGATAGACTGTATAACCCAGAGAAAAAAAAAATCAAGGATGACAGAGATAAACGTATAAGGCTGGAACAGTTTTTTTGAGAGCAGATGGCAATGAGGTAAACAACCGTCTAAGATACACAAATCCCATTAATTGGTGTTAACAGATTATTCTAAATGAGGTGTTTCAGAGAAAGAGGGCTTTACGCAGGATACTTTCCTTGATGCTTTACATGTAGCTTAAGGCTCCTTAAATATCAAAGAGTTAGTCGAAAATATCCACGCTATATAGACAACTATTCTCCTCAGTAAACAAACGATTTTCTTGTCTGCATACCATTCCAAAAAAGTGTCCCTCCTCATAACTCATTTTCAAGAGAACAGCCACTGCTTAAAAAGGCGTTATAGAAGCTGGCCTCAAGTAGCTATAAAACAGTAGTGGCTTGAGAGGGAGGGGAAAGAAAGTGTCTGCTACCAAAATAAGCTGCTGGCAAGCCAGGACAGACATGAGGGAGAACAAAAAAGCAGTAAATATAAACAGGATCTTAAAAAAAATCCACCCTTTAGTAGGCTTGAAAAGTACTGAAGTTCTGTTCACTGAAGACCACAAATAACTTAAGACAAGAACACTTTGTTAATCCTAGTGAGTGAGTGTGTTGACTATATCAAGTGTAACACGTCAGCGAAGACAGTTGCCAGTCAATTTTTGGAGGTCATGAAAACAATCCATTTATGATTTTTATGCCACAAACTTTTTAGTTTCCTGAAGGAATGTATAATGCGGTTGTGCCTATGAACTGATTTTTGAAAAAAATTCTTCAAATTTCCATCTACCCTACCTAATAGGCACCGAAAATTACTATAAAATATAAAATAAAATTAAAAATAAAGTAACACCATTAACAATGTAACAAATGAACAGTATTATTAAAGCAGAAAAGGATAAAACACTAAGAGAAAGTCACATTTGTAATCGCTATATTTCGAACTACTAGAGTTCTTCTATGGCAAGAAAACAAATCATAGCTATTGTTTAATATATATATATATATATATATATATGTGTGTGTGTGTGTGTGTGTGTGTGTGTGTGTGCGTGCGTGCGTGCGTGCGTGCGTGCTTGCTTGCGTGTGTGTGTTTGTCTGTCTGTCAGTCTGTTTACGCTCTAGCAGTTTCTGCTTTTTCTCAACGAAACTCGACATATAACCATCAATTAACAAACGATCCATCGTGTTCGTTAATCAGCTAAATTGGCATTGGGGTGGGAGTTAACTTAATGCAAATATTTAAAAAATAAATAAATAAGAATAGTAATAAAATTCGCTCTACCGGCCGCAATTTTTGTTTTTTTATCAACGGAACGCTATATTTCTTTACAATAAATTAATAAAAATAGTTTCTGGAATCGACTGTTAGGAGTTAAGATATTTCCACAAACCAAGTGAGGGTTAAAGCGATATTTAAAAATCGCTCTAACGCCCGCATTTTTTTTTTTAAAGGAAACCCGCTGTATGTCATTGAAATAAAGTAATAAATAATTTCTGAAAATGAGTGAAATAAAATTATTAGGAATGGGGTATATACCATTTAAATAAAGTAATAAAAATAGTTCTTGAAGATCAGGAAAATCGGGTCATTAGGAGTAAGGGTTTATCTGAAACCCAAAGTTAAAAAATGGTTCTATTGGCATCAATATTTGTTTTTTCAATACAGAATTCGTAATAAACCATTTAAATAAAAAAATAGTTTCTGAAATGAGGGAAATGGGACCGTTAGGAGTAGGGGTATACTTGAAAGCTGAAATTTAAAAAGGGCTCTAGTATAATTCTCTCTATTTTTTAAAATAAACAGACAAATTAATTCAGCATCTAAACTAGTTATAACGTTGCATATATTTTATAATTAACAAAAGCATCGTCGTGAAGATAGCACATATTGAAATACTAATCCAATATGCTTTTGAGAGGTATATTTGTATATCAGAACGCTCTGAAATAACCTTCAGAAAATGTTTTTTGTTACATGTTTTTATTACAATAACATTTAAATTAAATTTCAAAGCCAACTTTAATCGATGGAGCTGTCGATTGTGTGTATATTTGTTTAGTACATTGCATTGTACATTGCATTTTGAAATAGTAACACGTTTTTGTTTTACTGAAACATATGAACATGTTCTTACATACAGAATGTAACTTGAAAACAGCCCTGTAATATTATCATAAAATATTTAATTAAGAATTATTTCATTGTGACTTTCAATAATGCTCTATTCGATAATTAAGTTAAATTACATGCATTATAAAACATTTGCTCCCTATTCATCCTTAAATTTATTTTTATTAATTCAACCGTCCGGCTCTTTTTTTGGACAAATATATATCTTTTTTTTTTTTTTTTTTTTTAACGAATTCGTGACTTGATACCTCCCCTTTCTCTATAATCCTAGTAAGATATTCTGCCGTTCCGCTGCAGTTGCCAAATACCTAGAAATATCAGGAAATGCGTTGTAAATGAGGAGTTGCAACTTACCACACGGTCCATGTTCCCCGTTAACTAAAATACTATCAGGAGAGTTTTCTTCCGGGCTGTTATGCCGTGGTCTGCTGGAGCTAGGAGTTCCAGCGTTTCGTTCACAACTGCGGTGGTCACCTTCATTGGCGTGGACGAAGTCTCCTTGAGGGAGGTATCACTGCGTCTGGTGTGATGGCAGTAGTATTGCTCTATTTGTACTGTTTCGTCCACGCCACTGAAGATGTCCGCCACAGTTGTGGACGAAATGTCTGGAACTCCGGTAGATTACAGCATAACAGCCCGGAAGATACCTCTAGTGACTTCTGTAACTCCGGTCATGAAAGTCTACGTTCTCTCATGACTAATCAGGGAGTTTAAAAATGAGCTGTAAAATGATGTTATAGTACGAGTAAAATCTTATTTACTGTTAAAATAAAATACTTTCCTAATTTCTTATTACAATAGAATCAAAAAGGTGAAATACTATATTTTAAAACGTTATCATCTGCATTCCGGCCTTTCTGTTGGGTTTCAGTTATTATACAATCCCAACAAATGCACATATAATGAAGTGCTCTGAGCTCAAAGCTAGCCCATACAGTAGCTATGTTCATGCAAGATCCCCTTCACTTCTCACTGACAGTTAACTCTAAAGTCACTAATAGCTGAACTTCACTGTGTTATTAATGATTGTCACATACATCATAGACAGCGCATAGTTTAAACATGGAAATATTTTATTTATATAATAAAAATTAACGCACTGTTTTTGTTCGGTTCATCCTTAGAGTTTTAATCCCTTTGTCCCTATTTTTATCTCTGTAGTGAAGAATATTGGCGTTACATATGAGGGTAAGTCGTTAAGTAAGTTACAAATGGATATAGAACTTAAACAAGAGTACTCATTTGAACCATACTTTACTTTCTCAATATAATATCCCTGTGTAACATTCTTTGGGCTGTCGTCGGAACCAGCCGGTGACCTTCCTTTTCACAGTTTCATCATCGGGTAAATGTTTACCCAAAAGATGGTGTTTATGAGGGCGGAACAAATGAAAGTCCCTTGCAGCGAGGTCGGGGCTATAGGGAGGATGCTTGAACTTTCGCAGCGTATTATTTGTCTTTTTGTCAATATTGAGGATGCAGTTTGTCATTCAAGAAAAATACTCCTTGATCACTTCCATTGAATGACCTTACAAAATTTCCTGAGGATATTATAGTAGAAGTCGGCATTTGCGGTATATACCTCCTTTATCACTCCCCGGCAGTGACCCTAAAATCACTACTATGCTTGAATTGTGCGAGCACTTTCAACTCTGTAGCAGAAGGAACGGAATTAAATGCTATGAAATGGAAGAGGAAAAATCTATTGAATATAAATATCCATTGCCGTATTCGCCAAGTGGTCAAGGTTATGATGAATGGCCAGCCCAACGGGAACTGAACCCGTGACGTTTTGAATGCAAGTCCCAAGTGATACCGCCTGAGCATCTTGCTCGGTTCGCTGCCTTTGCGTCCCACTATAGTGCTTTGTTTACTATTTATGTAAATTATACTTGAATATTTAACTATGAAGTACATACTGGAATAAGTAAGAAGGAAGACAGAAAATAGAAAAAAACAGAGAATAAACTTATTACTTTTCCTTTTTATTTTTTCTCCACCGCTAGTTTTCTGCTTTCTTGTTTTAATGTGTACTTACTGTAAATTTTATTGTTTTCCATTTTATGTTCTTTTAATTGCAAATACAGTAAGAACAATAACTTTCACTAGGGAGCTACTCCAAGCGCGCCATCCTCGGTTGATCACATGGTCTGCTGGGAAGCTTGTATGTTGTTTGTAACCGCCGGTTGATACGAGCAACTTTTTATGCTATGTGACTGGCATACAAGAGCGAGTTTGTTACCACCTTCCTTATTTAGAAGCCAAAGCAGGAGAGGAATGTTTATATAAAAGCTTCCAGCCCTTCCCCTTGACAGTATTTGCTCGGCGGGTACCGCCTCAATACAAGACCTTACCGACTTCATAATTGGATTTACATACCACAAGCTTACCTTCAAGGCCAGATGACGGTACGGAGCGCTTTGGAAAAAATATGGAGCGATTTCAACCTCTCGAGCAAAATTGCACCACGTTCTATCACATAATAAGACGATTGCATCAAATGATCTGGAAATCTACTAATAAAGGCATAATACGTCGAGAAAGATGCTTGGAAATTGCTGATAAAATTTGTGCAATTTTGCCTGCATGTGTGTTGTATACGAGTATGAGCTCTTGCTGTAAAAATGTTATACAATAATTATGTTCCTCTAACTCTAAATATAACCAATTTGGTATATTGGCTCTTCATTTTGGAGATAATAAATCTCTAAAATAACAACAATAATAACTCTTGTTTATTTATTTCTACTTTGGGCACAATACAGGCATTACACAGTTTCAAGTTAAATAAAATATATACTCAAATTAGCTATTCACAATAGAGTTTAGAAGGCCATCAGTTGAATAAGAAGGGCTGTTAACTGACTACTGAACACTTTCCGGGGGCTTATTATAAAATGTAGGTTCTAAAGGAGATACGAATTTTTTGCTTTATATTTGTTTCTTAATCATGAATATCCCTCCTTACACTAAAACTATCATTTCTGTTTGTACATAAAAGTCAATACATAAAAATATATATTAATAACAGTTAAACATTAAAATAAATAAAATTGCTTCAGGTGTTTTATTACGCCACATTTTTTATAATTTACTTTGACTATATGTTTATCGTGGCCTTCTTTTGAAACAATTATGACATCAATAATTTTTCAGCATTCAGCAGGTTGTGCAACGTTCACAAGTCACAAATTTTGGCATATTTTATTCTGGGCCATATTATAATATATTCAGAAACTACAAGAAGATTATATAAATTTATACAAAAGTATAAGTACGCTTACAAATATTATATTAAGTATAATGACAGAAATAATCGACTCCTCTGATGCCTCAGCAGTAAAAATGGGCGTTAAGAACTATTTAAAAAGTAATATGCAAAAAATAAAACTTTTTACATAATTTTATTTTATATGGTTTATCATAATAATTACTTTCAATGTTACATTAATATTTGCTTCACCTCACTTTAAACTGTTCTTTCCTCATCTTTATATCCTGATCGAGGATCTCCCCTATTTCTTATTCTGTCTATCAGTCTATTATGGCAGCACTTCCTTTTCAGATATCTTCCTATATCCCTTATGACCACGAGGCATAGCTCAAGTGGTAGCGCTGGGGACTTGCATTCGGGAGATTTCGGTTCAAATCCATTGAAAAGGGTTATCAGGACCTTGCTTCGCCGTTTTCCTTGAATGCTAAGATTCACACAAATTGTCCGTTCTTATTCCATTCCGTTGATTATGTTGCAGGGTCAAAAGTTCCATGTGAAGTTCGGCTAATGCTATGTGCGGTGTGGTGGTGACTTGAGCTTTGGAAGCGTTTCTGCCCCGGTGTCAGATGTGTGAACGGCCCTTCTGAGGAACTCCAGTTTCTTAGAGGGCAAAGGCTCCGTCGGAAATTATATAAGGAACCCTGTCTATATCCTTTCGGTTTTTATTTATCTATCTTTGATAGTAAAAGAAGAAAAAATGGTTTCACG
Organism: Metallyticus violacea; assembly: GCA_030762175.1. Classification (NCBI taxonomy): domain Eukaryota; kingdom Metazoa; phylum Arthropoda; class Insecta; order Mantodea; family Metallyticidae; genus Metallyticus; species Metallyticus violacea. The sequence goes on along the minus strand of CM060843.1, from coordinate 20,672,232 downwards.
GGATGTAAGTCGAACATTGTCTAAGTTGTCCAAAATTAATCTCGATCGCCTTTCTCATTGCCTTATTAATTATTGCCTAAATATTTACTTTCATTTAAATAATTACATTTGTACTGCTCCACCGAGAAGAAAGGAAATAAGCTTGGAAGATAGCAGGTGCATTTGCCGCTAGTTCGTTCTCATTTTTCCGTTAGTCGTGTGTAAACTTTTGGCTGATTGCACATTGCTGATGCTCTGGTCCTGCATATCTCAAATATTTTTCTTTAAAAGTTAGGAGGTATGTTGAACGCTGGTGAATATCTTCACTTTGTGTACAGAGCGCCTTGATTATTCTAAATTTATGACACTACCATCTAAGTTTCTTGTAGGAAATATACTCGAAATAGTTGTGAGTTGTGAGTTGTGACTCACGGCAGCCTAGGTCCGGGTCTCGAAACCTTACTAATACTACGAGTGCTGAAATATATGGTGAGATTCCAGAATATTAACAACTAAAATTAATACCATTGTTCAACTTGTCACACACCCTATGATTTGAAATCAAATTCGACTCAAAATATATGCGTGGAGTTGATTTAATTAATTTCGAATTTGTTTTATCAATCGCCGCAGAGAAAAGGCTTGGAATGCAAACTTTGTGTAGTGGTCATTTTCTTTACATTCTATTAACACAAAAAGAAATAAAGTGATCACTTCACGAATCACATGAAATTTCATTAGCTTTCCATTCAGTAATAACCTACAATTGAAGAAACACCCGATATCGTTGCATGAACTTCCGGAGAATGAAGGCATTGTTACTTCAAGTGTAATATTGTTTGACATTGAAATAACTGCAAGAATTTCTATACTTAATATATAATATTTTATTGTAATTAATTTACTGTTGCACTATAACTACCCAATATTTATAAAAAATGTTTATTTATATTTGTAATGTAGCATCAGTTCGTCTGCATAAAAATCGAGGCAAACTTTCCTGAAAACACAGGTGACGAGATTTGACGTTTCAGGTGATGCATACTGACTCAACGGCAAGGGGCTCCTCCTAGCGCTTCCTTTCATCTCTCCAGAGCAAAATACTCCGCAAATTTATGGAGACATTGGTTTGCACCGCTACAGATAATAACCGAAAATGCAAAAACAGACATTTCTTATGCATGAAATCAATAGTTATAGGAAATTAAACATTGACCTTTTTGTGGGTAGCCCAACCAGCAACTACAGAATTCGCCGCTGCTGCGAATTAATAGTTCAAGATATGTTTCCAGTTGTCACACAGAATATCATGTTTGATGCAGAGGAAAACCTGTGGGTTAAACTGCAAAGAAAGAATTAAATATCCTGTCAGTGAAGCACTGCACAGATTACCTTGAGAAGACTGACGCATAATAAGAGAAACGATCGTGATAAGACGAAAGGTTTTCAGAGCACACATTCCCTGTTTCATCTTTTCTTTCAGATATAGGGCCTTAGGGGCTCAAAGAACAGCCGTAGTAATCAATAGAGAAAGAGATAAAGACCGTACGCACAAAGACCAGCCCTAAGGAATCATTCCAATCAGTGAGGAAACATTTCTTTACAGAAGACCAAGAAATTGGATTTTGCTTGCATTAGCACTTGATGAAACGGGGGAAACTTCAAAATTCGAAACTTTTCCAGCTCTGAAAGAAACTCTGAGTGATTTTTATTTATATAATCCTAAAAGATATATAGAGAAGAAATGAAAGATTTAAACAAAAAGAGGGGAATTAACTTATTAGAGAATAAGAGCGCTTGTAGATTGAAAGTTACTTTTCTAATTTACATAAGATTTTCCAAAAGTAATCCATTCCGTTACCTGAAGATCGTAAATAATTATATATGTTTTCAAATGTTGCTCCATAAGAGATGGCATAACTTCTGAAATTAGCCAAAAATCTGTTTTATAACTCATGTATCTGAAAGTACTAGGATACTGAGATAAGAATTTACGTTACCTTAATGAAAATTTTCAAAAGGACCACCTCTTGCTGGAATTCAAGTCAAGAAGCGCATTTCATGCATGATGGTGCCCCTACATATGAGGGTAAATCCATAAGTTTCCGGCATCGCCGATGAGGGTTATCGCTTTCACTAAACGCTTATCTGTTAATTAAACAATTGCAGCTGTAACTTCCGCTCCACTGTGTTCACTTGTTCAGATATAGACACATACATAAGTCCATGTGTAGAAGATTGTGACATGTTCAAAATGGATTCTCGAGCTGTTATTAATTTTTTTATAAAAGAAGGACTTACTCCAAATAAAATGAATTGGACGGTGTATATGGGGAAGCATCCCCCTCATATTCTACAATAAAAGAATGGACCAAACTTTTTCGAATGGGTTGAGAAAGCATTAAAGACGAAGAGCGTGCAGATCGGCCCTTGGAGCTGTTCACTCTTGAAAACATCGCTCTTGTGGAAGGAGAAATTATGGAAGACCGGCGGCTCAAAGTTATAAAAATAGCATCAAGGTCTGAGCCTTTCTAAAACAACAGTCCTTCGAATTATTCATGAACATTTAAACCTGAATAAGGTTAGTGCAATATGGGTGCGTGGTCTTCTTTCCTCAGTCCAAAAGCAGCAATGAGTCATTTGTTGTCAGACATTTTTGGAGCTTTGCTATGGCAACGAGAGAGAAGTTCTGTAAAATATTGTTACAGGAAATGAAACTGTGGTTCTCTACTATGATCCCTTATCCAAAATAGAATCAATGGAGTGGACATTTAAGTTTCTTTTTTTAAATGCGTGTGATTATATAGACTATTTCACTCATGTGACGCCATCTTAAAACCGACCAATGAAACAAAACAAAATTTTGAACTTTAACCAATCACAGCCGGATTATGGATTGAAATTATCGAAAAAAAATGATCAAACTCGTTTTATCACGCGACGTGCACTTTTCTTGAGGTCAGAGCCAACTCTATACTTCCACAATATAATTCCTGAACACGCATCACTGACCACTTTTGTTAGAAACGGTGGTGAGATATTAATAGCAGCAAAAGCATGGACAATGGACAATCATAACACAAAATGGAGGGTTCTTTGGTGTTCTGATGATGCTTCAAAAGTGCAAATTGATCTTATCGTTAGGAATTCCAAGTAAAATAGAGACACTGTATATTATCTTTTTTGTTTTGTTTTTCTCAGCTGGTATTAGAAAATCGAATGGTAGCGAGTGTAATAGTTTACTTTTGTACATTTCAGTCTCGTGGTTTCTGAATAGAATACATATTCATAAGCATAACAAGTGTTGATATTCTGTGCGCGAATTTCAAATATTTATAACTTATATTCTTATTCTATTACAAGAAATAGTCCTAGTGGTTACCATACTTGCCTTCTAAACCCAAGGTCGCGGGGGTTTGGTGGATTTTTTCGGGAGTAAAAATCCCAAGTATGGCTTCCTTCGGAAGAGAAGTAAAGCCGCGAGTCCTGTGTCGTACATTTACGGCACGAAATAGAACCTCAAGCTTGAAACAGAGGCCTCTGAGCAAAATTTGTCGGCCATTTCACGCCCTGAGTTCAATGGGACGCTGATAAGCTGAGATGTTAAAGAACGTTTGTAAATAAACCTAATCAAAAAAAAGGAAGGAAGGAAGGAAGGAAGGAAGGAAGAAAGAAAGAAATAGTCATATACTCGTATTTTGTTCTTATCTATTAGCATTACTGACGATCGGCATTCTTCTGTGGCAAGATTGCTTTAACAGTGAAGTACAAATGTACCATTATTACAATTGTGTAAGCCAAGTTTAGAGGAAGTATACTTATTTATTTTTATAAATTTTATTCGTGAAATAGTCGTAATAAATATCACTCGAGGGTTTGAGCTTTGCAGATAAATTCACTCATTACATTCGTGATTTTATCGGTAATCTCAGACCCTCACATGATATTACTTGTAATAAAATATTTCATTTCCTTATCTGCATCTTTTTGCCTAATTGCTTTTATTATCGCCACCTTATTTTTCTAATTACATTGCAAGAGTTCTGTTAGTACTAGTAAAGAAATCGATATCTTAAAGAAACGTCTTAGGACTATTGATAAGGGAGATAGACAGTTGTTCTCACTTTAATATATGCACAGCTAACGCTGGACTTGAAGGTATTCAACAGTTACGTACTAAATATGCGAATATCAACATGTGTTACCGACAGCCAGTTTATTTTATATCAGCTCCGCTAGGTATGGTGTAGGTTAGGGAAGTGAAATAAATATGGTTCCGCATTTGGAGAACTCGTTATGTGGTTCTTAAACTACACACAGTCACGTTGGAACTACAAACTAAAACCGGTATTTCATTCACTGTAAACAATTCTTACCTTCGTGCCAGGACCGACAAATGGCTCTTGATGTCTCTGTCGCAAAAACAGCAAGTTGTATGGCAGATAAACGATCATGGGAAGGTTTGCCAGTCAGCGCCGAACCTAACTGGCCTCTTTCACTAACACATGTTTCGGTGAAGACGCTTTGGGACAAGGAGGGCTTCCATTAGCAAAAAAGGAAGTAACCAAAGTGCAAATGAGGATAAAATAAATCGGTTTGAGTTTAGCAAAGAGCATATTAATTCAAATGAAAAAAAAAAAGTATTTTATATATAATAAATCAGGAAATAAACTGGACTAATTACATAGTATATATAATGTTCGTTAAAAGTTGTAAAATAACAACAAAAATAGGACTCGATTCACAATAGCTTTTTGTCTGGTATTCAAGAGGTAATCTGTACACTGTGAAGAAGGATATTCACACAATTTTTGGATGGCTTCACAGTGTACAGACCATCTTTTGAATATCAGAGACAAAAAGGATACTTAGCTCTCCGAAATATTGTGTGAATTGTATGTCTATTTTTGTTGTTACTGTTTTTACGAACCTATGTGTGTGTGTGTGTGTAAATGTGTAATATATATATATATATATATATATATATGTATATATATATATATATTTTACGTAAACACACACACACATATATATATATATACACACATTTACAGTTTTTAAAGAAATAAAATACAAATACATTTTTGACCATAAAAATTTAGATGTGCCGAGGAAAAAAAATTCTATCTTCATAATTACAAAGGAAAAGCATTCTAACTCTAGGCTGCGATGAAATAAAACATCCTATATTTACGTCAGTGCTACTATTTGCTCGCTTTTGGTTAAAATAGCTGTTGATAAAGAGTGAAGCAGAATTTAGTGTTTTTGAAGCAGGTAAAAATAACTAAAGCTAGGTTAATGATAGCCGAAAATAACAGAAAAACACAATAAAGACGTCAGGGATTTGTTTGCCTATTCCTATTGTATTTACTAATATTTGTAGATTCCCAAAAATCCTAAAGCTAAATATTCTCCCTGAACTCCACTTGGTGTTTCGATATCAACAATAGCAGGTCTCTGCATTGCAGCGACAAAGTCTAACCTCCTTCCTCTGACTTAGCTTGTGTCAGTCTTATACTGATATCTCGTTTCCAAAGTAATTGTTCCAATTGTATTCATAAGTAATTAAGCTACAGTTTTATTTTTAATTAAGAAAATTAAGGCCTAAAGGAGTTAAAAACCTTATCGCAAAATTAACTTACGGAGTTCTTTATAACCGTACAATATGTTGAAACATCACAGCCGTAATCGCGGTATTTGTCACTTATAATTTTTTCGATTTTAAAAATGTACATAAGAAAGAAAACAAATTAACCATGCAACCTCACAAAATATTAAAATATCTCGGCTTATTTTAAACATAAGATTACAGTTTTTATTTTTAAAAATATGCAAAAAAGGTAAAATAAATTACTCATATAGTCTCTAAAATATTAAAATATCTCCGGGTTTTTCTAATTTAAAAATGAACTATAGATTTAAAAATCCTAAGAGTGAGAGAGTAAATTAACCATTTAACTTAAAATATAACGACCTATGGTAACTTAAGAATTGCTTTTAGTTTTAAAAATGTACATGAGAAAGAGAAAATAAATTTACAACATAGCCTGAAAAACATTTACGTATTACATTTTTTTTCTAAACTAAGTGTGACCTTTTTGGTTTTAAAAATGTGCAAAAGAAATATAACATAAATTCATCACATAGTCCCACAAAATATTAAAATTTCACTTTTTTATAGTTTAAAAATAAATATTAGCTTAAAAATGTAAAAAAAGAAAAAGAAAATAAATTACCCATTACCTCAAAACAAAAGGTTTATATTTTGTATCTTAAGAATGAATTTTAGTTCATGAAATAGATAAAATAATTAAAACATCAAAACATCAAAAAACATCAACATATTAGGTAGCATATCACGGTTTATTTGCAACAAATTAAATATTTTTATTTCCATAAATGTACATCAGAAGACATAATAATATAACTCTGTGTTAGAATATATACCAGGTGAATCGTCTGCGAGTTTTATATATATATATATATATATATATATATATATATATATAAAACTCTTAAAAAGCACTCAGAATGCAATATAAGTTCATATATATATATAACGTCGCCAGTGGCCGAGGTCGTTAAAGTCCGGATTTGTGAATGGGAGATCTGGATTCGATTCCCACCAGGACCGTCCTTCCTGACTTCTTTTTTCAGGTTTCCTCAGTCCTCTTAACTGGCAAATTCTGGGGAGGTGCTCTAAACTTAGGCCTGGACCGCTTCCTTTAAAAAAAATATCCTTATCCCAATTTATCATTTCATTTCATGTATTAGCAGTGTTCACCGCATGTGGTGGGTGCTTCAGTAGTAAAAACGGGCGTTAAACACTATTAAAAAAAACTGCGAATATTTCCGAAACGATATGTCCACAGAATGAAAGTACAGAGCGGAGCCCATAAATGTAGCCCAAACAAAGATTGCAGCAATTGTAAAGTGTTTTATCTAGTTAAATTTATGTTTTTAAATAGGACAAAGTCTATTGGCATTAAAAAAATAAAATTAAATCAGATTAGAATAAAAAGACATTTTTTCATGGTCATCATAGATAATTAAAAATGGTTATTTGTCTTCTCCGTTTGACAGTCACTAATGGTATATGTACTGTTAAGTTTTCTTCACATTTTTTGTTTAAAATGATAGCCCATACTTATAATACAAGCTTCCAGCCTTTCAAACTTGCAAACATCATGTAGCGTATCAGAAAAAAACTTCAGCACAGGCTGCTCCAATACGGCGTTTCATTGTGTAACCTTGGAGACATCTTTTAGCTTTACTTACAGAAAGGGGAATGGTTCGGTCAGCGTACAGACTGGTCTTGAAATACTTTTATCAAGACAAGCTGTACTACTCTTGCACTGTGAACTGGAACCCTTCATACTGATATCGCATGCTTCTCTTGGTCTGCCACGGAATGTTTTCTAACGATAGAGGTTCGCGTGTTCAGAAGCTGACATAACTTGTTGGAAATCAGTGACCGTCCATCAAAAATAGTTCTGTGAGAGATTGATCCACTATTCTCCATGAATACACTCCATAGACGATGGCCACCCGGGGAAGCCAGTTGAGATTATTTTAGTAACAATATTGCATGCTACGAGTACTAAGGTTTGCTCGACTTGGCCGTAATTTGTAAATGAACAAAATACATTGAGATCGCCCCCCTGGTCTGGTGGTAGCATTTGCAACTTCTAATTCTGAGGTCCTACATTTTAATTCTGGTCAGGTCAAGCCGTCTGAGATGATTTTTTTTTTTTTTTTTTTGGAGTTTTTCCTTACCCTGAGAAGATGACACCAGATAGTTTTAAGGTGCCAATAAGGACTCGGAGCTCATTTGCTCCATCAATAATTCATTTCATTTCATTTATGACTACAGACTTACACCTATAGTGTTCATATCCAATCTATAGATGTCGCGAAAACATCATTGCAGTCAAAGCGACAGTAAATAAACATTTAAAGATACATTGAAATCCGGTTTCTTAACATACATTTAGAAAAACTGATATGATTTTGAAAATAGTTGTCATGTAGCTCTTTATGACAATACAAAACATGTAATATACTTCCTTGGCTCGTGCATTTTTCTTTGTGGATCTACGCCAATATTTTCGAGCTGTACTCTTGCAGTTTTCCTTAGTTGATCATTGAGTCTCGCGTTTACTGTTCGAGATAGTTGACCATTGTTCTGGACATTTCTTCTCATATACACAGTGAAAAAGCACGGCAGTTTTTCTACAACCTCCATAAACAAGGACCATATCTAACTTTTCGGAATTTGTAAATACCATCTTCTCCAACATAGCCAGTGCTGCGTACTTCTATGAAATACTACAAAAATTGACAAGGAGATCTAAGTGTACTCCATGTAAAGGAAATAACGTAAACGTATTCCCCGTTGACTTTACGTTTGTCTATTTTGGCACTGCGGACTGTTTACATCTGCTCCTCTGGTGCCTTCTCCAACACTCTTAACTCAACAGAATGTATGCTAGTGCAGCTGTGTAGGGGTGCCAGTAGAATATGCAAACACAGAAATAACTTAGCACTGTTAATGAGCATAAACAAAATAGGGCTATGACTAGTTACGGCTGAGGTTAAACTCCCCTTCTTTCTTACTTGTCGCTAGCTCTGTAAGCTGTCATGCACGTGTTTCGTAGGCAGCACTTAACCCTAAACAACGGTCATTCCTTTCTTTTCCGTTCGCAAATTTAAAATAAAAATTAACATATGTATCAAATGGAGCAGAAAACACTTTGTTTCAAACATTCAAATGACGATATTTCATGAACTGTGTGCACTAGGATCATGTAACGTGTCATTGTGACTAATATTATGTACGTTTATTTGCATAGTATCAACATATTTCTGATCATTGTTAGGATCTTCCTATGGTATACATTTGTGAGTTCCTTTCTATACTTTCATTCTATGAAAACAGTGAATAAATGCACATCTAGTTTCGTAAGTATTCTCGGTGGTAATTTATGTGGTTCACCCTTTATTTGTTGCCATTTTTCTTTCCATTTGAAAGTAAATGGAATAAATGCTGACATTTATGTAATTAAAAAAAATAGAATTGAAGTTAATGCCAATATCTGAAACTAATATCTTGTGACTTAAAATACTCTTTTGCCTGTGGTCTTCAATAAATTTATCCATTTTTTATAATGTTTCTTTCTCGAGGAAGACAGAACATGCTGGATAATTTATAATGCATATACTCGTATCTCTTCGTTACACATGGGTGTACTGCGAAGGTGGGGTTCCTTGCTCAAGCAGGTTGATTTACTGTTAAAGGCAATGCCACTCATTTACGTTCACCAGCAACTCACTGATACGTACGTTGCCATGGAAATTACAGTAACAAACTATGTGGAGCACATTTGGCAGACTTCTAACACCAGTGTAAATACGAGCAAAGCACACATGCGTTACGGCGCTCTTGAGCGCGTCGAAAATTAGGTAAACAGTGTACAAAAACGCTCGTTTAAGTAGAATTAAACCTCCATCACTCTCTCTGCTTTTCCTTGTAACATGAAAACATTTTTACTGCGCAAAATACATGCTCTTCTTTATGAGTGCGTTTATTAACTCTAGTAACAATGGTAGCATTCAATGAATTTCTCGATGGCAGAGAGCTGACAAATGCATGTGACGTTTATCTAAGCTTTGATGTTTACTTTGTTAGATGTTACACAGAAGTTTCTTGATGCAGAAGCTCTTCACGTCTAATGAAGGATGTTTGAATTAAATAAAACAGTACTTCACACATCAGCAATGTAAAAGTGTGTGAATGCTGATTTCTATAAATCTTAGTTACAGCTTTAATTAAAAGTAGTAAAAACCATCACTACCAAGTTCACATACTCAAATCTTAAATTTATATCTGCAAAATCTACGCACTATTAACAAAACAAAAATAAATACATTTGCGTTTCCTGCAGAATATTTTATTTTCAATTTTGGTTTTTCACGTACAATAAATTAACCTTTCATTTTTATGGCAGAGATATCTTGACTCTTTGTGCATCTTCATAAAAATCGAATAATTTTGATTCATTATTAAATCGCTTGTAATGTTGTCACTACTTTGAGCCCAGTTTGAGCATGACCTTTTTATGATAGTTGCATCTGTGCCGATTTTTAATTGTGTATCTGAAAAACTAGATATGGAAACTGAAACTAATTTACTAGGCGGGGATAGGAATTGGGCTGTAAGGTAACTGTGTTGATTAATTTAAGCCGCTGATCGCAGGTTTCGCCATGGTTGCTGCAGACGACCCCGCTCTTCTTTGATGAAACTCTCTCGAGGGCATTTCACTGGATTTTGGCTGCTGTGAGCCAGCTGGGACTGAGTGAACGGTATTCCGATGCGAAAGGTGATGATGAATAACGCTTCGTTATTTAGTTTCTGATGGTGTTTATTCTCCACAATGTTTAGGCCAACTCACATCTCACGTCAAACCATAGGCAAGGTAATCTTGGTAAACGCGTAAATTTATTGCGTTCGCCAATGGTGCTGAATGCGAAGAGATTGTTATTTCAACAGCATTCTCAATGCAGCCCAGTAATATTGTATCGGTATCTAGCGTGGTGATTAACAATAAGCCTCATTACCTGGGCACGGTAAATTCTGAGACTGCGCGACTTTTAGGCAAAATCTATCCCTTTTATATACAATATAAAATGACGCTATCCACGGACAGCGTAGCAAAATATTCCCGCCAGTTTTGTGTTAACGTCACTCATAGGTTAACGCTTACCCCACTGATTTCATTTCTATTCGCTGGACCATTTTGGTCAAACCAAACACTCCGCTATTCGTCAAAGGTGAATTTAAACAGATTTCATACGTTACTGTCAATGACCCAGACATCTGCGACTTTGCCACAGAACAAGCTGGTGTCTCTGCTTGAGGTGTGAGCATTTCCAGCTCTAGCTGCATACCAGAAGAAATTAACTTGCATTGTCTAACTTTTGCCAAGTCTTACGGTGTTCGGAGAAAAACGTGAGTTTTTTTCTTACTTCGCTATATCATTACATATTATCTCTTAAATATTAGCGAAATTACACATTGTGAACGCATTTAAATACTATAGAATCTTAATTCTACACATACGAGTTAAAGTTCATTAAAGTTCCTCCACTGAAAGAAAATGCACAACCTACTTGCACATAATTACTTATTTGTTGATTATAAAATCACAAAAATTAATTATTTCAATTACTCTGTAATCGACCTGCAGTTTCAAAATCTACCGAAGAAATTCAAAGATTTGAAAAGATGGATTTTCCTGCATTCACATTTGAACTACTACTCCGAAAATTTTGGTACTGTTACAATAGGTGGAAATATTTCACTAGGACACATAATGAAATTACCAAAATTCATAGAAAGTGCATTAATGACATTATACGCTGCATAGAGTACAAGTGCAATTTCTTTATAGAGAAATATCAATAGAAGCTTTGAGAATATTAAAAAGGAGAACATCAAGACCTCCAAATGTTGATAATGCTTTTCGGTCAAGAGATTTGCACACGAAATCATTTAAACTTTTTGAAATGTCTATTTCAAGAGTTTTTCCCTACGTTCCGATTCTCTATGTGAAATTTCTTTACATAATAGGCAAAACTATTAGTTACTTTTAGAATCATTACGTCGAATTACATTACGGTCAGTGAAAATATTACCGTCATTTATAATGATAAAACTTTGCAGACCTTTGTTGTTCATATAAGAAAATTCATTTTCCTACTTCAACTGTTTAAGGAATGTTTGTTTTTAATATTTGGATCTGTTGATTATTTTACCATCACAGTATCATGTAATTGCTTATCTGAAGGTAAGGGTTTTATGGTTAAAATGGGGTTTGAATAAACATTATAGTGGTATTTTGAGTTTTAGAAAGGTGAGGGAAATGAGGCTTAAATTTTCTCCAATATTCTTATCTTATTTTCGTAAAGGCAGGCATTTTATAAATCCAATAATAAATTCGTGTAATCTGTCAATGAAAATTTGAGCTTTGATCCACCAGATGAGTTTTTCTATAAGAAAATTACCCAAAATTTGATTATGAAAAAAGTACCTTAATATTTCAATGCCCTGTTCCGGATCTAACACACTGCAAGAGGGCAAGCGCTTGTCCTTGTAAAGTATGGAGTTGTAACTTTGTGTTCCAGAAAATAATGTAAACACTTGTAAAGTATTAGTAAAGCGTTCAAAGTGACGTTATATAAGCAAGATGGAGGAACAGATGTTTGCCATGACACTTCATACCTTGCATTGGTTAATGCTTACTCCACTGAAATAAACTCATTTTTTAATTTACAGAATCGATTATTATCATTCGTAACGTATTTATTTGACACGCATTCTCAGAAAGAACGACCTTATATATTTTTTATGAATTTGTCAATATTCAAGCATAAGTTTCCATTTTGTGAATTTCATGTACAATATCTACATCATAGCATTAATTTTAGTCTAGATATGAAACAAAAGTCCATCTTACCAAATCCACTCAATCATTTATTTTATTAATCCATGGATCATTTAAAGTTACATATATTTGTTTTTATTGTTTCACAATCATATTTGCATTACAAACAAATACTATGAAAATGTTCTCAAAAGATACTTAAAATCATTTCTTTTAAAAAAGAATGAGGTGAGGTAAGGAATTATTTTTTTGGTATTTAGCGAAAATCTTAAAAGTGTCAAAATAGAGTATATGCTAAGAATGTGTATTTGAAACAGGAAAGGCCAATGTCAGTCATAAGTCGCGCTTTTATTGCAATTAATGTTCATTGCACTCAACTAATTATTCTTTCTTTATAACTATTCCTTCCTATTATTATTATTATTATTATTATTATTATTATTATTATTATTATTATTATTATTATTATTATCCTCGTCATCAATTTTTCTATTGCTTCACACTTTTAGATTTCGTAAAGTATTAAAAGATATTAAAACTCGCGCTAATATGTTCAGTTGCTAATACCCCACATCCCTGTATCTATGCAAGTTAAACATCGTGTGTAACACAAATACTACTGTAAAACATAACAAGTACAAATCAACTTAACACTTGCAAGTATAGAGTTGTAAATTACAAGTGTAAAAACGTTGTGGAACATGAAAATATTATATTGTTCTTCTGATTCTGAATCTTCTATCTTTTTAATCGATTTTTTAACTCTTTTTGTCTGTTTGGTTGGATCTTTTCTGTTTGCCAGCAGCAGCCCTGCTAGTGGTCATTTCAGGATCAGCACTTCTAGTTCCGAAATCATATGGTGATTTCTTATTTCAACTTGTTCTGTATTACAGGCATCTGACCCCGGTACAGAAGTGAGTTCAGTGATGCAGATTTCATCCAAATGAAAGATGAAGTTACCAAAATACAAATTGTGGTAACCAGTTGATCATTAATTTTTCTCTCGGCCAGGATAGATGGATTTTTTCGGGCGTAAAAATGCTCCGGAAGGGAAGTAAAGCCAAGGGACCCGTGTCGTAGATTAACTGCACCATGAAGAACCTTAAGCCTGAAATAAGAGGTATCTGAGCAAAATTTATCGGCCGTTTCACGTCCTGAATTGATTAGGACGCTGATGACCTGAGATGTTAAAGAGTGTACGTAAATAAATCGATCAAAAATGGATTCTTCAATGATAGAACGAATTCTTTTGAAGACTCAGGTTTGGCATAAAACGGCGAAGTGTTGATTTAAGAACCTTGAAATGAAGAGCGGTTTCTGTAAAAGCGAATTTATTATTCACACAGTTTAACTGTGGCTACCATATTCTTATTATTCCTATATTTTCCTTTCGGTGACAGCTCTAATTTTATTCCCGACATTTTTACAACAATAATCTACACAAAAAATAAGATTTTAAGAATCTAGCTCTGTCCTAAGCTTCTATTTTACATTTAGAATGCCTTGTACAGAAATAATAGAGTCGAAATATGATGTACCCTGTCTAATAATACAATTCATAAAATATTTATCTCATAATAAATGAAACAACTTCAAATTAGATTTTCATGATTTTTAGTATTAGTAGTTCAAACTTTCTACTTATTTTATATGTACATAAAATAGTTCTACCTCATTTTGTTTTTACGTAACACGAGAAGGCATTTACTGCGAAAGCTTTCAACAATGGCATAAAATACTCGACACGCACGCAGTTCTCTTTCCACTGACTCAATCGCACACCTCTGAAGATAAACGTGCCTCATACAGCACGGCATTAACAAATAGTGCCACTAGTTTCAGAGGAATAGCCGTGTCCCATTTTACAACCTCTGTAAACAAGGTACACACAAGGTGGCAACGAAAAGCTTGCTTCCGTGGCTATGTGCACGTCGCTGTGCTCGAGTCAATTTTTTGTGGATTTCAGTAAATTTATTATACAAAAGGATTTAGTTAAGATAATCTTTGACAGTGAAGCATAGGTCTATGTTATAAACTATATTCACTAGTTCAAGATACAAATATATAAATACTGTAATGGCTTCATTATTCCTTAACCTGAAGATAAAATAACAGAGCTAAATATACAAGTGAAGAAATAAATTAATTTGTTATTCGGTAATTATTATGAATGTATTAAGTAAATTCCTGAACCTTAAGCACTTCATTATATTACTCATATTTTCTATATTGTGCTTCTCAACATATTTGGTTATATACATGCAAATGAAATATTTCCTGTAAGTATTCCTTATACTAAAGTTCTTTTATCACTTCGCATATAATGCCTTATGATTGAGGTAAGAAATACCTTGCCCCTTTTTGTTGTTCATAACTGTGTATGTTCTTATAATAATGCTTATACTATGTACTATATTTATAGTTTAATGTAGTATTATATAAATTGTTTTGGGAAACTGCATTCTTTCAGGATTTGTGTGTTTGGGTAGACCACCAATAGAAATTCGCACACTATATATGTTAGTAGAATTTTTCACAGGTCAAGAACCGAATATTGCAATATTTTTATGCTTATTAATTATAGTTTATGCTTGTGTGGTTTGTGTACTAATTTGAATAAGTGAGTGAGATAGAGGAAGTCTGGACTCAGATTAAACAATTTTTTAGTCTCTTCTGGTTGCGTTATTTCCGATTCCAAGAAAACTGCGGAGCTTTACATCCTATGAACAAAACAACTCTAGCACAAGGTCGCTTCAGCACCGGATGAATGCCCACAGAAGAGAAAATTATCAGTTCATAATGGGACTATGGATCATAGTGGTTTCCAACTTCATTCCTTGTATCTTAGATTCTTTAGCATATATATATATTTCATAAAAAAACTCAGAATGCAATATAAAAAGTTCACACTAAAAGCGCGTAAAACTGAACACTAAAGCCATATGATATTTCGAGCTTGGCTCTTGGTTACGTGCTGAGAATGAACTGAGCTGTGGCGGGCGGTGTCTGTCTTAGTGAGGCATAAGGGATGTGACCTGGCTGCAAAACTGCCAACTATAGTGAACAAAGTAGTTTGGCAACCTGGCAGTATTACATGGAAATATTGAGGCCTGAAGGAATACGGGCTTTATGCAAAAGCAATGCAGCTGAACACATTTTTCTCTCCCAATCTGTTACTAAATGTAGAGAGGCTTGTGCAGGTGCATTGGTGTGTAGTGTTTCAGACAGACTGACAACTCGTCGAGGGCACAATCTGATACGAAAACAGAGACCGAACAATTTGAGTAGAATTCGGGGGCGTCAAGTGCTGTCATGCAGGTTCTGATTAATGGAACGCCAGTGATAATTGTTTTGTAAACAGCCCATCAGAATATGTTGAAAAGCTATTCATTTCATGTTGAGTTGTATAAGTCTGGCTTCTGGCAGCTTAGTCATAAAATGTGTAGTATTAAAGCAAAACTGCTCAATGACAGCGAACAATTTGGGAGCAAAATTTCAATGACAAGAGTCGTGCTTGAATATTTTTTCTGAACATGTGTGTTCTACTCTGAAAATATAAATTAAAAACATACGTTGCTGGAATATTTTAAGCAACGCATATTTATGTAAAGAGAAATATTTTGAACATATATAAATAAAAAAATGGTGAAATTTTTTAAAAATGAGATCTGCACATAAATGATGCTTAAATTACCAGCTGGTACTATGAAAGTGATGATCATGAAACAAAATGCCCTAGACAAATAATAAAGATTGACTTAACTATCTTTCAACGAGAGGTAGTAAACATTTTTAGTGATTTCAAAACAGATCTAAGTGCATAGCTACTTCCAGCATTGATGATAATTTGCGATACAAGGAAAATTACACATCCAATAATTTCAATTACGATCGCATTTTGGAAAGTATTTTCATTCTAACATCAGGTCATTCTATTTTTGGATGACCGAAGTGGCAGCAGGGGACTGCATCAGTCCATGATAATATTGAACATCCCCCTAGTTGAAAATTTCCCTAAAATTCTCCTAGGCTAAAACAATTGATTTCTAAAAAATAAATAAATAATAATAAATATGAGAAGGTACCTTCTCCACCATGTTAAATCTGTTATTTTTAATGTTCCTTTTCTACAAAACTACTAAAAGTAGTGTAATAGTTTTATTTTCTGATAAACTCATATTATTTTCAAAAAAAAAAATAAATAAATGCAATTTCAGAACACGGCTTAAAATATATCATAGTAACGCATTTACAATAACAACCATATTTTGGACTTTTTTCTTCAAATACTCTCAATAGCCTTAATAATGAAACTAAAAAGTCGAAAAAATGTTAAATCATTCACCCATATGGAACAAACAGACTATAAATTTGAATTCTCTGCGATGAATTATTCCGAAGAAAGGAATTATAGGAAAAGAAAATAAATGGCGTAGAAAATTTTGTTTAAAGTATCCACAGCTCTTTTAAAACATTAGTTTTTAATTTTCTAGTTCCATTATTAAGGCAATTTTTCTTGTAAAATATAAAAATATACTCATTTTAAAAAGCGTTAAAATAATGCATATTAAGTCATTGCTTTGAAAAAATGTTGCTTTTGTTGGACAGCAGAGTAAGTCTATTTGAGAAAAATTCAACGTTCTAATATTAATGTTTTTCTGTAAAAAGGAACATTGAAAATGACAAATTTTACATGGCGGAGATAGAAGATACATTCTCCCCTTAAGAAGGATAATAGACGATTTGATAGGCAAGTGCCACAAATGTGTTGAAAATGTAGGCAGGACGTCACAGTTTTTCTTTGCGTGATATGATTTATAAATCAATTTTGAAATGCATTATAATATATCACTCTAGGGTTTCTACCACCAACTGTAGTGCCCGTTGCGACTCAAGTGTAGTAATGCTGGCAGTGAACAATGACTTATCGCCCGATGGAATTCCTGCCGTCACGTCGGTCATAAGATAACTGGATGACCTGATATAATTGATAATTGGTGTATTTTTTACAGTGGTGCGATAGATTTCCAAATCAAATAACCCTACTCATATTCATTCAAGATAAATGGAAGATATAATACCATTGGTATTATTATTGCAATAGTTAATGCTGACTGTTTTCCATGTATTTTAATTTTTTTTAAAAAAATCTATATTTAAACTTTTGTAATGTGCCCATCAATTTTTGGTTGAAACAAGTTTAACGTAATGTGTATATGAGTTCCACTTTAGTTTTGTGCAGGAGAAGCAACAGTTAAAATTGTTCATATAAATATCTGTCTCATTTGGCATTAATGAGAAACATATTAGCTGCAATGGCTAATTAGCTACAATGGATGCTATCATGCATAAACCACATGCAAGGCATGAAATCAACGGAAGTCCGACATATTTTTGCCTAACAATTTCTTGAACGAGAAACTTTTTTTTTGAGAAATAAATTAATTGTGCAGAGCGTAGCTGACATACGCTCCTCCAGACATATATGCCCTTCATGTAATGTAAAATAGCTCCACATACTGGAAATTATTGTTTACAATGAATATCAGAATTCATGCCGATAGTGCTTTAGTCTTTAAGGAAGCTTATTGATTTCATGAAACACCACGATTGTAGCATATCTCATATAACAAGGTAACCAATTTGTAAATCGGTAACCTTTGACTATAAAATAACATAAATTGGGATATGAACAATAACTATAATTATCAGTCAAACTATAATAGAGGCATTCATTGTTCATTTACAAGAAAGGATAATTAAATTATGTCTTATAATTATCTTTAAAATTAACAATATGTAAAGACACAAATATAATTGAACAACATTTGATCATAAACTTTGGACAAAATAACTGTAGCAAAGATATCGATTCAAGACTTTTTATCAGTAATTCTATACATTGCCAAAATTAGCAAATTATACTTTAATTACAAATTTAGCAAACAATATCTAGAACACTGGCGCAATATGCAAAGGAAATTGACAACTACTAAACAAAAGAACAATATTTAATGGCGAGAACACCAGAGAGGTGCCTTCCCGAGTAAAAGAACAGTGGCCAGCCCAGTCCCCAAACCCTAAGCCCAACAGAACAGACACCAACTCTCAAGTTTCCAGCGTGGGCGGCAGGCAAAAACAATGAGGAAGAAGGAATGGCGTCCATTGTTCTAACTGATCAGAGATAAACGTGCTTTCAAAAAAGTTCTAAGTGACAAGGGGAAAAGAAAGAGGGAGAAAAAGAGAAGACAAGGACGGATAACTTAGCATGATATCGGAAATGAATTCAAATAGGACAAATGATTATATTAACTTTTTTGTTGCATTGCATTTTTTTATCTGAAATGTGCATACTCTTTATAACACAGTATCGTTGGTTCAGATGATAAACATAAAAATGTGTATGTTAGTGGAAAAAAAATTATAAATTTTATGTTCGACATCGTTCGTTTCATAGTGTTGCAGTAAATATATTTAGCTCGCCATTGTAAATGTCAGAAAAATTCTATATCCAACTCGTTATTTAATATATTTCCATTACTTTTTATTTCTTTGAACTTTTATGTGGAAAGAAAGGGGTTTAACTGTCCGCAATTGTTTACTTCCCGCCCCCGAAAAAAGGTTGAGTTGTTTTATCTATTTAGAAAAACACATTGTTGATTGCCACAACACACAGAATATAGTAGGAGAGTTATTTTAGCAAAGTTCTACATGTTCGTAGATGTCTGCACAAAAGAATTTAATGCAATCTACTCTGCGGTAGAGGTTTAAAAACAAAAGCTAGCTGTTGATTCTGTTTTTTCAACATTCCCTGAGCCAAACATTCTCCGCATACAGAGTGTGTTTACTCTTTCCTGTGCAATGAACGCAACTCGGGACAATGTGAGTGGAAATTATATTCCCTAACATTTTTATACATAATTATTAATAATACGCATATGTTAGTATAAAATAAACAGCTACTGATGTGTAAACACACTATTCATTGCAGGGATCGCGCTATTTGTTAAACGCCAGTAAACAAATATATTATTTTCCTTGTGCGTTGATTGCTTATATAGCGAAAAATTTATACCCTATTGTATGCAGTTTAGCGTAGAGGAATGACTAATTAAAATCAATTTTGGGCCTAGTACTTCAAATCACACGAAGTGGCTGTATTTGTGGGCTATAGTCTTGTCAAAGGAAAGGGAGGAAAAACTTCAGATCGGCGACAAATGCTTTACTGTTATCTCACAGTTCTACCCGATGGAATTATTACAAAATAAATAAAAACACCGGGCATGTAGTATATGATACATTTTCATTTTTCATAGCACACAGGATTAATTTTGACTTGCGTAGCGTTAAATGCAATTCTCATGGGGCCAGTCGTGGACTCCGTCCATGTACAAGTTCTTGCATTTCAACTCGCCAACTTTGATCAATGACAATAAAACTTTTATTTCATAGTAAGTACTAATATCTGTTAAAGGAGTCTGAAGTGTTGTTCATCTGTTTGCTTACATTTCTGAAATCTTTAAATGAAATTTGCATTCACTGATAACACATGCTTTTGTAATTGTTCTAATATCTACCCAAATATTTTCATTAAGTTTGAGTTTGTTTTTATAAATTGTTTTTTCTCCTTCTGGTCGCTCATTTGAACTATTTCCACAAACTGAGGGCATTTTTAGTATTTACGAAAAATAATGTACATGATTAAAGCGATTTTTTTAATGTGTATGTTGTTGGATGTACCCGAGGGTCCCACTTCATACCCCGGGTCGTTCAGGGGCCCGAAGTCCTTTCCAGTCTTAGTGACCACGAGAAGAGGGAGATGGAAGGAGGTGGTTCAAATCACACAATTTGCTTCATTGAACGCATTGAGATGTTTAATCTTACGACACTTTGTAAAATTTACCTCTATGACTTCAATGACGCGATATACATATGCTGCTTGAAATTGCATCTGTGCGCTTCTCGTCTACTGCCTCTGGTAAAGCGATGTTGGTAATCAGAGCGTCTACTGCCTCTGGTAAAGCGATGTTGGTAATGAGGGCGTTCACTGCCTCTGAGACTGGTCGGTCCTGGTGGTGTAGTGGTAACCATACTTGCCTTCTAAACCCAAGATTGCGGTTCATACCCGGCCAGGTTCGATGGATTTTTTCGGACATAAAAATTCTAAGCATGGCATCCTTCGGAAAGGAAGTAAAGCCGTGAGTCCCCTATCGTACATTTAGTGCACGAAAAGCCAGCCTGAAAGAAGTGGCCTATGAGCAAAATTTATCGGCGTTTCAGGTCCTGAATTGAATGGGACGCTGATGACCTGAGATGTTAAACAGCATCCATAAATAAAAAACAAATCAACCTCTGGTACTCCCATCTGGTAAAACAATGTTAGGAATCAAGACGTGGGTTTGCAAATTCTTTCCCCCTATATACGAAATTCAAAACGTCGCCACATGGTCACAAGAGCTCACAGGAGTCACAGCATAGCGCCCAAGGATTCTTGAACCTTTAAAATAAAGTGAGCTCTTACTTTAAATTCATCATCTCTTTGACTCCTTATTGGGGACTTCATGATCAAACGATGTAATGACGTCATCGCCGACACCTGTTCCCCTTCTGCTTTTTAACGAATTTGAAGCATCTCGAGCAACTAAGATAAAAAGGACCTATTGTACGGACACCTGCATGCACTTAACTTTTGTCACAATAGAGAGACCCATTGCTCAAGTCATTATCAGTAGAAGAAAGGGAGCCTTTTCCCTATCGTCAAAGAGTTATACGTCCAGGTAGTCGTGTATACGTGTATTTTGTGATACATGAAATGTTCCTGTTTGTTACTACATGCTATTATAATATTTAGTAATTATTACTATTTGACTTATGTAAATGCATTCACTCTTGGGCATGCGTCAGTGTGAGGACCTGTCACATGATAAACGCTTTTTGTAATATTCAAAATCGGAATATATTACTATTTTTCACAAATTATTAGAAGAACTTTAATATTGATGTTGTAATTAAATTAAACTAGACAATTTCCTACTAATTAGTACTACATATGAAAAGATAGAGTTTTGCAAGTAAATTTAATGAAAAACCTTGTAGTTGTACGAACTTTTTGCATATGCTAGTTCTGGTACGGTATTTGGAATTTGTGAAAAAAATATTCCAGCTTAGTTTTTAAATATATTTTTTATATATTTACAAAAATAAGGTAAAGAACGAATCAACACAGAACTAAGTTTCCTTGAACATAGAAATAAAATGCTTAAATCTCATATTCTTTTGGCTAACAAATGATGTCTGATTGTATTCTCTTCATTGCTTCTTGAGGCATGACGTCCTTGTAGCACTGGGGGATCTTCCATATCTTTTCATTCTTTCCCATATTGATTTTTCAAAAACTTGTCAGCATCTTTTTCTTAGTTTTTTTCCTGATTCGCCTTGACATCAAGTGGGAGCTGAAGTTTATTAAAATACCTTAGTGTTTTCCTTATCTTGGTAATTCCTATAAACTCGGTTGGTGATTTACATACTTCATCTCTCCACCAAGGACCGGCGATTTTCCTTTCTTAGATATTATTTTGCAACACTGCTAACGTGACTCAGATATTTTGAAAGTAAACTCGCACTTTCTTTTTTTTTTCCAGTAATCAACTCAAGTAATCTTATATTAAATTTGCTCCATGTTTGAAGTAAATTATTCAATAAACTGAGTTTGACCTATAGCGTGTAATAATGTAGACTTAATTTTAAAATTAAATGTTAACAAGAGAGAAATGTTGAGATGACAAAATGTCGAAGTTACCGAGATGTAACAATGAGAGAAATGCTTTATCTGTTTGTAATGATTATGCTTCGAGCGGAGTGAAATTATGGCGTGAACTCTCGGCTCTGATATTTCCCGACGTATGATCTACATACGCTAGATGCCGGCCAGTCAATTTCTCAGATTACAGCATTTTAAGTTGTCGCGGTTGTTTTGTGCGTATGCTTGTAAATCCCATATGAAATTAATAAAACGTAGCGCGTGTTTTTGTGAAACCCATGTACGAGTATAGGTCCATAAGTTTCCGGCCTCGCCGATAAGGATTATCGCCTTCACAAAACCATTATCTGATGCCATATCTTATCTGTTAAGTAAATAATTGTAGCTGTAACTTCCGCTCTGCTGTGTTTACTTGTTCAGATATAGCTGCATAAAGAAGGCTATGTGTACCAGATTGTGACATGTTTAAAATTAATTTTCGAGCTGTTATTCATTTCTTCACAAAAGAAGGACGTTAAACAGCAATTGGACGGTGTATATGGGGAAGCATCCCCCTCATATTCTACCATAAAAGAATGGGTCAAACTTTTTCGAATGGGTCAAGAAAACATTGAAGACGAAGAGCGTGCAGATCGGTCTTTGGAGGTGCTCGTTCCTGAAAACACCGCTCTTGTAGAAGGAGAAATTATAGAAGATTAGCAGCTGAAAGTTACACAAATAGCAGTAGGGTTTGACTTTTCTAAAACAACAGTCCTTCGAATTATTCATGAACATTTAAACATGAATAAGGTTAGTGCATAGATTTCTTTCCTCAGTCCAAAAGTTTTCATCTGTTGTCAGACATTTTTGGAACTCTGCCTGCCAACGAGAGAGAAGTTCTGCAAACCATTGTTACAGGAGATAAAACTATGGTTCTCTACTATGGTCCACTGTCCAAAAGAGAATGAATCAATGGAGTAGGGTATACCTGGCGAAGCGCCGCCTCTAAAGGCCAAGGTCACTCAATCAACCAAGAAGATAATGGCCACAATCTTTTGCGACTGTGAAGGAATACTCTTCATGGACTTCACCACAGTAAATGGGGAGTACTATGCTGGTCTACTGCACAGACTACGTGCTTCCATCAAAGAGAACAGGCGAGGAAAGCTGAATCATGGTGTGCGTCTTGTTCTTGACAACTCGCCCGTGCATACTTACAAAGGAAGCTGTGAAGAAATGTGACTCAAGGAGATCGACCATCCACCCTTGAACCCAGATCTCACTCCTAGTGACTCTTTCCTCTTCTCAAAACTCAAGAAGGACCTTCGAGAAAGGAAATTTAAGTGTGACGAATAAGTGAGGGATGCTGCTTATGCCCGTTTTGTAGACAAGACTTCTGACTATTTGGGGGAGGGGGGATTGAAATGTTAATTCAAAGATGTGAAAAGTGCATAGCAATAAAGCGTCTACATTGAAAAGTGAAACGTAGTTTTTGTCTTTATCATCCCTAGAAAATAGTTAGGCCGTAAACTTATGGACCTACCTTCTACCATGCTTTCTTATATATATATATATATATATATATATATATATATATATATTTTCGTTTTATTTAAGGATGCTCTTTAACATCTCAGGTCATCAGCGTCCCTTTCAATCCCGGGCGTCAAACGGCCGACAAATTTTGCTCAGGGGCCTCTTTTTTCAGGCTTGAGGTTCTTTACCGTGCCGAAAATGTATGACAAGGGACTCACGGCTTTACTTCCCTTCCGAAAGAAGTCATACTTAGGATTTTTACGCCCGAAAAAATCCATCGATCCTGGCCGAGTTTGAACCCGCGATCTTGGGTTTAGAAGGCAAGTATGGTTACCACTACACCACTAGAACCGACTGCTTTCTTAGAGAATATTCTACTTGTACTTCTAGAGGAACCAGTGGGACGAAACATGTGCTTCATACACAATGGATTCCTTCCTCATTTCAGTGTTAATGTCTGTCGGCTTCTAAATAACTGATTCCTTGATAGACGGATAGTTAGAGGTGGACCAATTCCCTGGCCTTCGCGCTCTCCGGACCTAAGTTCACTAGACTTTCATTTGCGGGGGCATTTGAAAGCTCTTATGTATCGAACTCTGGTTCTAGATGCCCAGAGTCTTCGTGTCCGTATTGTGGAAGGCTGCGAAACAATACGCAATTCTCCAAAGATATATCAGCGCATCCAGGACTGAATGCGACGGCGGGTTAATGCTTGTATTAATGCCAGCGGAGGGCATTTTGAACACTTCATATATTAAAGAGTTTTGTGGTATACTGGTACGTTCTGTTCTTGCGTGTTTTCCATGATTAATATACTCTGAAGAGTTGTAGAAAATAAGAATGTGTCCTGAAAGTTTTTGGCCGTACCTTATTGTTACACCCTGTATAGCATTGAAGAGTGTATTGTAAAAGAATAAAATTGTGAAATAGACATCCAGGATTAAGTTATTGTAATGGGTGCAAAAAAAATGTAATACGTCAATGTTAAAATTTTTAAGATTGTGTAGAAAATAAAGAAAATATGAGCAATTAAAGTTGCCTCTTACTTAAAACATCCTTATATATTGTTCCTATACCTCACTTATTACACTCGTGTTTCGTTTTATTTTTTCTTACTAAATCTTTCACAGACTGATTATATTCGCCAACCCCAGTCCCCGAGAAAAATATTTCCGTTGTGTGGAACTAAACCAAAGAAATTTAAAGTGCTAGGAGGTCATGGAAAGCCACACCCACTCCCCATCCACAGACACGCACTTGAGGCCACTACTAGAGGAGTGAGGAACGCAAGCAGTCTTCTCCCGCACTCATTTCCTGCAAAAGAATAAGTACCAAGTGTGTCCCTGGAGTCGGACCGGAAGTACTTGAATTTAATTAAAAATCTCAAGCAAGTCCCACTTCTCTGCAGACTCTGAGGTTAGAAGTTCTAATCGAGCAAGTTAGGGCGGCTTCCTGCTGCGGTAAAGGCAGATTTAGGTGCCTTTGATTTCGGTAGAAGTAGCGGCAGTTGAAACAGTGAAAAATAAGGGTGAATATTTTGTCTGGTGTGTCATAATAAATACTATTTTAGGCATCTCATGATAAAAGCAGTTCCAGTAGCCCAAGGCAGTCAAATTAGAAGCTGTATTCGGTAATACCCCATGCAATTAAATTTTCATCAGACTCCAGTGTTACCAACTTGCTTTCATATGTAATATGATGATTATTAGTCTAAAATGTAAATAAAAATTACACACATTTTTAACTTTTATATTCCACTTGGAGGTTTCGAAATTAAGCCGTAGTGCAATTAATGATATTATAATTATTAATTATTTACCCTGCTGCCATGCCAGGCTGGAAGAAAATCAATAATGGCTGATTTCATCATTGTGCATGACCACGTGCATTCTATTGTCTCTTTTCAGTGCGAAAAAGGTCATATTTTAAACAGAAATTTTGTATAATGTGTACAAAATATGCAGTGTAATAAATAACAATTATTTTGTAAATTTATCGCCAAAATGGATTATAGGGCACTAATTAGTAAGTCCCACAGCGATGTTAATAACATAAAAAATTTAGGTATTATTTCTCCTCATAAGATACAGGCAAATTATTTCTTGAAAACCAGAAACGTTTATGTTTTATTGTTATTGTTGTTGTTATTTAATAATTAGTTTATGAATAACGTTGCTTAAAGTAGTGTATTATATGCATGTTAAAAGTTATTTTATTTAATACTTGTTGAGTTTTGGTTAAATTTATCTAGAAAAAATAAACTATAGAATATATTGAAACGATTATGTCGCGATTATTTAATATTTATATTGCATTACATTAAATATTTTCAAATCGTTATTCTTAAATTGAATATAATGAAGTTTTCTTAGTTATTGAATTGACGTATTAAAAATACATAAACGCATTTATTATGAAATATGTGGCGCAACGTTTTGGTTAAGAGTAGCATCCTATACACACCATGAGTACTAATAGTTCTTCATCAATACTTCAAGAATATGTTTAACTTCCTTATGAATGTAATATACAGAGTTTAAAGAAAGATAATTTCATTTGGTTTCGTCTGAATTTCATCAAAATTTAAAATATACAGAGCTGCCAAAAAAAAGTATATACACTTCAAGCAAAGAAAAAACTGTGTTAACATAACGAAACTGAATTCACACAAACAGAAAATGATGACTACTAATCATCTTAGACTTTTACAGTTACTTATGCAAAAGTCTTGGGATGAAAACTTTCAACTTTGCTGTTTTAATAATACGACATACGCTGGTTCTGCTAATCCCAGTCTCACGTGCACGTTGCTTTTCTGCGGTGAGTGCTCTAAAAGTTCCAAAACCATAACCGAGGACGAGGGGTTGTGCTGGTGATTGTTGATTTGATTTTTTTATGGACATTCTTTAACATCTCAGGTCATCAGCGTCCCATTCAATTCAAGCAGGGCGTGAAACGGCCGACAAATTTTGCTCAGAGGCCTCTTCTTTCAGGCTTGAGATTCTTTATCGTGCCGTAAATTCACGACACGGGATCCACGGCTTTACTTCCCCTCCGAAGGAAGCCATACTTAGGAATTTTATGCCGAAAAAAAATCATCGGTCCTGGCCGGGATCGAACCCGCGATCTTTGGTTTAGGAGGCAAGTATGGTTATCACTACACCACCAGGACCGACGCTTTTTGCTGTGCCCTTGTAAACATCGCATATGGTACCATGAGTCTCAAATTTGTCTCGAATGCGTGCAGTTGTTACTCGTGCACATGTTCTGTACACAGTTTCCATTACCTTTGAACTTCAACAATATTCTCGGTTTTCCAATGCCACTTCAAAATTGATTTCTGCTGTTCAAA
The DNA here is from genome assembly GCA_030762175.1 of Metallyticus violacea. Lineage (NCBI taxonomy): Eukaryota > Metazoa > Arthropoda > Insecta > Mantodea > Metallyticidae > Metallyticus > Metallyticus violacea. The sequence goes on along the minus strand of CM060843.1, from coordinate 20,645,183 downwards.
CGATAATCTTGGCTTCTTTTTGTTGTAGCAACGCTATCATAACGTTATGTGAGTCACATCTGTTTACCGAACATAATACGATAATCTTGACTTCATTTGTTAATTGTTAATTTACCTGTCACGTAACAATGCTATCATAATGTATGTGAGTATGTGATTGCATCTTTTTACAGAACATCATACTACAATTACTGTTGTTTTTCGGCCCTACTTTGAAAATAAATTAAATAGAAATCTACTGCGAAAGGGTGTGTACATTTTTGGCACTTCGGTATATCTTTAAATTAAATAAATGAATTTGTAGGCCTTAAAAGCCTACCCTTAAGCCACCAGTTGGTCAAATGTGCTTCATTATTACAAGCTAATACATCTCGAAAGAGTGTAGATCAACTCTACCATGTTCAAGAGAAAATCTTCTCTATACCGTTAGAAAATCACAGTAGCACAGCACATGTATCGAATTTTACTCTTCCATACATATATTGTACATTAACATACTTCAATAATCCCATAATCGTAAGTATTATGTTCGGTAAGCCTTCTTGGGTCTTTGACTGAGGCCCTAACTTGAAGAAACTATATAAGATGCTATTACGGCCTTTTGGTGTTTGGTCATGCCCAGCATCGGCTACAAAATTTTATCTCCTGGGCCTTTTTTAGCCAAGGGGCTCGCTACTTTAATCGTCCTAACAAAACCGTGCCCGATATTCACACCCGGGCTAACCTGTTGACATTGCAACATCAGCCTGGAGATACTTCTGACAAAGTTAAACTTGGCCGTTTGAACAGTTACTTCACATCATACTACCGTATACAGTTGCAATGGGCACTGCGATCCAATCCGAAGTATACTATGCTAGCAAAGCACAGCAGCGAAGGATCTCAGTATGGTTTTATTTTATGACGTCTCTGAATAGCTATCCGTCAGTTAGAAATGAAGCGATGCTGGCTGCAAGCCTCTAGTTTAACTGCCGTTGCCCGCTTTTATATACAGGGCGGCAAAATTTCCCAGAGCTTGCACAAACATTTTTTTCTAGAGCCATATTTTCCTATGAACCATTTTTGAGGACAGTACATTTTAAATAATATAAATAAACCTTAAAGAGAAAGCTACATTTCCTTTATAATTATATTATATATTATACATATAATTACTTAAAGAACAGTATAAAATGTTAAATTTAATTTCCAGTATGTTTGAAAACGGTAATTTCACATAAAGTTTTCTCTAATTCTAGCAGAGATGATAGAATTTAATTGATATTGTATTTAATTCGTATGGCGAAAAACATTTTCAGTTTCAATGCACATAATTGGATTTTTGCCTTTAAATTCTATTTTTATATTCAGAGAAAATGTTAAAAATGTTTTGCTAAATGTAATGTAAGTATGCTATAAAATGTGTAAATGAATATTCATAAAGTAATTCTTGACGAAAGTAAAGGTTAGTTGCTTAAATTAACACGTGAAAATGCATCTCTTAAGAACCTCAAATGAAAATTGAAATATTATAGTACATATATGGCTCAAACTCATAGTTGTGAGTCACGAGGTCATTAAGGACTCGTGAGCGGAGATTTCCCGCCAGAACCATTCATCCTGTCTGAGGTTTTCGCCAAGTTTTCCTCAGTCGTCATGAATGGAATTTAGGCCTGGAACGCTTTCTTCCTAAATTTTTTCCCCAATTATTCATTTCATCTCATGTATCATCAGTGTTCACCGCCTGTGATATCTCAGTAGTAAAAAAGGACGTTAAACACTATTAACAAAGATAGAAAGAGAGAGAAACAAAGGAGCTGTTGTGATGGCAGAAAGGATAAATGAGACAGTGGCTAATACTCTACGTTAAATTAAGCTAGATTTCACGTCACATTAAGTTATTATGTAGTAAGCTAATCCCAGTCAACAAAGTAAATGACTTTCAAATTTTTAGTAACACCGGATTAAACTATCAGTGATAATACCAAGATAGTACGTATTTATAGGGACTGTTTCACTAATGTGACGTCATTTTAAAATCAACCAATGAAACCAAACAAAATGTTGAATTTTTGGCCAATCACAGCCGCATATCGCAGTGAAGTTATTTAAAAAAATATCAAATGCGTGATAAAACGCATTTGATATTTTTATCACGTGACGTGCATTTATCTCGTGGTCACTGTAGCCATCTCTATACCTTCACTATATAATTCCTGAGCATTCATCACTGACCACTTTTCTGTGTTTTCATTAATTGTAAATTTAACTATATGTGCTTTTATTCAAGCAATTGTTTTTGCGTATTCAAACTAACAATCTGAAATAATTTTATAAATTATGTAACAATATCTGTCTACGAAACCATAAATCTTAATAAACACGTTGTTCAGAATGGTAAAATGTTTTCCATTTTGTTTTTCTCAGTTGGTATTAGTAAATCGAATAGTAGCGACCGTAATAATCGAATTTCTTCCATTTCATTTTTATGGTTTCTGAATAGTAAGGTATTCGTAAGTTAGTATACTATTTTATACGAGTGTTAATTATCTGTGCGCAAATTTCAAATATATATTACTTTTGTTCTTATTCTATTCATGAAACAGTCCGAAACCCATATTTGGTTCCTTTCTATTGGCATTACTGACAATCGTCTATTGCTAGAAGGCTGGAAAAGATTAAGTATACAAAATACAAATGTACAATTATTACATTATTGTAAACAAAGTTTACGGGAATTATATTTAAATTCTTATTTTATTCTAAAATAGTCGTAATAAATATCACTCGGAGATCTGAGCTGAGGCAGGGAAATTTTGCCGCCCTGTATATAAAAGCGGGCAACGTCAGTTAGACTAGAGGCTTGCAGCCGCATCGCTTCATTTCTAACTGACGGATAGCTATTCAGAGACGTCATAAAATAAGACCATACTGAGATCCTTCGCTGCTGTGCTTTGCTAGCATAGTATACTTCGTATTGATTAACAAAACCGTGCCCGATATTCACACCCGGGATAACCTGTTGACATTGCAACATCAACCTGGAGATAACTCTGACAAAGTTAAACTTGGCCGTTTGAACAGGTATTTCACATCATACTACCGTATACAGTAGCAATGGGCACTGCGATCCAATCCGATTTAAGATTTATAACAATGTAATTTAATCCCCAATAGTCTAATTATATATTTTATAAAACTTACGAATAATAAAATTACCATTTACTTTACTTTTATTTGACAAATCAAAATTTACAATGAAAATAATGGGAAAAACTTAGTTTAACGTGTGTGCATTTAAATCCATTTTTTGTAAGGAGTGGCTCAAAAGTTCAGTAATCAATGTCGCTAGCCCCAAAGACTGTTAAAACTATACAGCGAATTATCACAATTGCCTCATAATTCGCTGTATAGTTTTAACAGTCTTTGGGGCTAGTGACATTGATTACAAAAAATGGATTTAAATGCACACACGTTAAACTAAGTTTTTCCCATTATTTTCATTGTAAATTTTGATTTGTCAAATAAAAGTAAAGTAAATGGTAATTTTATTATTCGTAAGTTTTATAAAATATATAATTACACTATTGGGGATTAAATTACATTGTCATAAATCTTAAAGTGGAATACATACGAGGGTAGGCGAGTATATAAAGATATATGCTCGAGTATATGTGTAGAAGATTGTGACATGTTCAAAGTGGAGTATCGAACTGTTATTAATTTCTTCACAAAAGGAGGACTTATTCCAAATGAAATTAAACAGCTATTGGATTGCGTACACGGGAAAAAATTCCCCTCATATTCTACCGTAAAAGATTGGGCGAAACATTTTTCAAAGGGTCGAGAAAGAATTGAAGACGAAGAGCGTGCAGATCGGTCCTTGGAGGTGCTCACTCCTGAAAACATCGCTCTTGTGGAAGGAGAAATTATGGAAGACCGGCGGCTCAAAATTACAGAAAAGCAGCAAGGTTGCGCTTTTCTAAAACAACAGTCCTTCCAATATTCATGAACATTTAAACATTAATAAGGATATTGCCTAGACATCTTTCCTTAGTCCAAAAGCAGCGAGTCATCTGTTGTCAGGCATTTTTGGTCCTCTGCCGTGGAAACGAGAGAGAAGTTCTATAAACCATTGTTACAGGAAATGAAACTATGGTTCTCTGCTATGTTCCCTTGTCCCAAAGAGAATCAATGGGGTGGCGAAAACTTGACGAAGCACCGCCTCTAAAGGCCAAGGTCATAGTCAACCAAGATCATGGCCACAATCTTTTGGGACTATGAAGGAATACTCTTCATTGACTTCAAAGAGAGGAACAGCATAGTAAATGGGGAGTACTATGCGCCAGATCTTGTTGCAAAGGAACCTGTGAAGAAATGTAGCTTCAAGGAGATCGACCATCCCCCCCCCCCCTATAGCCCAGATATAGCTCCCGGTGATTATTTCCTCTTCTCAGAACTCGAGAAGAACCTTCGAGTAAGGAAATTTAGGTGTGACGAAGAAGTGATGGATGCTGTTTATGGTCATTTTTCAGACAAGACTTCTGACTATTTGGGGGGGGGGGATTGAAATGTTAGTTAAAAGATGTGAGAAGTGTGTTGCAATAAAGGGTAACTATATTGAAAAGTGAATTATGGTTTTTGTCTTTATCTTACCTAGACATTGGTTATTCCGGAAACTTGTGGACCTACCCTCTTATGTACTCCACTTTGGACCGCAGTGAAAGAAATGCAGTTAATATATTTTTCTATGTCTTCAGACATAACTTTGCTACTTTATGTTACATTCTAATGATTTAACTAATTATTATGTATAATGAGTTGATAATGCATATAAAGCAAAATCGAAACTTTTCAAATATAGGGTCGTTACAAAAAATGGAAAGGGAATAAAGCATTAATTTCCTAACTTGCACGAGGTGACTTGTGACATTAGAAAGAGCGTCTGTTCAAGTTTGAGATGCGTTTTTCATACTCCTTTAATGTTTGCAGTCTTAATCAACACGATAATCAAATTCCTGCCAAGGTGACGAAGCATGTCCTAAAGTACACGACCGCACATATTATCTGACTGAGAGGAACGTAAATGTTGTCTTTAACAAATCACCAAAGTCAAAATTCTCGCGGATCTCCCAAAGGAAAAGGTTGCCGTCGTCATGTGTAGCACGGCCAATCGAGCGTTATGGGAGAAAACAGATGAGGCGTTTTCCACATCTCTGTGAAAATGGGAAGGAGCTCCGGTCTTTTGAAGATTATAGTCTTTATAATCAGTGTCGAATTGTGGAATCGACCAGTTTTCAACATGTTTTGGTAGGTGCCGCTATCACAATCGCTGTACAGTTTCTCCGTTGACATCGCACCGAAAAAGTTCACTGATGTGAACCGTGGCTTCTTTGCCGAAATTGAGACGTTCTGCGAAACATCTTCCTCCATCTTCGGCTACATTTCAACTCAAAAATGACTTACCTGTTGCTTGAGGCATGTTTAATTCTCTGCTTCCTGCAGTCATGACATTCGGGTACTTGACTGAAATGCCTTGCGCGCTCTTTCAACATTTGCGTAGGACACATGCAGCCAACCGGAACATAAGTATCTGGTGTCTACAAACCGCGTACCATCTGCCAATGGTATTCTCAAGTGGTGCGTCCTTTTGAAACAGAGTACGAAACTCCCGTTCCATTATAATAACGGATTTGTACGCCTCAAAAGCTTTCTTCTGCCATTTTAGAAACTGTGGCCTCGTGGCTCTGTGATGAGCACAAACGAATGCTCATAGACTTGGATAGCTGCTCTTTCTAATGCCGCAAATTATACCTGTATTGTAATATAAAATTGAAACCCGAAAATTATTTAAAATTGCATTTTAATTTTTTTTAACGATTTCACAATTTTTGCATGAAATACCTATAAACTGAAAATATCCCGCTAATTGATAGCATTCACTTGAGCTTACGGCATTACTATGTGGCAATCAGCCAAGAATTGCGCTCTAGCTGCCTCTAAGACCCAGGTTTTATACCACAGAAACCCCCCAGGTACTCATTTGGATAGCAAAATGAGTAAATCTGGGTAGCTTTGGAATTATGAAGATAAGAATAGCAATATCTGTCTTTCGTGCTCTCTGTTGCTCTCTGCGCTTTTATATATATATATATATATATATATATATATATTTTTACTTTCCCCACACATGCAAGCAAATCTATGTTGCAGCTTTTGGCGGACCGGAACTAAGCGTGCACTAATTCAGCATAAAAATAAAAATCGATAGTTCAACCCACAATTGTGTGTCGTCAGTAAAATTCGCCCTCAGTACGCCGAGAAAGAGTTAAATAATAGCAAGAAGGTTTGGCGGTATGCCAAGAGCGCCCACCAGCATTGAGAAGTAATAAAAATAATCTTTTACGTGGTACACATTTCCTTGCAACAACGGGTGCTTTCAAAAGTCAGTAAACATTCGTGTACTGTATGCCTTTACGGCTATTAAATTATGCATTTGTAGTTGAATATACCACTATACTTTTTATAATTCACTCGCAATTATAAATTTATAAATTTATTTCAGCAATCTGTAAGGGATATGTTTGGCTTATCACTGAATGGCATAAAAAGACGAAGAAAAATTATGCACTTTAAAAGAAGCATTCTATAATATTAATATTAACATTGATCATTTCCGAGTTATTTAGTCGTCGTCGTTGGGTTTAATTAAATTTAAAATTCAAAGCTTTCGCTGGCTATTGCGATCACCATCACCAGTGAATTGAGTGCAATTATTTGCAAAGGCAGAAGTGGGCAGAACATTTGAAGTGAGAGCAGGTACTAGTTCTGGGAGAGTTGTGCTGCAGTTATTTGTTGATTAGTAAAAGAAATTGAAGCTTGTTTATTTGAAAACCATTGTCTATATTTATGGATGCTATTCTATTCCTAAGACCTGTCTTTTTAGCCAAATTAATATATTCGATTGTTATTATATCAAATTGTACTTCATGGCAAGCTTGGATGCTATTTTTCAGACTGATTAAGGTGCAAATGTTTCTTATGTTTCCCTAGTCGTGTTGTAAGTCATACCAATGTATACTTTTCAATTATTAAAAATGTAAAAAAAAATATTATACAAGAACTGCACATAAAAGTAACTCCATAATTACTAAACTTCATGGTAGTTTATTTAATATATATAGTTACATGCATATATTGCACTTTTGTAATATAGTTAATACTTATCTAGAAATAACAATTGTTCATTTTGTTTCAGGTAAGCTCCAATATGGCATGTTGGAAGCGACTTTCAAAGTGCATGTGGTGAGTCTACTTTCATTGAAATCAACTGATATGAGAATGTAATTAGTTTAGTTTTTAATCAACAGCGTTACTGCAACATTCATTCATTGTTTTTCTGTTTGAATCACGCAACCAAGGATTTTTCTGCCAAATGAATTTATAATAGACACAGGTAACCCATGAAAATTACTGCCAGGCACTCGTGATACTGTCATGTTTCATTAAAATGGTCGGTAAACCACAGAGAAAGTATCTTCGCCGAAAGAATTCAATGCTTTTCAAAAGGTATGCATGATAAGGTTTCTCGACACCTATTTCACACTTGCATTTGGGAGGTTCTGAATTCGGCTATTCTCAATGGGGCATTTTTGTGAGCGTGAGATAATTGCTGCATTTTTCTTCCTAGCCACCTGCTAGGATTAGTCAAAATATCTATGTAATACTTTCTTTTTCTTCAACAAGGGAATGCCTCTGCACATTTTCACGCGCTCACAGGTAGGCGTCAATGTGATACTCGTGTTTTTCCGAACAAGACATGGCAAGGCATCACCTGTGGTGACCACGGAGGCAATAGCAAGAGCTATGACCCTTATATCCGATACAGCTTCGTAACAGTCCTTTTTCAGAGAGCTGTCAGCCTCATGATGAAAGTACGGAGTCGCTCCTGCTTGATGGAATATGAAACCTGGATGCTCTTGTTCTGAGACCTTAACGTTTCCTGGACATCCCAGTTACAAATGTAAACTTGGCTTAACCGCAAACTTTTTAACGTATAATTTCTAGAAAGGTGGAGAGTCCAAAACTGGCAAAATATTGGAATATTATAATATAGAATGTTATATAATAGTGCAAATCTTCCGGAGTGTTGTTATAGTCCTAAAATTAAGCAAAAACTAAAGTTTGTCGACAAGTAATATTAGCTCGTTTGCAGATTGGTTATTGTATTTTTAGTCATTGTCACATCTTTAAGGGTGAACCTGCGCCACATTTTAATTAAATGTCCCCATCTAGCGACTCTCGGAGTATGGCTGAGATTCCCCTCAGCGTGTACTTTGTACTTGTTTTACATTTGGGTTTCTACTTTTAATTGTCAATTTGCTGAATTCATTTGTTTTCCGCGCAATGTTTCTTGGAGTTGATAGTTTTATTTAATTCGCAATTTATACTAGCGCAGTTTTACTGTCTTCAGGCGCTGATTACCTAATAAGTTTTGCGCCCTAAGTCACTGCCCGTTTTCCTGGCTTCAGTCCATTTGAATTTCTACTTATGGGGTCATTCCATGCAGATATATTGACAACATGGAAATTCTTAGCCAGAGTATACTAGGTTGTCAGCAGATATAGATAGTGTTAAACAGTCCACATACTTTCCTGTATTAGAGACATTTTGAACACTTTCTAACTAAGCTGTTTTTTGTCTTCTTTTTGCACTTATCAATCCTCAGAGGTTTCTCACATGATAGGTTACACTGAACTGCAGCAACTGAATTATGATATTAGTATATCCTTTTAGACAAAATTATAAGTAATGTATCATTTGAAAAATGAGATAACTAATGAACTTGCATAAAAGCAACATTAAATTGTTGTGACAGACCTTCACCCTACTCATGCCCAAGAGTAAATGCCTTTAGATAATGTGAATAGTAATAATTATTATATATATATATATATGTATAACTTATAATAGCAAATTGGGACATTTCATGTTACGCAGGTGTATTCACGGCTACCTGGACGTTTGACTCTATGACAATAGGGAAAAGGTTGCCTTTTGTCATCTTTTGTATTTCATCTGCTGTGGCGATGGGCCTCTCCACTATAACAAAGCTAAGCGCATGCAGGTGGCGAAAAATAGATCCTTTGTATCTTAGATGCTGAAGATGCTTCAAAATTTGTTGAGGTAGGAGGGGGAACAGGAGTCGGCAATAACGTCTTTACGTCGTATGATGATGAACTCTCCAATAAAGTGCCAGAAAGACGATTGATTTAAAATAAGCGTTTGGTAGCTAAAGAACTCACCAATTATATTTAAATATTTCAAAGGCTCAGGAAAGCCTTGGGCGCTGTGATGTGAGCCCCCCCCGTAACGCTTTGAAACCATTTGGCGACGTTTGAATTTCATATATAACGAGGAACAATTTAGCAAAAAGGCACGTTTAGTTTACATTTTTCGTTTTCTACCAGATAATTCTTACCAGATGGCAGCCGCAGTTCAGACCAGGAAGTTAAAGCAGTAAGACGCTTCTCAGTATTACATTCGGTTCATTCACATATACGTTTTTCCAGTCTTACGTTTGACTCACTTATATGTTCTTCAGACATACGCTCGCTCAGTCATACACGTGTTTTTTTAGTTCTCTGATGATCAACGTGCTTCACCAGCGGCAGTAGACGAGAGGCACGCAGATGCAGCATATTTAGCACGTGCCATCAAAGTTTTGGAGATAACGAACCAGGTGAGCGATAACTAGTATAGTGTGATTAAACAGCTCAATGCGTTTAAATGAAAACAAGGCCGTGTGATTTAAACCTCCCTTCTCCATCTCCTTCCTCCCGTGGTCAATAAAAACATGAAAGGCGACTTCGGGCCCCTGAATGACCCGGGGTATGAAGTGGAACCCTCGGTCTAACACCAGCATATAAAAACCGCTCCAAATCTGGCATCCAACATGTGACACACCCCAGTAAAAACCCGCTTCATTGTTTAACGTAGAATAAATGTTCGCACTGTTTTGGGGTTAGTGTGGAAAGGGTTCAGAAAAGTTTAAAAGCAAAACAATAGAACAAAATATCTGAGCTTAACCAGTAAGTTAACATGGAGTATTTTGATGTACATGTATTAGGAAACTAGTACGGAGTGAAAAAACTGAGATTTGTGCGAATTCACCTTCCGTGTACAAAGCATTGGGCTGATCCGTTTTGTTTCTGGCTGTTTGATGGAAATGAAGGGACTCATTTCTGAAGCAGACAGTTACAGTAACGTCCGATGTCATTATTATGCAGTACTGTCAGGCTGCACGAAACCTACGGAAAGGCTGATCTAGTGAAAAGGTGACAAGGGTTATACAGATAAACGCTTGTCTTGGTTTATGACATGCAACTAGACAGGAGCACTGTCAATTGTGTTTTCGTCCAGAGATAATTGCTGATTGAACTGTTCACATACAGAATCAGCATATTGTGGGATGCTGTAATAATTACCTAAAACGCTCCAAAACAAACGGTACGAGATTGTTAAGCTCTTGTGTTATTTTGCACGGTAATGCTCATCAATGAAACTGCAGCTTTCTGTTCACTTTAACTGGAAGGTTCTGGAAAAACTAGTGCATGACCTGCTCGTATTATTAGCGACTCTCATTTGTTGGCACGTTTAAACATTTGAGAGTTCAACGATTCGTATCGGATGCTGAAATCAAGAGCGTTGTGAGAAATAGTTTCCTTTTAGAGTCTAAGGCATATGTAGAGAGAAAATAAACGGCAAAGTAGTATCAACTCCTTCAGGTCCATCAGAGATTTTTGCACCTCTTTTATTTAACATCGTTCATAAAAGCGTAAGCTAATTTATTTATTTATTTATTTATTTATTTTTAACGGTAACTCCGAAGAAAGGGAAAATTGTATTATACATAAGTAAAATAACAGTATGTCGACATTTTAGGTGCAGAGGGCATATTATTATTATTATTATTATTATTATTATTATTATTATTATTTCCTTCTTTCTTTCTTTTTCGTTTTTATCTCTTCGTGCTGACATACTAAAATATTGGTAACAGCCTACTGCTTTGATATGATTCCTGTATCCACTGATACAGCCCAATCCCGTTAGAATGAATGTGGCTGCACTTTCAACCTGTTTCATAGCTGTTGCATGGCAACGGTGGGAGCTTGCTTAATGCTTCGAGATAGTAAGCACAGCCAAAACTGAGAATCGAACAGTGTGCAGCATCTAGCGCAGGAAGAAATTTGTGTCGTTGATTGGCTGCTTCGCTTTTATAGCAGCTGAAAAGGATGCGCCAGCCTACGAAATGTACTTTTCTGAGACTTCGTCTAGCTAAACATTTGTTTTGAACTTGTTTTATGGTTCGTATCTACAAAAATACAAACTTTTTGGATTGTTTACATATTTCTTTAATTGCTATTGCGTTTAGCACCGGTTATATTGAAGAGATTGCGTTTGTCTTCGGTTTTCTATGGTGTCATTACGGCGCATAAGGCGCATTATTGCAATTACATAAAATGAGTATAAATAGTAAATCTTAATCATCAATATAATTTTCTAAAAATTAATTTTCCTATTATACACCTGCTGTGTTGGATTTTATTTTTAAATATACCCATTTTTACTTTAACAGCCTTCTGTTGTGTAATAAGTAGGTAATCTAAAACAGTGAATAGATATACTTGTGTATATCGGAATATTTTTATACTCAAACGGTATAATGTACACTCAACATTATTTTCAAATTAACTCTTTCCGTGGAGGTAGGCTGCATAAAATGTTAATCTCATGAGCCTCACAAAAGACGTGACATTCCAGACTACTGACTTCCAACCGGAGAGGAATGTGTTGTTCAGCAGCTCTAATGCTACCTGAGATACTGTATAACTCGGGTTTAGACATTGAACGTGCAGAAAAAAAATGTTCCCCGTTCTGTTGCTCGGGTAAGAGAAGCTGTCAGCTGTTTTTGCCTAGATTCCTCCTCCTTTTTTATCGCTAGATATTGATTAGCCATCTAAAAACTGACGTGAGGTATGTTATCAACGTTACCCTTTTATTTTATGTTTGCCGATTTGTGGGAGCGCAATGAACTGTTTACATCTGCTTCTATTGATACCTTCCGCATCGCTCTGATTCATTGCAGAACATAAAACTAGCTCAGCGGTACGAGAAGACACGGACGCAGAAATGGCTTTGAAAGGCTGCATTGTTTTCGTTTGTTTTGTTTTTAACAGTATTTAACGCCCGTTTTTACTGCTGATATTTTTTAAGTAATGAAACCTTTCAAGCTTGAGTTTAGGGTACCTTCCTGCTATTTGCATTTTATTAGAACAGAGGAAAATCTGGAAAAAAAAAAAAAAAAAAAAAAAAAAAAAAAACCTGTCAGGGAGGACGATCCTGGCGATAAACGAACCACGGACCTGGCGCCTTAACGACTTCGGCCATCATTGCCGAAGTCGTAACTGCATTGTTAATGGGCATAAACAAAATAAAGTTATCGCCAGTTACGGCTCAGGTAAAACAGATAAAGGCTTCTCTACTTCCTTGCTTGTCGCTACTTACCCAGATTGGCAACGCTCACGCTCGTGTTTGTAGGCAGCATTGTTCTAAACAAGAATAGGAATGTTGACAAACGTAAAATAAACAGTAACCAATAGGAAGCACAGCATTCCTTATAAGATATATTTTCTCTCTGTACTGCAGCATAGTAAACATTTCCTCCACAGGGAAGCTCCACTGGTTATAGGACTCTTACATCCTTCTTCACAAAGCTAATAACAACAAACGGGTTTTTTCTCATTCCCCTTGTGTTAGAATTAGATAAAACAATGTTAGTTCCAGAGGAACGAAAAAAGTAACAATTATTCGATTAAGAACAGTGTAGAAAATTTATGAAGCTTAAAAAAAAATGGTCACATTTATTCTGAGAAGAAAAGATTACAAGTATGAAAAGAATTACTCAGGGGCTTCAAATCATTAGCGTAATGTTCTAACCTACTAAACTAAGTTCGATCACATGGGTATTATTTTTTTCTTATTTTATAATCTTTTTTTCTCAGAATATATGTTGCTTATTTTTTTCTTCTTTTTTTAATTTTCATCAAATTTCTACACTATTCTTAATGGAATAATTATTACTTTTATCTTCCCTCCGGCACCAACTTTATCTAACATTATATAACTTTTATATGTTAGCAGATTAAAACCGAAACTGTGTTGATCTTGTTACGAAGTAGGAAGTTCCGTCAATAAACACACTGTTTATCGTATCGTGGCGGCAGATACGTTCATAGAGAGTGGACGTTACCCGCAGGGCTAAAAAGCACTCAACTACTGCTGCCGGTGGTAAGTGCTCATGTGCCCGAGCGGTTAGCCAGAACGGAGCAACAGCGGAGATATCAACGCACTTTAATTTGTTATTATAAATGGATAGGAACGGGTAAATCATTCTAATGAGGGGCATTATTAGGCGGGTGAAATATTTTAACGGTGCGAAATGAGTTCTTATTCCAATTCGCAACTAATTCAGCGAGTAAATCATTGTAATTGTGGCAAATCCCCTTTAACTCCAGCCGGGAAAAAAAAAAAAAGACACGAGACAGAAGTGTTCCCATTATTCTATCTTCATAACTGTAGTATGACGCTCTAACCGCCTACGTTGCTTCTGAAGCGTTATTTAGTTAATAACTGTGGCATTGACGACCTTTGGCTCTTTTCGTCGGGTCTTTCCCTCCGCTCACTTCTGGCTAGCTGCTCGGGTACTTGCGCACTTACTACCAGCAGCAACAGCAGTTGAGTGTTTTCAGCTCCGCTAGTAACATCAAGTAACTAATGTGTTACGGTCGGCCTTCTCCGCCGTCCTCCGCTGCTCTTCGTGGAAGGAAGCGTGACTTGTGCGAGTCGCAAGTCTATCCGTAACGTTGTATCCCCTCACCCGTCGCTTTCTGAATCTGTTCCCGGCCGGTCTCACGACAATATACATTCATTCGCAAAGAAGATTAGACAATTAACCGTGGTGTTCGTGAGAAATTTATTCAGAAACATTTGAAATATCTGGTACGGTGTAATGCAGGAAACACAATGGAAACATACAGTTTGCATAGAAGCAAAACGTTCATCAATTAAATTACTCTCGAAATTAACTAATTGCAATTAATGATCCAGAGACATTACCTTTCATTTAATTTCCATATTTAAAATGTATTTTAATCATTATTCCTTTTAAAGAAAACACTGAGCATTTTATAAAAAATCGACATGTATAGTAATATAAAGTACTTGTAAAACTTTTCTATTAATTATCACAAAATAATATTCAATTTAATAAATAAATTTATAAATTAAATTTTATTATTTTATATCATGTATACCTTGTAAGGCGTACTCCTCCCCTCAAGCATATTCTAGATCAACTGGTAGCCATTTAATTGATTTAGTGTTTTGCGCTGCATATAAAGAGGAAGATTTGTTGCAAAATACCATATATAACTAAACACACAAAGACACACCCACATACACACGCACACACAAGCAAATATACAGGGTTATCAAATTTATTGCGATTTTAACGCGAGTCAATTCAAATTAATGTCACTATTGGGAAACGAATTGCTATCTGTATAGCAATATAAAATACTTGTATAAATGACATGGATATAAAATAATGAAATTTATTTTACAAATTTATTAAATTGAATATTTTTTATTTTGTGATAAACAACAGAAAATCATCTATACAAAAGATTATATTCGCGTTTTGGGAAGCGAAGTTAAAATATGGTTGTTGGAAATTTTTACGATTTGTAAAACTAAAGAATTTTATTTCTTCTTTATTTAATGTATTCGAATGTAAAATGAAATAAATTTTATGCTGTGTTTCACAACTCACCTACCAATACAGAGGATGCCAACAATGAATACACACTTCAAACAAAGAAAAAACTGTGTTAACATAACAAAGCTGAATTCACACAAACAGAAAATGATGAGCACAAATCATTTTAAACTTTTACAGTTACAACAGTTGCTCAAAATGCCCACCATCGGCGTCGATACCCTTCTGATTACGTTGAACTACTGATTGAACAACGTTCGCGAAAGTATCCTCAGCGATTGCAGCACATGCCGTTTCAATTTTTTCCTGAAGTGCTGCCAACGTAGCCGTTTTTCTACGGTATATAGCATCCTTAAAAGTTCCCCATAAGTAGAAATCCAATGGCGTTAGATCCGGAGAACGGGGTGCAAACTCAATCGCACCTCTTCGTCCTATCCAGTGCCTTGGAAGATTGTCATCAAGGTACGCACGTACATCTTGGCAGTAATGTGGTGGTACACCATCCTGTTGGAAGTTAAATTTCTCGTTTCCATTGTGTATGTGAATGGCGGGTAAGTCGGAATTGTTACTGGCGTTGACGGTTCTGTTCTGTACACACATCTCCATTGCCTTTGAACTTCCAACAACATTCTCGGTTTTACAATACCAAATTGAAATTTGCTTTCCGCTGTTAAAATGATAATCTTGTCTCCATTTTCAACACTAGCATAAGGTAATGTGAGTCACATTTGTTTACAGAACATCATACGATAATCTTGGCCTTGGCTTTATTTGTTCATTGTTGATTTACCTGTCACGTAGCAACGCTATTATAATGTATGTTAGTCACATCTGTTTACAGAATACCATACTACATATTACTGCTATTTTTCGGTCATACTAAATAGATATCTACTGTGAAAGTGTGTATGCATTTTTGGCACCCTCGACATATCAAATATTTTAAGCTGTGTAATTTTTAATGTGATTTTAATTTTGTTAAGAAAATATTTTGATACTGTCACATAAAAGTATGTGCTACTGAGCCAGAGATAACTGACAGATTTGAGACTGTAGTATACTTATTCTATTTCATACATCTGGCAACCTGAAATGATAATATAGTGATGGATAAAAGACTGCCACGGCTTGACATGTAGTTCAAAGCATTGAGAAAACCACAAAATACTACTATTAACTTAAGACATGGACGCAGGCTTCCACCTATCTAATTACCACTAGGTTCATTTTTGAGCACTCACTGGAGATTTAAGAAGTGAACTTGCATTATGAAGACCAAACAGGCGGGATAATGTAAGTGCTTCTATTTGGTGGGTTCATATTACGCGAGTGTCGTTTATTGTTCTTAAATACTAATTACTCGTCTGGAAAATTTTGCAGTTTCCCTAGGATGTTAATTTACGGATAAAATTGATAGTAGTATACTTGATTTCCAGCTCTCGGCTGCTTCAGAAATAATACCATTGTAACATAGTGACTAAATAGAATGAAAATAGTAATTAACCCCAAAATTTTTGTTACGGATTTATGCTTAGCTAGTTCTAAAATCTTCCCCACATGCTTAGGAATTATATCTTCTAAAGGACTGAAGCGAAATAGGGAAATTCTTTCTGTGTATTTTCAGGGCTTCACACTTTGGTATGGTGTGTTTTGCATTATCATCACACTGTTTACATAGACGATATTTGGAATTTTCACTATAGAGTCCCATAGTCCGTAGGTAGGGCCATCCAGAAGGTAAGGTTACAAGGGTTCCTGATACTCAAGAAACTTTTTCATTCCGAAGTTTGCGCACCTGGAGTGTAGGGTAGATCCTAACAGTCAATTTGTTTGGATCCGCGTGTTTGTCGGCAATTTTGTTCAGTCACAGTAACTTCTTCCGATGGAGAGGTCGTCGCGCTCTCCCGCCACCTCACGACCATGAGAGATTCGCGCGATCATTCGTTTTTTGAATTTGCAGAACAATACGCTGCAAATATCCATCTGAAGTTCGTGGAAGTGTATGTAGCGAAGTGATGAGTGGATAACATGTCAAGAAGTGGGTTAAGTTATTCAGAGAAGGCCTTACTGATACTCTGAACGAGGCAAGGAGTGGGAGATCATCAATGATTTCTGACGAACTTGTGCAAAAAATAGAGGAAAAAGTGAGAAATGTCCGCCGTAGTACGCTTGAGGACCTTCATGAAAACTTTTCTGACATTTCTCGAAGTCTCCTTGGTGACATTGTGTCGGTAAAACTTGGTTACAAGAAGTTGTGTACGAATGCTCACACCAGAGCACCGTCAAAACGCATGCCCTCTGCGCGTGAGTTTTTGGATTGTTTTGCACAAGAGGGAGAAGCTTTGCTGCGTTGTATCGTGACGGGGGACGAGACGTGGGTGTGTTACTACATCCCAGAATACAAAAGACAATCATTTCAGTGGCGTCATTCATCTTTCCCAGCCACCAAAATGTTTAAGACCACCCCTTCAGCCGGAAAAGTCATGCCATCTGCTTTTTGGGACCTTGTTGGCTCTTTTTGGTGGATATTGTGCCTAAAGGGACTACCATTAATGCAGAGGCTTATGCAATACCCTAAAAAACTCTAAAGAGTCATTCAAAATGGCGGAAGGGGACTGCTTACCCGGGGAGTCAGCTTCCTACATGACAACGCAAAGCCCCTCACCGTGCGAGTTTCACAGGATCTGCTGAGATCGTTTGGATGGGATATTCTCACCCCCCCACTATTCACCCGGCTTGGCGCCTTCGGACTATCATCTTTTCATTAAACTAAAGAAGTTTTTGGGTGGGAAACGTTTTTCAAACGATCAGGAGAGCGAGGATGCTGTGAAGAAGTGGTTGAAAGAGCTGACTGCGGAGGTCTATGACACTGGCATAGTGGCCCAACTATAGAAATATACTATAGGTCTCAACTGCAATTACGTTGAAGTATCCTGTGAATTTCAATTAAATACAGCATTTTTCATACTATATAACTGTTGTAACCTTACTTTCTGAATGGCCTTATTTTGCGATGTCCAATTATTTCAGTAGATCCCCTCGTTAGCTTCCAATCCCTACTCACTAGGTTCTTAGCCGGGGTAATATAGGATATTTTGATATGAATTTCGCCCAGTTCTTGAAATTGAAATATTTTCCATCTTATGCAATGTTCTTTCTTGGTCCTTTTCTTGCTAATGCCGCAAAAAGGTTCTGGCCCTGAAGGAAAGAATATCTCTTTCTGCCTCATTTAGGTAGGCGTTACATGTAAAAATTCTGTGATGCCCAATCATTCTTCATCACTGGCAATTCATCTTGCCAATCAACAAGAATTTGTCTTGTACAGCGGTTAAAACTCTTGATTTCTCTTTCACACTCAGAGCTCTAGCGATATCAACTTATGTTCCAACATTTTTAATTATTTCACCTTAGACTTAAACTACGTTGTTAAGTATTCATTTTATTTATTAGACAGTCTATTAACTTTATCCCAATATTCAGCAGAAAAATATTACTAGACTTGTATCTCAAAGGAGCTAATGTTACTGATTCACAATGTAAAAGTGTAATTAAATAAAACAAATGAACGAATTTATTGAAATTAGCATATATGAAAATATTTTACACCCTTATCACGTGCTTTCATAATACACGGACTTTATATTTCTTAAATAAATAAGTATTACTCCTATTCATTAAAGTTAAAATGAATGATAAGAAACCAAATTAAGCATACTGTAACATCTAGAACATAGAGCTTCCTTCCCCCAAGTCGGTAGAACAAGCGAATATAATATCATAACTTACACACAACATTTTTTTAAAATTAAGTTCCCCCTCCCTTCTCCGAATGTTCCAGCTTTTCAGACCTAAACTGTGTCATCTTCCACAAGGACTTTGCCTATCTGCTCCATCATGTTCCTGTATGTCCCTTGCTCCCTGTTAGAATCAGCAAATGAACGCGAAAGATATTGTGCTACAGATTTCGCCAGGATGTATTATGATCACGGACCCTCCTCACCACATAAGAGACAGATTCTGAACCCACTTTCATAAGATATCCTGACCTCCACTATGCTGCAAGCTTAAACCGAACAAGTCCCTTTCTAATACATCTGGCTGCTGTTTTGATGTACTGCTGCTTCTCCAACCCAGATTTTAACCTCAACTGTACTTTCAACGAAATCTTCTCCCTTAGACAACGCGGCCTGTTTATATTCTTCAGGGGATTTCTGGCATTCCTCCATTCAGTTCGCCTATTTATTTGATCAGTTATGGACAATTTGTGCATCCCGATGCCCCCCCAAGGCTCACTTCCTCTCAGTGTGAACAGTGGAAGCAGATGGCTCTAATTAAAGATTAATTCCATAGAATAATTCGCAACCAATATATTTCGTCACTCTAATTTTACAGTCTATTGCCTCACCATGAGCCCCGAAATCTCTTCCAATTTCGCAGTTCGCCGTGCCCCTTCCTATCCCCAAAATCCCTTACAGCTCTCATCTGATGTGCATTCTCCGTTTGCTCTCGCCCCCAAATTTACACGCCATATGTCATCGTGCTTCCCTTCAGAGTCCCATAAACGGTTTTCAGTAAACCAGCCGGCAGGTCTGGAATTCTGCTGCGTATCCGGAGAGTCTCCGTGGCCTTCATTCCCGCCTTGTGTTTCACCGTGTCAATTGCTCCGTCCTACTATGCTATGTCCTCCGTACGTTCAAGTCTCTTCTCTGCTATAAACTGATTCCTTCTTGAAAGTCGTTCTTTTCGTTTTATTTTCGTTAACTCTGAGTAGCCATTCCTCGCAAGAAGACTGCACTCTGTTAAATCCCCGCTGCAATCCGTTTAATCGTCGTTGAACATAATATCATGTCATTATCCCCGGCACCGAAGTGCACCCACCACAGGTGGCTTCATAATCTCTTGTAACATCACGGCCACTATGTCGTCAATAAACATGTTAAACAGTAATGGTGACAGCCCTGCCTCACTCCCCTCTCGCTCCGAAAGCCCTCCGATACTCTGAGGTATTTAATGCAGAATTTCACACTATCATTAATCGACTGTAGTGCTAATATCAGTTTTCATTTTTGGAAAAACTCAGGATGAGACAAATGTCAATCAAACTGGAAAAATTATATTGCGCTGTTGCAGTTTTTAAGGTCTTCGATTCCTCCAATCATGAGGCACTATGGCATGACTTACGGCTAAAGAGAATGTTTGATAAAACAAAATGTAACGATTTATTGCTATGGTTACTAGTAAGTAGTCAAATGAACAAATCACTCACTGTTCAAAATGTCGGTCCTGATGGTGTAGTGGTAACCATGCTTGCCTTCTAAACCCAAGATCGCCGGTTCAATCCGGGCTAGGACGGTGGATTTTTTCGGGTACAAAATCATAAGTACCGCTTCCTTCGGATCCTGTATCGTACATTTGCGGCACGTAAAAGAACCTCAAGCCTGAAAAAAGAGGCCTCTGAGTAAAATTTACCGTCCGTTTCACGCCCTGAATTTAATGAGACGCTGATGACCTGAGAAGTTAAATAGCGTCCATAAATAAACCAAAAAAAAAAATAAATAAATAACTGTTTAAAATCTGTTTAGACATTACAAGAGTTTTATTTAAAAGTGTGTTTTTCCTTATGAAGTTTTTATTGTGTGTGTAATAAGCGTTATTGCTGCAGAAAAGTCAGATGCATGTTGCGTCTGTAACTGATTGCTATATTATGGCACATTGTTGACGGAGGAAGGATTTTCGAATACTTTAGTTCCTATTGATATTATTATTATTTTGTTTATTTAATTTAATTAAGATCAATAGTATCCTAATCAATTCAGGACGTGAAACGGCCGATTTTGCTCTTCTTTTAGATTTGAGATCCTTTCACATGACGTACATCTACGGCACGGGACCAATGGTTTTACTTCGCTTCCAAATGAAGCCATAGTTCCTCACGTCACAGAACATTCTGTGCATTTGTTTTCAGTAATAGCAGCACTCCGACATTCTGTGTTTAAGTCGCCATTGTTAGCTTTTAAATTATCGACGCTTTCTTCAGTATTTCCATTCGTTGTGGTTCTTTGATAATCTGGAAACGTTCGTGATCTTCTCGAAAGAGATGGGAATGAAGCACGCCCCATTACACCCTCTGTCCTTACGAGTGGATTTACGCCCAACGCTTCATTAAGCTTCCATTTGCGCTGTTCCATTTGTTTCGTTACGTACTAGTAAATCGAGATGGGTTTAATTAGAGTGATTACGAAGTAAAACAGAATGTTTGTTGGGACGTTTGCTTTCGCTTTCTACAGAGTTATTGTTTGAGAGTCGCTTGCCTGGGTTTACAAACTTGTATTGAGCATGCGCAGTGGTTGTACCGGAAGAGGATTAAGCCGCTATTCCCGGTATTAGCTTAGGTTCTGAGCAAAAACAAAACATGGTGCTAGCTCATTGTTTGCGTGTTTACGAAAGGGCACTCTGCTTGTATTTTGAAGCTTTTTAAAGAGGAATTGTTTATATGAAGGATCGCGCGGTGTTTTTAGCATAGAACAAAATATTTTAAATTATACTGTGTATGCCTAAGATGTGTAAGGTATATACGAGTATTATTCACCTCTCTGATTTTGTTTCAAGGACAATGACATTTGAAAATATGCCTAATAATCACTTTAAAATGATGGAATGAAGTTACAAAGACAAACAGAAGAACCAAAGATAAAAATTATTTATACTCATTTTATACAAAAACCATTAGAACATAAGAAATGAGTCATTTTTCGAGATTTACTGTACATTACTTTCACACAATGTTCTCATTGTGCTGTCTTTAGTATAAATGAATAATTTGGTTTCAATGCCAGTTTTTGCTACAGAGGCACCACAGGCGGCGGACACTGATGATACATGAGATGAAATGATATATTGGGAAAGGATATTTTTTTAAGGAAGGAAACGTTCCAGACCTATGTTTAGGGTACCTCCCCGGCATTTGCCATTTATGAGGTCTGAGGAAAACCTGGGAAAAAAAAAAAAAAAAAAAAAAAAAAACCTCAGTCAGAGAGGACGGTCCTGGCAGAATTGTATCCCAGACCTCCCGCTCACGAGTCTGCGCTTTAACGACGACTTCGGCCACCCGTGGCGGTCTGTCCTTAGCATCGATGTTCATAATTCATTAAATCTCGATTGAAACGCTCACCTTGTTCCTCTAAATATGAGAGGACAAAACTTGAAAGCTGCCGAATTTCTTATCAAGAGCTTTAACGAATATTTTATAAGCTTCTATTCGATTTGCAGTGGTGTCATTAGCATTTTCTTGCGGGCGATCAGTGGCTTCCATTTGACGTTGTTGACCCCCACAGTACCCTTACTTTGCCTGTGACAATGTGCCTTGGTCTCCCTGCGGTCTCAAAAGCAAAGATAGTAGGAAAACCTAATAAATCTATCTTGCATACCCATAAAGAATGCCATTAGGAGGTCATTTCATAAATAATGCACATTTGGCAGTACTGCGGATTGCATGAAACACACCACATCAGTTGCAGTTGAAGACACATGTGTTTATTTCATCCATAGCATACTCTCTGTGTACAGATATCCGCATGTTTTCAGTTAAGTTTGAGATGCGTTGACAGTTAGGCGTTCTTTGGTCTAGTCGTTTGTGTTGGTCAGGTCAGCAAATACGATGATCCAAAACCAGGACGGCCAAAGACATCAACAGGTAAATGAAGTGTGAAACTTATGGCAGGCACTCAAGAATATCGTCGTGCAACATGTGAGGAAGTTTCAGAAGTCATGAGGACCCCATCAACATCAGGATTACGCATTTTGATAACTTATTTACAGAAGAGAAACTTTCTTCTCACCTCTGGTGTGCTGAACAGTAGCTGAAGTGGAAGTACATTATAAACCTGCTGAAATATAGGTTCACATTTTAGGATCCAACATTGTTGTGTCGAATTGTTGGTTTTGATGAAATGTGGATTAGAGAATTTGAGCCAAAATTGAACTCACAGTTCAACTAGTGGAGGGGCTCATCTCACACAAGACTAAACAAATTTAGCTGGCCCACGTATCTTCCTTGACAGCACTTGCTCACACACTGAGAATGTTATGATCAATAAACTGCCCTAATGTGAATGGGATGTACTATCTCATCCGACCTACAGTCCGAGCATGAATCCACCAGAATTCTATGAAGAAAAAAACAAGCCTGTGTGGACTCTTTTATTTTTGTGGAAGAACTTTTCTGCCACCGTCACTCGAGTCATATGAAAGATGAACAGAAGCGGTCCTTTGAATGCAATAGCACAGCTTCCCAAACGTTGAAACTCAGTGAACGAGAAGCAGGGAGACTATATTGAAGGAATATAAAAATATACTGCCAAAAAATAAAGGGTAGGTAGAAATATGAGTAAACTATTTATGAAATGATTCTCCAATGACCTCCAAACCATGCGCATCATGTTTCAAAGCGTCCAGCTAATTCTTGATGATGTTAGAGGGGTCTATTATGCAGAAATAGTAGTTGTTTGAATAGTTGCTGGGTTCCCGCCAAATTCTTGGGATAAAAAACTTCATGTTTCTTTATGTTAACCTTTATACCACCCTAAAAAGAATACAACGTTCATTTCACTTTTTAATGCTTGCAGGTCACATGAGTTACCCATGGTTTATCGTGATCCCCAACTGCTATCCCAGTATATGGTTTGTGGGCCTTGCACATTTTGAGATTGCTTTAGTTTTTTACACTTTGTTATATAAATTGTGCACAAACTTAGCAAAATGCGTCTGCCGAGTGCTTATCTTCTCTTGAGGACTTCTCTTTTAAATATGCAGAAATTAATATACTCGTTAATTTATGTTAATGAACAAGTCTTTAAGTTAAATATACTGGTATGAAAAATAATAAAAATAGAACCTGTATATAATCGCTGTCATGGCCACCTCCAAAAAGCATAGTACTTTCCACTCCCTTGCGCTTCTGTTGAAAATCCTGCTTACCTCCACCCCTCAATATATCGCATCTCGTTTCGCAAACCCGTTGCGACCTTGAACCCGGAATATGGCTTTGCTGTCTATCCCTTGTCACCGAACACATTTCTACTCAAAACCTTATTCAGCGTGTCAGTTCCCAGAATCTGGAACTCCCTTCCTACTGAAGTCAGAGATTGTCGGACAATAAAGAGCAAATTAAACATATATTAAATTATCGCTTCAATTCTAGGAATTACAACAGTTAAAATCGCGCTTCTTCTTCTTCTTCTCCTTCTCCTTCTCCCTCCCTCTCCCCTTGTACTCAAGTAAAAATATTAAAGAACAAGAAATATTTGTCGATCCTGGTGGTGTAGTGGTAACCATACTTTCCTCCTAAACCCAAGATCGCGTGTTCGATCCCGGCCAGGACCGATGAACTTTTTCGGGCATAAAAATCGTAAGTATGGCTTCCTTCGAAAGGGAAGTAAAACCGTGGGTCCCGTGTCGTACATTTACGGCACGATAAAGAACCTCAAGCCTGAAAGAAGAGGCCTCTGAGCAAAATTTGTCGGCCGTTTCACGCCCTGCTTCCAATGGGACGCTGATGACCTGGGACGTTAAAGAGCGTCCGTAAATAAACCAAATCAAAATATATATATACCAGTCCAAAATTTCGTAAGCCTTTCTTTTCTTTACTTTCTTTCTTTTACTTTTTTTTTTTTTTTTTTTTTTTTTTTTTGACGCCCAACTAATACCCCGTCCATTCTTTATTTGCTCCGTAAGACAAACTACTCGGAGGTTAAATAAAAGAAGTCATGCATTATTTTATATTTATCAACTTTCTAACTATATTAGAATATGTAGCATCTACATATAGTACATATCTTTAATTTGACTTTTTTCTGTATTTTATATATTTATGTATATAGCACTCTGTAATTCCCCTGGTAGAGTGGAAGAAAGGTCAGGGTGAATAAATAAAAAATATAAATAATCGGTGTCTAAAATGAATATCTCGGTAATGAAACCAAAGTTTGTGGTGAATAATTGACGCTGTCTACACCGTTCAGAAATAAGTAATTATGAAACAATATTAAAACCCAGGAACAAAAGTTAAATTTTACACTTTGCAATCTGTAATTCGTATTGTAAGTTTCCTTAGGAACTAATATGATAAATACTAGGGACAGAACTTAATAATAATAAAATGCTCTCACGTAAGCATTAGCTTGCCATCTCTTCTCTAAAATGTTTACCTAACACTTGAGATCCTCGAAGACACTTGGGCTCTTTGTCTTGAGGGCTGAAAGGCTCTCAGACTCCTTAGACGATGGTGATGAAAATAATAAAATAATGCACATAGGAGGCTTCTTTAGGAAAACCGCGAAGTACAAGTCTTCTCGTAAGCTGCAGTATCGAGTTCATGGAGGGTGAATATATATCAATATCTCGTCCCCGTTTCTTCCATTTTTTCTCCCTCCTTTTACTCTAATCCCCTTTGCTGATGGTTAACCGCGACCCCTTTCTTCTTTCCACTCCACAACCCTCGAAAGGGGATGTCAGATGCCAGTAATCTTCACTAATCATACTTGACGATGCAATAGTGTGGAAAAATAGCGAGAAGTGGCACTTCGCTGCAAAGTGTGCAACGGCTCATGGTATTCGGTTAACGTTCCGGGATTTGTGGCAGATAATCCCGGACCTTAGGGCGGCTTGCACAGCTTTGCGGTATATTAAGGTCAGTCAACATGTCTGCTATTTTTCGTGGCTTTCCAAATTCGCGGGTGGTTTCTTCCTTACCACGAGTGGAATCCGATAGAAGTGAGTTATGTATAGGAGCTGTGAATTTACTTGCTAGAGCAAACAGAACCGAAAAACATGTTTAAAGTTTGAAATCACAGTCAGACAGGAAACTTTTGAACTCAAGGCCGAGACCCGAGGATCTTTGGTTTGCCGTGCCGATGTCATTACCACCTAAGCTACCGTGCTCTGCCCGACCATAGCCTCGAATCTCCCCCTTCTGTATCTATTATACCCAGGTAATTTCGTTGTAGATATTGTATCAGTAGCTGGATGGTAAGAGCGACGGCACGGCAAGCCGAAAATCCGTGGCTTGAGACCCTCCGTTGCCTCGAATTTTTCCTGTCTGACTCTGATTTCAAACATTAGCTTAATACGTGAGTTTTGTGAGAAACTCGCACTTCAAATGCGTTTATTAAAAAATAATTTAAATGCTTTCAGAAAGTACATATTGCAATCAGGGAAGTCAAAGAAAAACAAAGAAAAGCTTCGTTTTCCCTTTAGCCGTCTTTTTTTTTTTTTTTTTTTTTTTTTTTTGCTGTAGTAAATTAAGTTTTTTTTTTTTTTTCCCATAATATATTTCGTTTCTTTCGCTAACTTTCCGACTCTTCACTTTAATGGGTATCAAGTAAAGACATTTTTTTCTTATAATCATTACTGCGTTAACAAGTTATTTCGTAACTTTTTGCACTAGAAAACTTTTACGGTTCTTGAAATCTAATGCATACTAATCTAATATGTCTGGAGAGTTAGGCCGTAAATACCTTGGAAAATTATATATATACTTTTATGTACACTTGAGCAATGAAAAACTTCTTTACCGGCTATTTTTAACTTTAGATTTTGGGACAGTTATTTGTGAAGAACGTTCCTTCGCGATGTTGTGTTCAATAGTCCCACGTTGATGAGCCAAATATGGAACAGTTATGGAGCGGGGCCGTTGACGGTTGGGCCAGAAGTACGTGGCCCAGCAATGTAGATTACCGTAGCGATGTATTGCCTTGGCTGCTGAAGTATATTAACTTGTTGATGAATTTTCTTTACTACTCCGTCCTATTTAGAATAGCACAGATCTAAGGATATTTGGCAATTTATTGAGACCGAGTCAATGGGTTAGGAAGAGGTATCGCTGATGCAAATAAATAAGGATCAAGAAGTAAGTTCAATGATGATTTATTGAATAACTCACTACGAAGTGCCTAAGTGATCTGCCGTTTGTAGTGTAAACGCTGGACCCCGTAGACCAAAATGACGAATGAATCTCAATGACGAAATGAACGTGTGTCTTAATGCAGAGTGTCGACTGAATGAATGCACAAGACTGAGTGATCTGTCTCGAGTGACCAAGGTATGTACCTGAATGACCATTTCCCGGCCTCCAAGTCTGCCTATTTATACAGAATTCGAGTCTGTGTCAGGACGCTTAAGTCCGGCAGAATTTACCAAAACGTCACATCTAAATTTGTAACTTTGAATTCAGCTGTCTTACTGGCTAACTTTGAGTATGCTTCGGCTGATATTCTCTCCTAATACGAGGATTTAAAGGACTAGGCAGTTGGGTGGTTCACCTCTACTGGAACTTTCATTTCCACACATACACTTGCGTAACTTCTGGAAAACGATAGCTCCTCACCTATATAACAGACTTTAAAGGGAGGAACACAAAAGGAGCTTCGATCTTGATTTATACAAAAGGACCTGGCTTTCATGAGCCTTGCTATTGTCAAGACGGTTTACCCTGTACAACCGGCAACAGGCACTTTTCTTATATTACAACAATTGCATATGTACAACATGTGCACAATAATACAAATTAGTGAATATACATCGCTTATGATTACCAATATCATTTAAAGAAACACATATTTCACCGATGGTTATGTAAGAACAATAATTAGGATAATAGTAATGATAGTAATAGTAATAATAATTGTTATATTAATAGTGATATTAATTGTAAGGTTAATGGTAATGGAACGAACACGTTAACACTGCTTCAATTTGATTATAGGTTAAAAGGTTTACATGCAATTCTTTCCCT
The DNA here is from genome assembly GCA_030762175.1 of Metallyticus violacea. Lineage (NCBI taxonomy): Eukaryota > Metazoa > Arthropoda > Insecta > Mantodea > Metallyticidae > Metallyticus > Metallyticus violacea. The sequence goes on along the minus strand of CM060843.1, from coordinate 20,617,572 downwards.
AAGTATGTCTAAATTTTAATGTATATTTCCCCACGCTAATATCTTTTCTCCTTTCTTAAATTTGTATTGTTTATCTCAATAAAATTCTGTCGTTTATCTGTTATATAAGTTTAAGGTATAGCTCCATAGAATTGTTAAAAGGCACTCTGTGATATAAAAATAAATTTAGCTTTATAAACATTAAACTTTTTTTTTTAAGCTAGGCGGTCAGTGAATAATTTAGGCCCGGTTTCTGAAACGTCATATATTAGTTCGATAGGATATTGGATGGATAAACATTTCAAAACCTAAGATATCTATTCCATAATTTAATCTTTTCGACAAATGTTTCTGAAACACTAGATAGAGCACCTATCAAACAGATATCCTTTCGATAACTAAGCTGACAATTTTTCGTCAAATAGCTCTTTGATGTGCCTTATGTAAGATATGTGTAGAGTTGCAGCTTGCAAATTTTTAAGAAAACAGACCGTAATATATCTACTTGGAGAGCATTGCTATTTACGTTATAATTCTCCACACTTTATATTTTAGGGGAAAACGGGAAAAATGTAATTTCCAGTTTTGGGTCTTCAGTATAGTAAATGTTTAGCATCGTAGAATCTTTATTTTAATTCGGACACTAATTCACTTAATACATTGTTTTCAAATTCATCAATATTCTTATCACCATTAACGTTCCTTTTTTGTTAGTTAATTAGTGCAATTAATGTGTAACATATAACTTACTTTAACTTTAACTAACTTACTTTGCATATTCAGTCCAGCATTTTTTAAGATTCTCGGAAATTCCACGATAATAATTTTTCCCTGGCTCGTTCTCTTGTAAAAGAATCTCTTTTGACGCCCTTTAACGATTTTTTGCTTGTAATGAAAACGTGATTTCCAAATAGTATAAATAAACATGTATGAATAAAAGGGATCAAATATATGTTCGAGTGCAAAGTGGAAGCTCAATTCTTCAGCCATCTCTCAATTGAAATTGATGCTGTGAAATAGCTGTAAATGGAAATATACATACATGAAAGTATAATATTATGCTTATATTTTGACAAATACATAATAGTTTATATAAATGATCATCATTTCTAAGAAAAACATCAGATCTATATGACAGGAATAATAATAATAATAATAATAATAATAATAATAATAATAATAATAATAATAATAATTCCTATAGCACAATAAAACATGCCAATTTGTCACTAAGAAGTAGACAACCCAATACAAAAGCTTTTGCCGCATCTATGAAATTACTTAAAACTTTTTAATAATATATTAAATTTATTCGTGGGACAGAAAGTTACAATTTCATACTTTAAGAGGACTTGTACACATTCTCCAATAATGAATGACCGCTTGTCGGAAACGAGAGACAACTTCGTGTTTCCTAACATAACCGCAGTGGCAGGCAGGCTCCTACAAGCGATGCTATTATAGTACATTGCATATTGTGATTTCGAGCAGTATGGATGTAAATCAGTCTTTAATGATACAATTTGTTTCTTCATAAAACCGTAGAAGTTTAAACATTTTTTTAATTCAAACCAGAAATGTAAATAAGTATTGAATTTTCATTGGTTAATCGAAACACAAGCACCAGCTCTTTTCTAATATTGAAGTGTAGCGTTAACGATACAACGTGAAAGTGTCCGAGTTAATTAAGGCATTGCTTGATGGTTTACAGTCGATGTGGGGTCGAATCTCCTACACTTTCTACAATTTTTATTTTTAGTTTTTTCGTTGTTGCATGGCCAGCAACTCAGGACAGAGTTCCATTTTAAATATAAGAGGAAGTTGTAATGCCTGTAACTATAAAAAGTATATTGCTACCTTAAGACCTTCACACCATGGCCTTAAAAATAAATATTTACATCTGAGACACGGTTCGCTCTCTATTAAAATGAAAATAAACAGACATAAAATAAATAAAATAACGTAACATCCAGTTCGTTATCCTTCATGCTCGAAAAACTTGTTAGTTTTTCACGGCATGGAATGTACCAGTCGGCGAAAATAAATAGACCTTTCTGTGAGGAAATCCCGCGGGTCTTTAACCCAACGCCATAGCTCAACAGATGTCCTGGGAGTTGGGAATGGAAATTTCGAAGAACCTTCTTTATTTCTGTCCAAACGTTTTCAATAGGATTTAGATCACGTGATTTGGAAGAGTAAGATTTCAATGGAAGCTATACGCTTGCCTATCAAACCAATGCTGCACTACCCTTGATTTATATTCGCTATAATTATCCTGCAGGAACAGCATTGTTCCACCGGGATACTTTTCTTTGGCAGGTGGGACTAAAATTAATCCCCAAAAACTAGCGGTAGGCCAAAATGTTTAACCTTCCATGTATTTATCAAGGTGTCTAGGACTTAAACGAAATATGAAACGCAATGCGACCACTGTGAGCACAATTGCCACTTAACATTTGTCATATTGGTGACCACATGGTCTGTACACATGCACTGAACCACTACAACTTCGTCCGCGAAGATTACTGTCCATCAGTCCATGACGCGAGCATCGACGTGTTCATCATACAGCACCTCCTTAAGCCAGCTAACTACCAAACTCTCTACAGCGATCCCTCATGGTCTGTAAAGAGCCGGGAAAGTGACAAACCGCCTTCATTTAGGCCGCAGATGAAAAAGATCATCTTTCTACCTTTATCCAAAGACACTCATGATCCTCTCGAGCGGAAGTCTATTACGGTCTGTGCTATTTCGCTTTTCTATCTGTCGTCTCCCCTTTACGCCTCCCGGTTGCCATATCTACAAACAGGCTCAGACGACGAAAACGCGTTAACTAAAGCTAATACAACGGTACGTCTGTCCACTAAGACAGCCATATCTCAATTAAAGAGAAACATGTCAACAGCAAGCCCTTTAGTTCGGCCAGTTGCTGAGAGGGGCAGTGGTGTACCGTAGCACATGGGCTGAGTGGCTCGCTCTGGAGCAGGATAAAAGATACGAGCACTAAACGAAACCTAACATTCTCGTCGATTTAATGCTGTGATAGAAAGGTATTGTATGTCGAATAAGTTTATTATATAGTAAAACATACATTATTATTAAATTAGTGCATGGAATATTCTGTTTTATTGCAATGAACAATCGCATACGTTTTCTTTCTTAATCAGTGGAAAGATGTTGGTTCTGCAGAAAGAATGCTCTGCTGTGGCATGGTATAGGCGCAGAGGAATAGCTCATTTAGTATTACCCAGGGTGCACCGCAGGGAGGCGAGCTACATTCACCCCAAATCATCTTCTACGCTGTACAGCACTTCAGAGTGACTCCTGGACGAGGACGAATGTACTGGGTGATACGGCGTCAATTGGCTGACCAGCCAAGAACGAGCGTTGACTGAAGAAGAAGAAGAAGAAGAAGAAGAACTGAAGAAAAATGGTGATGATTTATTTTAAAATTATGCTTAAGTTTAATATTGGACTAATTATATTGTTAATATAAACAAAAAGAGTGGAAAAATGCATAAAAATATGAGGTTCAAATGTAAAAAGAAAATCGATATTCGCTATTTGCACAGTTTCCAATATCGAATTCTTTTTTAATCATCTAAGCCACCAGGCCACAGCTGCAATCTACCTGCAGGGAGTACCACTGTCTTCTTTAAACATGAATTCGCTCTCCTTCTGAAATCTGTCATCATCTGTAGGAGCCTCAATTCGATATTTTACCATCCAATAGTGCGACCATTCTTTGAATAAGGATACTAATGCACTTATTATGTATCTGATTTTACTTTTGTGTAGTAGATCCCGTAAGTTCTATGTATTTTAATTATATTTTTGCACAGCAAGAAGAATAAAATATTCAATAGTATGTATTGCGCTGCTGTCATAGTTACAGTAACTTCACTATAAAAACGGAAGTTGCCATCTTGAACTTCACTGTTAAACCGATAGTTATCGAAATATTAAATTATAGTTCGGAAACTGATATAAGCTGTTTGCCCGATAAAATTAATGGATCATATAGATATCGGGTCAATATTTAGAGTTTTATGTAGTAAGTTTAGGGAATAAAGCACTAAACCTACCTGAGATGCATCCTAAGGTCCGAGGAAAAAACTGAACAAAAACCTCAGTCAGGCAACTTGACTTAACCGAGGCTGAAACCCGAACTCTAAGGCAAACATGGTACACAGTCGCAGTGGCTTAAACACATTAAAATTATTCAAGAGTAAAATGTTCACAAATATTTATTTTTTTTATATTTCATTTTGTGTATGTAATCGTTTTATACTGTCTCTTTTCTTTAATAACCATTCGAGAACCTTCATTGTAGCCGTGCCGGTATGGTCTTGAACCCCGGACTTGGATATTGCATGTTTTTTATATATAAGCTATCATCATTCCTATATTTAACTCACGGCTGTGTACGCATTATGCGGTGCGTTTCAGAGATTTTTATGAGCTTGGTAACAAATGGTATGACAATTGAAGTTTAAGCTGTTTCTTTGTGAGGATTTTGTTAGGTTTTAGCATGTTAACTGGTTCCCCACTCTGAAACTTTAACTTTATATTCACTTGTTTTAAATTCTGTTGTTATCGCTTTTCGTTATATCAATATATGGTTTAATATTATACATATATAGTAAATAAAGAACTACAGAAAACACTCTCGAGTATAATAGTTTAGTTATTTATTATCCATGGGAGTAATTTAGTTCCTAATTTTGTTATGGCACTTTAAACGGTTTGAAGTTATTATTGTTTGAATTATTTCAAATGTGAGTAACTTGCTTAGCTAAGTGTTTTAATGCTGTTATATATGAACCTCTTCTTCCTTGTCCGTATAGATATGATAACTTTGGGGCCTTTATCAGGTTAAGTACCCTTTATTTCTCATTTGGTAAAAAACAGAATTTCCTTAAATTTTCATGATAGGAGCAGTACGCTATCTTCAAATGTTATGATTAATACTAGTATTTTTAGTTACTCAAAATTGTCAAAGTCTATTTAACAGAAATGTTTTCCCATATTTAATTTTATATTATTTACTTCTTAAATAGCGTATAATGTTACTTGTACTAACTTTCCATGACAATTCAATAAATAAGAGAATTTATGTAATCTAGTTAATTAACAAAAAATATTGCAAACGCTACTGTCGTTCAAAGAGAAATACATTTGAAACATACTCTACCTTCCTTGTCGTTACATCTCGTGTTAACTTAGCAGTCATTTTGAATCTCTTGGGGTTTGGAGGGAAGTGACAAGTGACTGATAAGCTATGACAAGTGATTAACGCTGTGATCGAGCTATGGATGCTGATGCATCAGGGCTCTTAAGGGGGATGAATTTATAACGACCCCTGGTTGAGGGGTTGAGGTTATTTTATCTCTGACGTGCCCTTCACTAGGGATGTTCTTCCTGATGACAGTGTGTATTACAAGGGTTTATTTATCACATCTGTATGGGAGAGTTGCACATTACCACAGCTTTTTCCATTAGTTATTTCCCATAGTGTAAACACGGCGCCACGGTTGCTCAAAAAGTAACGCCTCCATGCGTACTAGCTTCACATTTGGTGCTCTGTCGCGAGTAGAGAAAAGTTGCCACGTTTTTTGTATGAGAAACACTAGTGTTTCAAGTACTTTTGATCTCTTTTCGTCTTTGAAATGCTAAATATATTGTATCAACAGGTTTCAAGAAGGAATATGCAGTGGAACAATTTTTTTGGCGAATAAGAGAGAATTTTAGATGAAGTTTGCTTAGCTCAAACATATCGGATGTTAAAAACAATGGATTCTAACGGTGGATACATCTATAACATTTAATATTTTTTATACAAAGTATTTCCATCTTTAATACAGTAAATCCCCATTAGCTTTGATGAGTGAACTAAAGCTCTCATGATTATAATTGTATTAATTAACATATATTTAAATTATTGCACGGGAAATTTTAACCAGAAACAATTTAGATGGAAAACATTGAGCACAATCGTCTGAATCCGGCAGAAGTAGCGTTGAGAAAATATTCCCGCAACTTAGAGACGCTAAACTAAAGAATCTTGTCTGCTCGTTTACAAGCGAAACTTTCGATAAGGAAACAGGAAATCAGCCATATAAATGATAATAATTATTATTTTACACGGCGAAGATAAGAACGCGAGGTCCCCTCTTCCACTTTTCATTTGGCGCTAAAGCCTGGGGTGAGCCTTGGCCTGCTGCGGGGACTCTGCTTCCTCCATCTCTAAGTACATCTTGCTATTTCATTGATAGAGGGTAGTGTTACTTTTTTTAATGGTATTTAACTCCCTTTTTTACTACTGAGGCATCACAGGTGGTGACACTGATGATACATGCAATGAAATGATAAATTGGGAAAGAATTTTTTTAAGGAAGGAAACGTTCCAGGCCTAAGTTTAGGGTATCTATCCGGCCGGATTTTGCCATTTATGAGGACTGAGGAAAATCTGGGGAAAAAATTAGTCAGAGAGGACGGTCCTGGTGGGATTCAAGCACCAGACCTCACGCTCAGAGTCCGCTCCTTAACGACCTCGGCGGTTTTGTTGTATGCTATTACTCGTCAATTGCACGCTGGTTCTGTAGAAACGTAATGCATAAATCCTGAAAATTGAACAGGCAGACAATAGTTGCTATATCTGAAAGAGCTTGATTAAGACCCCTCTACAACCTCTTAAATTATTGCGGCGTAGTTAAGTAACACTCTGTATATACATATTGATGGCAACAGATATTACTCCTGTGTGTGTTAGGGGAAAAAATGCAGAATCGCTCAAATATATAGACAAAATGTTCATATATAAACTGAAATTTCTATTTTTGTCCTTCTGTTATGCTATATAAAGAGTACTGCAGTAAACAATAGTATTGTATTCTTTTATGACTTAAGTTTGTACAAGGGAAGAAAACATATATCTCATAACTTAAAAAGTTAATAAAAATATTCTGGTGTAAATTTCTGCACCACTCTTTTAACGAGAAATACTATTTTAATAACGCAAGGAGGAAAATGCATTTGCCTTTGTTGTACAGATAGGAAATGGAAGAAGATTAATTATATACAACAACAATAATAATAATAATAATAATAATAATAATAATAATAATAATAATAATAATAATAATAATAATAATAATGCTTTTTCATTCAGGAACAATATTTTGTCTTATTTTTTAGTATGCAAATTGCCTTAAAAATGGGAGCTTATATGTTCAGAAGTTTGTAATGGATAGACCAGAACTAACTGGAAAAAAAAAGGTCCAATACTCTTTTTCCTCTCTCTCTCTCTCTCGTTCTTCCATAAATCGAACCATTTGAACGCAAGTTAACATTGCAGGTTTGGTGTCACTGAGCTAACGAAACGGGTGAACATTGGAGAAACAAGCACTTCCTTGGTATAATTTGCGGAAACTTGTATTGAAAGTAGATCAAAGGTAATTAGTAAAAAGTTCTAGACCGTCAGAGTTTGCGTGCGAGTAGTATTGTATTGTATTGTATTGTATTGTATTGCTGCAATGCGTGGAGGGGAGCGGGAGGAAGTGAAGGTATATTCTTATTATTATAGCACATGTAAAACTAATTAATGGAGCACAAGTCTAACATTTATAACTTTAATAATAAATACTAAACTATCACAATTTATGGTACTTTTCTGTTACGGTGCAGAACCGTATATTACTTAGCCCAACTCGCCATTGCTTGTTATTTTATTATAATGTTATGACATGACTGGTTTAAGGAATAAATTTAAAAAAATAGTCAATCTTAATCGCAATGTTTATTGTGCAATTTGATTTTATTGTGAATTACATAAATGATTCTTACTTTTAAAGAGCATTCAATGTTGGTCATGATATTTCAAACTTTTCTGATTAAAGCTTGGGCCAAATTAACTTTCAGATTCGAACCTATGTGTTTTATAGTAATAATAAAAAATAATAATTTTAATAATAATAATTATAAAATAATAATAATTAACAATACTAATAATTATAAAATAATAATAATTAACAATACTAATAATAATTATAAGATAATAATAATAATAATTATAAGATAATAATAATAATAATAATAATAATAATAATAATAATAATAATAAAGATTGACAGTTTATTCAACTAAATATATTTTCATATACATGGCATATAATATTTGAATGAGTTAAATATTATAAATCCTTATATTTTGCTTTCTACTCGTTCAGACTGAACTTCTTGAACTTTCAGTCTTACCACGGAGAATGATCGGCAAGGAAAAGCTGAAAAAGTTGTTAACATTTCAGTTTAATAAATTATATTATTTTTCTAGTAGTAGAATAGTCCGCATCAAGCCACCCTTATGAAGCTTTTCGTTGTAAGTTTATGACTTTTCCCGTTAGCCTCATTCTGACACATAAAATTGGCTCAGTGTTATCAGTTCGCTGCAAACGGAGACATTTAGGTGGGGGAGGGAAGAATTGATGGGGTGATGGGCTAAGGATGGCCAGCACTACTTTCGCTGCTAGAAGAGCCTTGGCCAAGAAGTAAAGACACGCAAAGACCATTTAAAATGAATTTTCTCTCATAATAGAGAATATAAATCTCAGATTTGCTACCATGCAAATGGAGGCTTACCTAATTTTAAGTTATTACATTTTGTAATTGCAATTTACGTTTTACCATAGACAAATACGGGAGACATTCAAAACGTTTTGCAGGTATGAATGAGTGTTTAACGTCCGCTTTTGTTACAGAGGCACCACAGGCGATGGACACTAATGATACATGAGATGAGATGAAATATTGCGAAAGTAGTATTTTTAAGGAAGGAATCGTTACAGGGGCGGTTCGAATCCCGCCGGACCGTCTCCTCCCTGACAGGTTTTTTCCAGGTTTTCCTCAGTCCTCATAAATAGCAAATTCCGGGGAGGTACCCTAAACTTAGGCCTGGAACGTTTCCTTCCTTAAAAAAATATTTTCCAATATATACTTTTTTTTCATGTATCATCAAGTTTCACCACTTGTGGTGCCTCGGTAGTAAAAGTGGGCGCTAAACACTAATCAAAAAAAATAAGGAATGATTCAATTAACTATGAACCAATCTTCGGCGTTTTGCCTATAGGCTAGAGCGGCATTCGTTACCGTTGCGGGTATCGTAGAGTGGCGCTGACACAACCATACTTCGATAGACGTACTAGGCAATGAAGCAGGCTTAAGCGTGTCGCAGGTATCTGTGCTCAACTAGGTGCTTGGGTAATTGCATCATATCTTTCTAATGAACATGCTAATGTTTATGAAAATATGTAACCAGCAGCTTTTTGCTAAGCAGCCTGTGACAATGTAATATTGAGCACATTCCTGATATGCACGACAGTGTTTTCATTATAAAGATACATAGCTTCCTTTATAAACAGTTAAGCTCTCCTTCCCATGCTACGGGATGTCAACCTGTTTATTTACCACATGCAGAGAACGTAAAGTTTCATAGTATAATGCACATCAAGTTGTACGCTAGCACGACTGTAGTTCTCTATGCAGTACAACATTATTTAGAGTAAATTTTATATTAAGTTTTATATTATTTAAAACATTTTAATATTGGGAGTTGAAGGTCATGTGCACAACGTTTTTAAAGCTATATATGCATATTCTATTCGTATAAGTAAACGTTTAAATACCTTTATCACCTTTTTTATTACTACATTAATTTATTAAATGTGAATATATAGCCAAAGAGAAATAACATTAATTTCATTTTTACAAACTTATAAACCGACCTACACATTTTTTTCTGAATGAAAACTGTTCATATTTTACCACTCGGAATCTCTCAAACCGGCCTTAGTTTTATTTTATCGAGTTACAGTTTTTCAGAAGTCTGTATTATAGAATATTTGATATTCTGAGAGATCTAAACAGGACAATAAATGGTTCACTTTGTAAATGGGACCGTAGGGTTAAATTAGACCTTTGGACCAACTGAAAATTGGCCACAGAGAAGCAATTTAGTTCCTGAAGAAAAAATATGTTAAGTATGAACCATTGGTTTCTCCTTCTAATGTCCATCCACCACTTCATATTAAGTAAGACCTGATGAAGCTATTTGTTACTGCTCTGAATAAGAACAGTGATTGTTTCAACTTTCTTGTTACAAAGTCCCCATAGAAAACTGAAGCTAAGATAGCAGCAGGTATTTTCGATGGATTCGTGAGCTTATGCAGGATGAGCTCTTTCCTCAGTCAATGTCCGAATTAGAAAAGTCAGCATGGTTGGCACATAAAAAAGTGACAGAAAACTTTAATGTCAGTAAGAAATCACAGAACTATAGTGAAATTTTGGAGGAAATGTTACATTTTAGAAATCTAGGGAACATTTTAGAAATCTAAGATGTAGAACATTTTCTCAACAACCTACTTAATTATTTCTCTGCGAATACTACACCAATGAGCGAAGAATAAGGTGATGGTTTTATAAAAGCATTAAAACGTTTTTTTTTTTTAAATAGTGTTTAACGCCCGTTTTTACTACTGAGGCACCACAGGCGGTGGACACAGATGATACATGACATGAAATGATAAATTTAGAAAGGTTTTTTTAAGGAAGAAAATGTGACAGGAGTAAATTTAGGGTACCTCCCCGGCATTTTCCAGTTAATGAGGACTGAGGAAACTCTGGAAAAAACCTATCAGAGAGGACGATCTTGGCGGGATTCGAACTCCAGACCTCCCGCTCACGAGTTCATGCCTTAACGATTTCGGCCATTCTTGGCGGTCATTAAAACAATGGAAACCACTATCAATGCCATTGGAGTGTGTTAATGATGGCTGATTACTGTTGGTGTTTGAAACGAGACATTAATGAAGGACATATCAGAGCTTGGAAAAAACTGGAAATTTCTTCTCCCTAATAGTGAAAAAAGTTTGGAAATTCATAATGATTACCAGATCTCTCTTTGTCAATATATTCATTAATATTTGAGTAAAAATGAAACCCATAAAAACATTTTTATCTTAGCCATATGTCTTAACTTAATGACATGTCATCAGTAATACCTACATTATTACATTTGATGTGATTTTGTTTAAATACCTAGATAGAGTAAAACCGAAAATATGTTTAAATCCAGGACATTCATATTATACAAATCTAGATGCAAAATGAAAAAGGCAAGAAAAAAGTATTTTTTTGTAGATCAATGTATTCGACTGTTTATCTAGGAGCATCAAACGTGGCCTACCTTTCAAGCATCAAAATGAAAGCTTTCACACAACTCCATTTACATTTAGAGAGGCTGGTAACACTTCAAACACATGCTAAGCTTGACCATTTCTTTGATTTGTGCAAGTTCCCTTGCTTCTCTTCCCTGCGTTTTGCAAACGTCACCCCATGATCTTGTCACCGTGGGGAAGGTCGATATCACTGAAGAGAGGAACAGCTTGACGTCATCATGTAGAAGCAAACTTATCAATTATAACCTCTCTGGGACCTTAAGCTTGAGCTCTATGTTACAACCTTAAGTCGCTGAGCTCAGAATTTTACGTAATAGAAATTTTGTCATCGATTGTTTTTGACACGAATATCCAACACTCATTCTATTGAGTAGCGAAAGTGCCGTTTATACTCACTAGCTCCAAATTCTTAGAGATAATGTGGACATTGCTTTCTGTGAGGAGAATGCTTGTCGACGGTAACTGCAACAGATATATTTCTAAAAGGTCCAGCTGAAACTAAGAAAACGTTTGACCTCTTATGATCCCAGAACGGTGTTAGTGGAATGTTTTTCTAAAAGTAATAAAAATAGTATTACGTTATTTATTTCCATACGCAACATCACAAGTAATTTCAATGTTTTTAATAAATCACTTGTAGTTTTTCTTGCTACAGGTATGGCAAAAAACTGTGAATGAATAAATATGTAAATATTATTTAATTAAATTCGTATTAAATATGTTATTAATGTTATTAAATAATATTAAATAATATTATGCTCTACTAATATTATTAATCCATTTTATTAATGCTTTTACGGAAGATTATCGAAATTATATGTATCTATTTATATATATATATATATATATATATATATAAATTAACAGTAATTATAAAAGTAGAAAAGGATAAAAAACACTAAGATAAAGTCACACTTGAGATCGCTATATTTCGAACTACTAGAGTTCTTCTATGGCAAGAAGACAAGTGACCAATGTCTTCTTGCCATAGAAGAACTCAACAAATTCGAAATATAGCGATCTCAAGTGTGACTTTATGTTAGTGTTTTATCCTTTTCTACTTTTAAAATTACTGTTAATTTGTTCCATTGTTCATAGTATTACTTTATTTTTATTTTTCTTTTATATTATGTGTGTGTGTGTGTGTGTGTGTGTGTGTGATGTTCCCCTAGAGTGGATCTAATTTAAAATTATTGTAAAACGTTCACTGTTAAAGATAAAATACAACACAAAGTTTTTTTAGTAGTGCTTAACGCCCGTTTTTACTACTGAGGTACCACAGGCGGTTGTCACTGATGGTACATGAAATGGAATGATAAATTACGGAAGGATATATTTTCTTTTTAAGGAAGGAAACATTCCAGATCTAAGTTTAGGGTAACTCCCCGGCATTTGCCATTTATGAGGTTTGAGGAAAACCTGGACGAAACTTCAGTCAGGGAGTACGGTCCTGGCGGGATTCGAACTCCAGACCTCGCGCTCACGAGTCCGCATCTTAACGACCTCGGCCGTTTGTGGCGGTACACAAAGTGTCATCTGAAAGAAAAATTCACAAGGCTTTCGATCACAGAATATTTTACATTTTATTGAAACAAATCACATCTCTATGTGTGCCCCAGCAGTTACAGTAACGACATCAAGGCCGTAAATAATTTCGTGTCATGTTCGTTACAACATGTCTTGGGTCACATTGGCGGTGGCTGTGTGCTCCCTAAGTTCCAGAAGATCTCGGAATGGAGTGACATAAGTCTTATCTTTTATGTACCCCCAAAGGAAAGCAATCCAAGGGGGTAAAATCAGGGGACCTTGGGGGCCATGTGATCGGTCCTTCTCTACCAATCCAATCACCAGGAAAAGTCTCGTCCAGGGACTGCGAACATTTCTGTACAAATGGGGTGGGGCGCCATCTTGCTTAAAATAGACATCAGGCTGTAAGGTTGGAGTTGAGGTAAAAAGAACTGTTCCAACATGTCTAGGTACATGATGCTAGTGAGTTATAATTCCATGAAGAAGAATGGTCCAATTTCGTTTATGACTCCATCGCTACCTCACATTTTGTTGGTAATTGGAAACATAACAAAATTTGATCAGTTTCCTTTCAGATGACATTTTCTGTATCTTTATATATCTCCATCCATCCATCCATCCATCCAGCCATCCATCCATCCATCCATCCATCCATCCACCCATCCACCCACCCACCCATCCACCCATCCACCCTTCAAATCGGTCTAATTTCAAATTATTATAAAACGAGCATATTGCAAATTACTGGTTTGCAATATCCTCGCGGTATAGCTCATAATGCTGTGCCCAAAATTAATGTCTGCTGTGGTTAATGAAAGAGCATGTGATAGGTCTTTTGTTGCTGAACTTACATTTTTTATATATGTTCAACGCCCGTTTTTACTACTGAGGCACCACAGGTGATGAGTACTGATGATACATGAAATGATATATTGGGAAAGGATTTTTTTTTTAAGGAAGGAAACGTTCCAGGCCTAAGTTTCAGCTATCTCTCCGGCATTAGCCATTGATGAGTATTGACGAAAACTTAGAAAATACATTAAGAGGTTAAAGTCATTTCTTTTATTGGTGTTTTAACCGGGATACGTTGTTTATTGTGCATTGCTTTGGGAGTAGTATGAAATATGTCATATGTCATATGCTGGCTCGACTTTTTATATTCTTAAAGAAACAATTCAGTTATTCGTTTACAGACGATCAGCGACAGATAAATAAATCAGGAATGAAATAGAGAGGAATTTCGTTTTTATTATAAACGCAATGAAATTCGAACATTTGAAAATGTATTTCAGATACAATTATAGTTAAATAATATTCGCAAAAAATACATATTTTGCGTTAATGTTAATTATATCTGAATTTATTAACTACTGGGTTATGCTGCATTTAATATTTCAAACGTTCCGCTATAAGGAAAAAAAAATACCATTCCCATTACTGTTTAAATAATTAGTTTGAAAAAACATTTAATTAAGATAAACGTTTTTAAATAATCGTATCTTTAAAAACAATAATATTGGAAAATGAAATTACGCTGTTGTTTTTGGAACATCCATTTTTTATAGAACATTAAAATGAATTTTAAACAAAGTGTCTTATATTTTATCTCGTTGTTATAATATTATGAGTTTAACAAAAACTTCTGTCGGTTTCATAACAGCTATTTCAAAGCATCATATTCTGAACAAATAGTATCTTTAATATTAAATGTATTTACCATCTCTACTGAGCACTTTCTGCTAATGTGAGGAAAGAATATGAATTCTATTGTGATAAAACGTCTTAGCGCGGGAAGCAAAATGTTTAATCTATGCAGTTTCCAGTTTGGCAAAAACTCGGAATTGTTGTCCTCGGAGATAAACGATGAAAAGAAAATAGGCATGCGTGGAAAATATGTTGGTGCACTAGAGTTTCCGAACCAAGATGAATATTGGCTTCATGGACCATCTTAGCTGTAGCTGGTTTTGCATTATAGCACGGAATGTAACAAAAAGGTATGTCAAAACTTTGAGGAAACATTCCTTGCATATGGAGGATAAAAATATAATATGAACATGGGCCCGGAATTGCTTTATTTCCTTTTTAGAGGAAACATTCCTTGCATATGGAGGATAAAAATATAATATGAACATGGGCCCGGAATTGCTTTATTTCCTTTTTAGAGTCATTTTTCTACACCTAAACCACATAGCAGAATATTCAAAAACAGAACTCTGAGAAACAGAAAACTATTTGAAATGTTCAAAATGTCCCCGTTAGCACGGATACATACATCAACCAGCCGTGACATAGACTTCCTGATGCGCTGATTTATCGCTGGAGCATCTAGTATTATCGGCAACATTGGAATACGAGCACGAAGACTGTACGCATTCACCTAATTCATAGATCGTATGAGCTAGCTCCACATTTGAATACCCCATTTTACTGTAAAGGGTACGAGTTGCGTAGACACACAGAACTGACACTACATGCTCGGTGCTACGTCAAGCAATGAAGGGATAGCTTGACAACCGGGCTACGTGGTACATAATCACAATAACGCTGAACCTAGGAACTAAGAGTAGTTACAACACCCTCAGGAATGTTTCTCCAAAGATTTTATGTACGTTTTTGTTACATTCTGTTCACCTTTGCGATTCACGAATTATTTTTAAACTTTTCGTGTACACTTTCCAACTGATTAGAGTACACAATGACGTTGACAATTACTGCAGGTTGGCAGCAGTTCAAGATGAGTGCTACTCCGCACAGTACACAGAACACAATTCTCTTTTGATAAATATTCCATACAAAGGGCAAAGATCTTCAAATGTACAATGCAATCTCTCTGCTCAGAGCTGACTTTAAAATCTGAAGCGGTTTTTATGTGGATGTTGATGATGTTGTTGGATGTATCTGAGGGTCCCACTTCATACCCGGGTCGTCAGGGGCCCAAATTCGCCTTTCTTGTCTTAGTGGTCACGGAAGGAGGAGGATGGAAGGGGATGGTTCAAATCATACAATTTGCTGCATTGGACGCATTGAGATGTTTAATCACACGACACTTTGTTATCAGCCACCTGGTTCGTTACCTCTATAACTTTAATGCTGCGAACTACATATGTTGCTTGAAATTGCATCTGTGTGCCTCTTGTCTGCTGTCTTTGGTAACGCGTTGTTGGTAATTAGTTTGTCTACTGCCTCTGGTAAAGCGATGTTGGTAATTAAAGCGTCTATTGCCTCTGGGACTCCCATCTGGTAAAACGATGTTAGCAATCAAGACGTGGTTTTGTAAAGTTGTTTCCCCCTATACACCAAATTCAAAACGTCGCCATGTGGTTGCAAGAGCTCACAGGGGTCGCAGCGTAGCGCCCACTGATGCCTGAGCCTTTAAAATATTTAAATGCTATTGGTGAGCTCTTGAGCTCTCAAAAGCGTTTACTTTAAATACAACAGCTCTTTGGGGAGCTCATGATTATACGATAGAATGACGTCATCGCCAACACCTGTTCCCCTTCTGCCTTTTAACGCATTACGAAGCATATCCAGCAATTAAGATATAAAGAACATATTGTTCGGACATCTACATGCACTTATCTTTTGTCACAATAGAGAGACCCATTGCTCTAGCCATTACCAGTAGAAGAGGGAACAAAAGATTACAAAAGGCAACCTTTTCCCCATTATCATAGAGATATACGTCCAGGCAGCCATGACTACATTTTCGTGATAAATGAGAGGTTACTGTTTGTTGCTATAGGGTACATAATATTTAATAATTATTACTATTTAAATTCATTCACTCTTGGGCATGCGTAAGTGTGAGGACCTGTCGCAAATCACACTTGATATTTATTTGGTGCATTAACTCCTGCTTATACGTATACAGAAGTGCTGACATTACAGATTGTTGGAGCGTGCTCAATCTTGCACATGTTGCTATCTCAATTTATAGGTAGGAAAACGTGCACTTACTTATCACAAATACCTCTTGTTCATTTTCACAGTGAGCTAAATTCAATTTTTCTAATGTATTGTGGGTATCTTATTGTGGTCATTCATTTTGAAAAATTGATTTTTCTTGTACCAAGGATTATATATTTATCTATTATTTGAAAAGTACTACACCTCTTTAAATATAAGTTCTGCGGGAATATACTGACTTGATGGACAAAATTAAACTATATCTTCCCGAAAAACAATAGACGTCTCTGTTATTTCATATACATGGTCACCATGATAGAATTGTTTGTATTGGAAATATTCTCAGAGGTAGTAAACTAAATGTTTGTTTCTTCTTTGTCTAAGCTGCTTCCCTTTCCAAAAACAGTTTGAGAGAAAGCTTTCGCCAGACAACTAAAACTTGTGATTCAAACGTGTGTAGTGAGAAGTAGTTTTGCTTTGGTTATCATCTAGTAATTGCACTACATTGGAATTATAAATGAGTACCTGACATCATTATAATTAAATATCGTTGCCCACCTCAATGTTTGCACTAAAGAAGTTCATCGCATGAGTTAATCACAGACAGGAGTGTGGGAATATTTAGAAGCAATGTAACGGTACTGGTGGATATTCCACGCTCAGTTAAAAAATTGGCATATTCTTGGCTATTTATGCAGTTATGAAATGTCTTTCAAGAGATCACTTGCATTACTAGAGATGTATTTATTGCTCATAGCGGTTGTACTTTGAAAAGTGCGAAAAATGTACACTCAGTAATCGAGCTATTAAGTTTATAGGAAGATTGCTTCCTATGCCCATCCCTAACTCAGTGCTCGTTTATCTAAAATGTTTATATTTATTTCACATTTGAAGACCGATGCATTTCTCTTAGCGATGCTGTAGTATTTCTACAGCTTCCTGTTCAACCTGTGCAAACCACTGGCTTAAGGGGTTGTCTGTCTCTCTAAAATTCTCTTTCAGTGTTTGGAACATGGCAAAGTAACTGAGAACAAACAGGATGATTCATCAATCGCAGTTATTGCAACACATAACTTGAAGAAAGAGCGAAACTTTCTGCGACATTTCACTTTGATTACCGTAAAATTGGAAATGGTATTGTTTAATAATCTCTGTAAATAATCCACCAGGGCAACGCCTTTGCACCCCAAATAGCAGACAATTTGATTTCGCTAGAAATGCAATCTGAATGGGGGATAGATCAAAACAGGAGTCAAACTCACCAGTCAGGGCCTCGCAAGTTCAGATAGGGGCATGGCGGATGATTAATCACCGGCGAAAATGCTTCAACTGTGAGAATTTGCTGCATCTGTGAGAAGGGGGGATACTGGCTGAATGTAAAGGGAAAAGTACCTACCGCTGATAACAGAGAATAGAGTAAAGAAAGGAAATTGGGTGATTACAGCTATGCGTGAAACTGCTTTTATTTTTATTTTTTCTTTGTTTATATATAAATAGTCGCGACGTAATAAATGCCTCACTCTGTATATACATTTTCCTCTGAAAACAAGGGGAACATCAAAAAATGCTTCAGACAAAATCTGAAATACTCTTAAGCGGATATAAGATAGTGACCTTAACTCGTTCTTGAAATGTCATCAATGTCGTTTCAAGGTTAAATTGATGTTTCAAATGGAATGAAGTATTTTCTTTTCCGGGAATGGAAAGAGCATTCAATTTTCAGTATAAAAATTCTAGTACATCTATTAGTTAGGGGGTGATAGATGATGTGATCTTGGACAAATAAGATAGGACATTTTACCACGTACTTTCACTGTACTGGCATCAATTTACGTATGTTGGAAACGTTACCATTTTGAATTTGTAGTCAGCCGTTAGCAAAATTCAACACGCTTCTGAAAATCATCCCCTTGAAGGGCTTGAGTAGGCTAATGTGATATGATGATATTTGTGACGTTTAGTCTTTCTCCTTTGAGAGATTCTTGAATCACGTTACAGTTAACGGGAATTTTGGTGAGTGTTAGAGGCAACTGCAGCTAATGTAATTTTTGAATTTCCCTCATAGCACTTCTCATTCGATGGAGTTTTCTTGGTGCAAAACCTCCCATTTCCGAGAGTAAGTTTGCCAGTCGTAGAAAATTTCTAACAGATGGCTGCCTCCTTTCAGGATATCGATCTCCATATAAGTTGCAAGCTGCTCTAGCGTTCTTATGAGCTTTGCCATAAATGTAAATATATCGATCCTCTCGTTGATCATGTATCGAACATCCATAATTGAAAACGAAGTGGAAGTGAATGAGATTAATGCTCTATAAGGTTTGAATTGGCAATGATGAACACTCGTTTGTGTACCGATGTCAACAAATGAGCATCTGCGTATAAACAAACGAGTTTCCTTCATAGCAACAACAAAACAAAAGAGAGAAGTGAAAGTGAGTGAGAAACATTTGCTGTCTTATTTGTCCAATATCTCATCACCTATCACCCCTAGTTTATAGCTGTCTAGATGTACTAGAACTGTTATACTGAAAATTGAATGCTCTTTCCATTCCCGGAAAAGAAAATACACCATTCTATTTGAAAAAGTAAATTTAACCTTGAAATGACATTGGGAATGCCATTGAGAGTTAAGGTCCCCTAACTTATGTCCCCCTAAGAGCACTTCAAAGTTTGTCTGAAGCAATTTTTTTATTTTCTCCTTCGTTTCGGAGGAAAATGGCTGCGATACTATAAATGTCGCACCCTGTGTGTGTGTTTTATACTTGTACTTTAGCAAATGATATGTATAACAAGTTAATGTATTGTATTAAATAAACAGACAAACACACTTAGTGTACTACAAAAGCAGGTACAGCCGTTTGGACTTTTTTTTTTTTTTGAGAAGTGTTTAACGCCCGTTTTTACTACTGAGGCACCACAGGCGGTGAACATTGATGATGCATGAGATGAAATGTCATATTAGGAAAGGATTTTTTTAAGGAAGAAAACATTCCAGGTTTAGGGTACCTCCTGGCATTTATCATTTATGAGGACTAAGGAAAACCTGGAAAAAACCTCAGTCAAAATGGCAGGATTCGAACCCCAGACCTCCCGCTCACGAGTCCGCGCCTTAACGACCTCGGCCTCGTTTGGACCCGTGCACCTGTTGAACCGTTATTGTAACTGTGCCACTGGAATAAATGCACGCCCCCTCCTCCTACTACTATTACATATTTCGGAGACTTCAAATGCTATTTCGTGGAATATTTAATCTTTTAAACTCTGTTTAATTACATCGGTGAGAGATATGTTTAGAAATGTTTGCATGCTAAATATTTCTTCTTTAGCACGTAATAAAATAGTTCAAATCTTTATCAATAGTAAAAGTGCGTCGCTGACTTACGGACGTCATCTTTAAAGAGCGCGATATCTTCTTCGCCTTGCCATCTTCCTCTGTTATTGCCCTAATAGAACTGGCAATATCTAACAGTACTCCGCTACTGCACTTGGAGTTGTCCCATAACCCTGGAGGCCTTGCTTAAAGCACATAAAGGAATGAATGGTGTAATAGGTTTTATTATCATTTCAAAAACAGTGCAGCGTATTACCCTAACAATAGCCAACTCTTTTAAAATCACTGACATTAACATTCAGACTCTCAACAAAGGCCAGAAATCACTTTAATAAGAAAGACTAAAAATATTTCCCTAATAAAGGGGGGTCACTATATAATTAATGGACCGAGGTCAACATTTTCCCCCCATTATCAATTAAACAAATTCACAGGTCATATACATTAATAAGCAGTAATTAGTAATTAAACATTTATTTGTGGTGAAGGAAATTTTCAATACCGAAACGCAGTCCACATTTTTGACACGCCGGAAAATTTTTGATAGGTTACCCCACATTCAACAAACCAATAGGAATAATTTTTCTTCTTTCAAAATAGAAGCTTTCTTATACGGAATTATTACATATTTTTAAGTTGTTAATACCAGAATTTATGGTTGAAAGATTGGAAGCGGAACTATAAGGGACCTAATAATTCTATTTAGGGAAATATGAACTTAAATTTTTAAGACTCGCTGCACTAATGCATATTCTCATTCAAGGTAACACACAAAACGTCATAATTTTATATGTTTAGTATTTAAATCTCAAGTTATTCCATCTTTTTGTACTGTTTATTTTCACTAAAACTGGTGACTTAATTTTTCACAGAAATCCTTTGGATAAATCTATATTTTCCTATAAAACAAATAAAATTAAAAGAAATTCTTTATGTTTGTTAAGTTTTAGTGGCGGTTATACTATTAAAAAACACATACGATTACCGGTAACCGACCGTTATCGTCTTACGGAAAGTCCTAGGTTGTCAAATGATCACACAAAACTCTCGAGATAAATTTCTTCAGGTTCTGCAGGTCCTTGCATTGTTCCTTGGACATTGACAATTTTCCATTTTATTTCTAGACCCACACTCAAAGCAGGCAAAATTTACAGTTTCCTATCCGAGTAATTAAAATATTATATAACTTAAATCATACTACTAGATATAGTTTATTACTGTACATTTATTTAGGTTAGCGTTAAATGTTTGATAGAATGTACACATTAAAGAAAAGAGTGACAGTTGAATAACGACTAGCGGTTCGTTTAATGTTGCCATTCATCGGGATTCTCATTTTTCCCAAAATCGTCAATACCTATGAACCTTCATCAATTTTTGTATTATTCATGTAATCTTGTATTAGTTTTCAATTTACTCAGATGGTACTGCTATCTCAATAACTTGATTTTATCGGCGCTCATTGCCCCTTCTCCTGCAACCTTTTTGATATTAATAGTGGAAAGGATAAAACTTCATTTTTACAAATATCTGGAGAGCTTAGTGGCATATTTACATTAAGATCCTCGGTAACTTAAAAAAATCATAATAATTAAGATATTATTTATAATATATGAATTAAAATTACTTTTGTGTAGCAAGGTATGAGGTAAAAAAGCAATTAAATGTTTTTAGGCATGGCTTAACCTCTAAACTATAAAGATTGGTGATATTTGGAGAACTTTCTGTCAGCAACCATAACCAAAAACCATAAGTATTAATTAGCGTAAAATTCTAAAACCTTTATCATGGATATTTTTAACCGAACTATAAGTAGGGACGACGTTGTGTGAACTGCATAAATAAAAGCGGAAATAATAATTAATACCATATTCATTAAGTTTGCATTTATTCCTTCAAAACAAACAAAAATATACTTTTCCCATGGAAAGTTTAAGGGAGGAATGCACGGCGGTATCGGACCATACTCGGATGTTATGCACGTAAAGCTGTACAACTAACAATGCCCCTTGTAGACATCGCAGAAGACTTTTCAGAGTGAACTCCTAGAGTGTCTTGGGGCTACAAAGAGCAGAGAGATTAGACTTTAGCCCTGCCAATTAGTTCCAGCGATGCGTCGAGAGGCAGTATTATCTACTACCACCAGAGAATTTTTCACCAAATAATATGTAGGTAGTGAAAGCGCCAGAGGAAACGTGAATAGTGACGAAGCAGTAAGTCGAGCGCATGAAAGGCATATGTTAGAATTCCAAACTCCATAATATCCGAAGAAAATTTCATTATTGCCCTTCCATTGACGCAAGACAGAAAATAAATTAAGTTGAGTGATATTAACCCCATGGTGAATAGGTTGCCTGGGATGAAAACAGCTTTGTTTGAAAGAAGGACAAGTTTCATGTACAGGCATTTCTATGGAACCACTTTCGTTGCAGCAGCGTAAGAGGTGCTTTCTAGCATGCTTACAGAATGATCCGTCAGCTGAAAATGTACTGCAAGATTGAAGTCGAGGAACAGTACGATTTATATGGGCAAAACATCTCGATTGCTTGGAGATTGATCGTAAAATTTCGACTGTGTATGGGCCAAATGCGATGTCACGTCCAGCCATAAAGAAATGGTGCCAACATTTGGACAATGCTGCAGAGAAGTGTCTTTCTGATCGGCAAGAAAGAGACCAAAAATGTCAAGCACAGAAGACATTGTGCTGCAGGCTGATGCAATGATTCTCAGCAATGCAGAGTGATTATCGCAGAAATTACATGGGAGTTGGGGTATCTCAGTTTCATCGTCAAGAGGTCACATACAGCACATCTCTATCATCACGGAATCGAAAAATTAGTGAAACGTCCATACAAGTGTTTACAGAGATTGAGTGATTATGTTGGAGAGTAGTGCGGTATATCTGTGTCGTGTCGTATTTTACTGCCTTCATCAATAAATGTTTCTTGTTCCGGAAAAATCTGGCGCAACTTGCTCTCTGAATGTCCCTTGTGAATTGACGTAGGCATGCATAATATTTGTGTTGCTAATTTCAGAATACATGCTTTCAGACCAAAAAATACAAGCAAATTCAAGAAAGTCAACAAACAACATAAAATATAGGATGGTAATTGCAAAATGGATTGAACTATTCTCCATCCTAAGAACAGCAACTTCAAACACGTTTAGCCATGTACATTTGTTGTAAACGTAAGTGCTCTATTTAACTACAATGCCCCCCCTCTCTCTTGTTCTCCAAATATTCAGCAGTCATAAGAAACGAAGTTCGAGCTGCATGAGCTTCAGCTACATCTTGCTAGAACACATACTAAACATATTCCTCTGCAGTAAACTGAGGAGAAAGAATTGGTTAGCATTAATGGTTTCATGACGGAAAAGTTCAATGTTATTTTGGGTTTACGGCACACCGTACACGGACCCACGGCTGGCCTCGGTCGTTAAGGCGCGGACTCGTGAGCGGGAGGTCTAGTTTCGAATACCGCCAGGATCGTACTCCCTGACAGGTTTTTCTCAGTCCTCATAAATGGCAACTGCCAGGGAGGTATCCTAAGCATAGGCCTGGAACGTTTTCTTCCTTAAAAAAATCCTTTCCCATTTCGTGTATTATCATGTGATGCCTCCGTAGTAAACCGGGCATTAAACACCATCACCATTCAAAAAAAAAAAAAAAAAAAAAAAAAAAAAAAAAAAAAAAAAAAACCACCGTACACGGATTAAAGTTTGGTGCTGATCAGTATTGATTATTGAAAATGTTAACTCCGCCAGGCAAGTAGAACCTGCATCGTCACTGATTTTGAATTTGTTGACTATTTTATGAATTGCATACACAGAGCCCTCATTTGGAAGCGTGGCCTGCTTAACGAAGATTTGCTTGGCACCGGGAAGCCAGCGAAGTCAGATATTCTTAGCCCCTTAAATTCAAGCATATAAAATTCTCATTCAAATTATAACTACAATAACCACATACCTTCGTCATAGAATATCTTGTAAATAATGCCTTGTGCCACACATCTCTCACACCCTTTAAAAAAATTGCATTAAAACTATTAATTCTTGCTCTGAAATTGCAGCAATTACCGTTTTCATATGCCCAATAATTTTATAATCATTCACGGCACTCAAAACACCAATTTTTTTAGCCGTCAATGGCATTTCATATACAAGATCGGGGTTTTCTGCACTCCACTATCTACTGTTTTGTGTCGCCGAATGACCATATCAATAAAACCATGCTGCATCCGTAAATAAATAAATGCAAAATAAATAGAGCGACAATTAACATTATCCAACACCCGATTGCAGAAATTAACTCTACTCACATTGTAGCGTGGTGCAATTTCTGAGCTACAATTATCTTATAGGTTTTAATATTAAAAGTTCAATGACATCCAAGCTGTTGAGGTTTGCAAAATTTCTGTGTGAAATTTTCTCAGAGATTTATTTGCATTTCGTTCTAACTTATCTCATATGTATCGAGTTTTTACTCTGTAAGTAGACGGGGTTTACATTTGGTTTCTTATCAAAGACAAAAATAAAAATAAAAATAATAATAAAAATCTGAAATACTCCATCCCGGTACCTTGTTTCCTACACCGGGACGTGTATTGCAAACTCTTACACTTTATTTCTAAATTACCAAATTACATTCTTACATTATTATTTTCCAAATGACACTTACACCTAGGTTACAGCTAGAAATTTATTAAAATAATAAAAATTACAAATTTGATAAAAACAAAATTATTCTCCCTTCAACTGCTTCCTAATTGCTGGAAGTCAGCAATAGTCGAGTAACTGGAAACCAGCTACTACTTCTACTGCTTCCACTCAATCTTTAACTATAAATTATTAAACTACTATTCACCGGAATCCGGTAGAAAATGTACTGGTGACCAGGATATTTCTTACATACTTTTACTTTACTACTTATATGTATCTATTCCTGTCTATATATAGAACAATATATCATATATCTTTATTTTCCATATTATATCGTATCATCTTTCTATATGACATAATCTTTATTAATATATTGGTGTAAATTTCACATTTATACCTAGAAAACCAATTGCGAACATAGCTCAAATTATTTTGTAATTACCGAAGGCTTCTTTTTTTCTCTCTTGTTAGCCAATTTTTTCAACACTAATTATATTTCTTGTTTGCGAAAATAATTTACATTTATCAATGCAACATTTACCCTACCAATTCATTACTTTGACATGTTAACAATAGTAACAACAATAATAATAATATCAATAGTAGTATTAATTATAATCATAATAGTTATTATAAGAATTTTATTATATTTTACTTTGCTTCTTCTATATCTTAACTTTATTTTTTCTTTATCTTCTTCTTACACTTCACTCTTTCTCCATACCCTATTTCCACAATCACTTTACCTTCCTCTCATTCTACATACACAATTCTGTTTTATATCCTTTCGCTACTGCACTACACTTTACACTTCTCTATTGTCTTTACACACACATTATTACAAGTTTAAAACTATTCTTACAATTTTCACCATAACTCCACTTCACCCATATCTACTACACCATTACACTCCAATACATTATACCCCTCTCAGTCTTTATTATACTTCTCCTTCTTTCTAAGCAAGCTCCTCTAACTCCCATCCTCTGCATCTTCACTAAGGCCCCCAACAGCTCCTTCAGATCCTGTTTCTCCTGCTACCTCGTCTTAGTTCTTTCCCTCTTCATCTTCTTCTCACCGTACCTTCTTTCTTCTAATAGTAGGTTTGTCCATTATACAACTTCTTCTACCTCTTTCTCTCCATCACCATCACTTCCATTTTCTTTTTCTCCCTCTTCTTCTTCTAACGTGATTCGAATCAAGTTTTCATAGGGAATTGGGTAGTAAATTATTTTTCTGGTTGTCTATACTCAATATTCTTAATCATTCCGATTTTCTAACTTCCACTTCTTCCTCTTCTTCCCTTGCTATTTCTCTTCTTCTCCATCCTTTCTTCCCATGCTATTTCACTTATTTTATGGGCTAGGGTTTCACATATGTTTATATAATTATTTGTTCCTTAAAATATAGGCTACATGATGGCACTTAAATTCCTTCTTTCTGTAAGGCAAATGGAGGGAGGTACTCTAAACTTATCAAGAACAGATCACGTTTCCCTGAATCTGTTCACAAACTTACGAACCGCATCTGTATCAGACGCACGAACAGCAGGGAATCTGTGTATAAAAAATCGTCTCAGTTCTCTACATGAGTTTGTTGTCACATAGGAATGAAGATTCTGTATGTAAAGTGTAAGGGCTTTTTTTGGCCTTATAACAGCACCAACACTCTTTAGCACTGAAACACGTGGTCTCACAACGTTTCACACTCTGTACAACGCAAAGACTTGACGTCAATTGATTAACTGGCATAAGGAGAGGCGGGAAAGGGAAGGTAAACAGAATCTGTTAGAAACAGGTAGGCAAATCCCCGTACGGCTGGCCGCGCGTCCAAACGAAGGCTATGTATATCAGGGGGAGCAAACCCAGAAAGGATCTTCTAAAAGTCTCAACATAAATGAGAGGCTGGTTTGTTTTTTATGTATTCATAACAAATAAAATTCTTTGTTCCGTAACAAAGTTTTAACAATGACTCAAATAGTGCACATACAAAAGAAGTGCAACAATACGACGGTGAATGTGAGCTACTGGCCATGTAGTTGCATCACCACGAGAGCAACTCATGAACACATTTTTATAAATGTATAATACTGGTAATATTTTAATGCTAATAGCAATAATTTATGAAAAAGATTGTATGTAGTAATCCTTTTATCTTTTATATGTATGCAAAAGTTGCAGCAATTTCTACTTGTTTGAATTGGCTTGGCTTAATAGTTCACACCACTTAAGCTATTGTTACCTTCAAAGAAGAATCAACACATGTCAAAGTGTATCACACGGTGACATCTTTTATCTAACGCCACTTTTCAAAAAGCGGACGTTCAGAGTAACGTAAGTGGAAATTTGATTACATTGCGCACGATGGCTCCCATTTGTTTTGTTCGGATTGAATCACGTCCTTTGCTGCCCTAACACGAGTGCTCATGCTGTCCACCTGATTCAATTTGTTTCGCATTTTTCAAAGCCATTCTTTAATATGATTCGCCGGTACACAGTGTTTTTTTTCCACATCACTAATTACAAGCGGGGGCTACAATTTATCACATTACAGTCACCTGAAACTCCGCCTGTGGTGACTCGTCAAGGTAGTTGAAATAAACCCACAAAAACAAAAAATAAGCGCTTGCTAATTGGGTAACCGGGCCTGGAGGGCGGGAGAGTTTCGGATATTACTGTATTGATGTGACGTCATTTCCAGTCGCGCCAGTAGGTCCTTTTTTCACCGCAAACGGACAAACGGATGGATGGATGCACTGACAGATACTGCAAATGGCACCACAGAGAACGCCCCCCTTCCGGAAATTCCCTCCGCGGTTCTAGAGATCAACAAAATTCAGCCGCGGATTTTATGGCATTAAACACGACTTGTGTTTATGGGGAGCGAATGTTTAGTTAGGCGAAAACAGTCTGCCCCTTGTGTATTAACATGACATTCATTTATATGTTCCTGTTGATCCTACATCTATTTTTTGCTCTCGAAAAACAACTGGTAACTGGGTAAGTTTGGTTTAGCCATATTGCTGATAAAATTTCGTCATCATCATTAACTTTTTGGGTTGTTCTCTTTGCCTGTTCATTCGTTCAGGAGAATTCACCTTGGACGTCTGTTTCATAGAATTTGTTTATATTGTACAAGTTTTAAAAAAGCATGCGCAAGAGAAACAAATTAAAACATTTCATTTAAGGACTAAAATATACTATATATTTAAATAAATACGCTGACAGGACAAAGGTCATGAGATTGGTTTCTAATACTATGTAAGATACCCTCATGTTCGGCGAAATGAGCAAATCGACGTGGCATCCACTCGCCAAGTTGGTGAAAAATTTCTAGAGACTTCCCAAGCTTTTAGAGTAGCTGCCCGCAGCTTCCTGGTATTTATAAGTAAAGAATATTGGGCAAAAAGACGTTCTTTTTACCACTTCCATAAATGTCCTCAATTGGGTTTATACCGAACAACTAGGTGGCCACACCTTTTGAATTTCTCGAAATTCTCATCCATACAAGGACATTATAACAGCACCAACACTCTATAGCACTGACAGATCAGTCAATAGTAGCGGTTATGAAGCACTGTTTAGGAATTGGAATTTCACTTATTTTATGGCCTAGGGTTTCAAAGATGTTTATATGATTATTTGTTCCTTAAAATATAGGCTACATGATGGCCACTTAAATTCCTTCTTTCTGTAAGGCAAATGGAGGGAGGTACTCTAAACTTATCAAGAACAGATCACGTTTCCCTAAATCGTTCACAAGCTTACGAACCGTATCTGTATGAGACACACGAACAGCAGGGAATCTGTGTATAAATCATCGTCTCACTCCTCTATATGAGTTTGCTGTTACATAACAATGAAGATTCTGTATGTAAAGTGTAAGGGCTTTTTGGAGGTAAACAGAATCTGTTAGAAGCAGGGTTGTGAGACCACGTGTTTCTCCTGCTCCAAAATGATGGGAAAATATACTGGTACAATGGGCACTGTCACTTTCCCGCATCTCTGTATGCCAGTTAATCAATTGACGTGAAGTCTTTGTGCTGTATAGAATGTGAAAACAGATCAGATGCATCACAGATCTTCTTGATTATTGGAATTCACAGCCTCACGGATCCTGCGTCATGCCCAAATCCGACCATGAGCTCTAAGTAGCAGGTCTGACAATGCCACTGTTTCAATTCGTATATGGTACATTTTGGTACTGCATGAGCTCTATTTCCAGTGAAGGCTTTTAAAAGAGGTTCTGTGCTGAATCTTCTGCTCCCATATGCCATAGAAACTAACGGTCGCTTCATTGCGCGTCTGCATTCAATTCTGATGTAAGTTGAACCAACTCTTTGATTGGAAAGACATTTCTTACCAGGCATCGCTGGCGACGATCGTTAAGCCCCGCTGTCGACAGTGGTAATGCTTTCAATGAAGAATTTCGTTCAAGTAATGCTGAACGTCCGTACAACTTTGGAGATGGAATATAAATAAAAATCCTTCTGGAATCCCTAATCATACGCTTTTTCATTTCTTATAGACCTCAGTCGGGTTTGTGTTCACTTGAAGGAAACACACTGAGATCGATCTGTGCATTTGTAAACCATTGAAGGGCATACTATATCTGCACACTTACTCAAATAATGGATGGCCTCTTGTCGGAAACAAAAGACGACTTTGTACTTCCACACATAACAGAAGTCCAAGGCAGGCTCCTATAGGCGATGTTATTGCAGTACATTATATAATATCATAGTATTGACTTAAATCAAACTTCAGTTATACTTTGGTTTCTTCATGAAAACCATAGAAGTTTTCCACTTTATTCATTAAACCAAAATTGTAAAGATGCATTGTGTTTTCGAACATGAAAACACATTGAAAAGAACAGTATTGCTGTTACAACCTCAAAGTTCCTGAGTGGTTTAAGGAATTACTTAATAGATTATATGTATGAGGTCATGATGGTTCAAATCTCCACAATTTGTACACTTTATTATTATTATTATTATTATTATTATTATTATTATTATTATTATTATTATTATTATTATTATTTTATTATTACTATTGCACAACTGAGTAAATTTTTAAATATAAGAGGAAGTTTTAATGCTTGCTACTGTTTTTTTAAATATGATTAACGCCCGTTTTAACTACTGAGGCACCACAGGCGATGTACACTGATGATACATGAGATGAAATTATATATTGAGCAAGGACTTTTTTTAAGGAAGGAAATACCTTCCCGGCATTTGCCATTTATGAGGAGTGAGGAAAACCTGAAAAAAAAACCTCACTTAGGGAGGACGGTTCTGGCGGGAATCGAACTCCAGACCTCCCGCTCACGAGTCCGCACCTTAACGACCTCGGCCATCCGTGGCGGTGCTTGTTACTTTAAAAAGTATATTGCTGCCGTATGACCTTTCCACTGTGGCCTTTAAAAATAAACGTTGCGACACCATACTGTCTCTATTAAAAGTTAAAATAAATAAGTAAACTAATGCCGAGCCTAATATCCTTCATGCTCTAAACTCTATTTATTCTTCTGAACATTGGGTTTACTAGCCGAAGAAAATAATTTGGCCTTTCTGCAAGAGAATCCCAAGCGTCTTCAACCTTGCGCCATAGCTCGACAGACGTCCTAAGAGTTTTAGAAATGACTCTTCAGAAAGCAATTTGCATTTGTGTAAAATTTTAAGAGTGTAACAAACTAAACGTTTTGATATCCGAGGAACGATTTTCAGCAATATCTTAAACATTAATGAGCAAGAGTGAATCACCAGAATAAATATTTCCGAAAAATATGAGTCAATAATGCCCTGTTCTCAATAAACTGAAGGCCTTATCAATGTAGCCCATACAACAATTCAAACAACACATTGAAAAGGGCATTTCTAGCACAGATTTAAACAGTAACTATTGAATTCCATAAAATAAAATTAATACGACTAGAGTGTCAATGGGTTCATTTTACACGATTGTAGGCCAAGTTGTTTACGAAATATGTACGACTCTGACTTTCAGACTCTTTTTAGACATTTTACATTATCACTAGGCAAAAAAACCGTAGTCCTAGTCACATGAAACATGGAGTTGTCTGCTCCATTTATGCTTAGGTACTAGACTGGAAATGCACCGCACATTCTTGCCTACCCGACAATATGTTTACATTTTATTTACTTTACACGGAGTAGACGTGCTGGACGTGTTACAGAAGATATAATTATGTACTAATGCTGAAAAAGCCGACATGAACCTTGTGAGTGTGTGTGGGTGCGTGCGTGTGGAAAGAATGCCGTGCTGTGTTTGCTGAGAGATATCCAGATAGACATCCAGAATAAACTTCTACGTACTTTGACGTTTTAATCTTATCTAATTTTATTTTTTTACACCTATAATATAACTTTGTGGTAGAAATACAGTTTCTAATACCTTTTTTAAATAAATGTATGGAATATATTAATGAATCCTTGTCTCAATTCATTTCGGAGAAAACATTCGTTTGAGTAATATTCGCGGAAGCGTTTTAGATCATTCAACCTGTACAAATTAACAAGTTTTATGAGAAATTACCTTGCTTCCATTTATGACCTGGGTGTAGAAAAGTAAAGCGTAGCACATTTCAGGCAATAAATGTAAACGTACAGATATTAAAATGTACACTAAAAAAACGGAGTCAATATAAGGAGGAAATAGCGCTGTCTACGTGCTTAATATGGTTGTGGGTCATGGGCTATGAAAACATACGCTTATTAATGTTACAGGTTTCGGAAATTAAACTTCCTTGCACAGTTAAGGGAGATATCAGAACGAAGAGAACATAACGCACGCACACACGTTGAATCCCCACATTAGATGTTATAGATATTTGACTGCTGTTTTAACCAAAATAGTAAATTTTGAAAATCTCTCAAGCATATTTTGTATCTAATAATCAGATTTCTATTTCTGTGTCTACAGAATCGCTGTAAAATATTAACGAGGATAAAATATAACCGGACCTATTTTAATTTTATTGTCACATGAGCCCTTTTGTACCGTGTTAAGCTCAATGTGAAGATGCTGTACCTCTGTACAGCTGGTTGCCGAATGATACATGGGAATCAAACATTTGACCAGGTGTTACAACATTCAGTATGTTTTTTTAACTGAGCTTGGGATTCCCAGCAGATGAGCCGCGGCATGTTAGGTCGCCGCGAGATCAGCCAGGGGTGCAGGGAGATATTTCGGGAATGAACAAAAATATGCTAAGGACTATTTAATTCATATATATTAAATTATAGTATATCCATTACTGCATTTGTAATGATGAAGATGAATAAGAAGAATAAGACGAATTATTAGTTAGAATAAGTGTCATCTTCGGTGCCCAACTCGTGGATTAATAAGAAGAGACGACCACATAAATTCAACAGTTTTATTTTATGTACTTTCGGGAAATTTTCCTTGTTGGAAAAATAGTAATATCCTACATGAGGATCAAGACCGAAGTTATTAGAACATACGGAAAAAGAACACGCTGGCATATTGATCACGTGTAAAAATATATTCTACATTAATACAAATAATAACTAAGCTTCAATACGTTGAAAACACGGCAACAATGAAATCATTCCTACCATGCGAACTCCTAATACACACAAATCAAATCCAAAGCAAGAAATAGACTTGAGGACGATATGCGTGTTTCATTGTCATTGTCACTGCTAGGCCTGATATCAAACATTTGTGTTTTCAGCATCAATCACAAATCTCACACCCTTTAACGTCTTGCGCGTTCGACCGGTTACCGTTTTCCATTTAGCTCTGTGTAATTCTGGGGTTCATTGTTGACTGTTTATAACAGTTAAAGAATGATGTGATAACTCTATCTGCTCACTTCTGTACATAATAAATTGTCTGATACAGCTTTTAATTCCTGCATGTATGTATTGTAGCAGCTGACATAACAATGCGCTTCAAGTAAATTACCTTTTTTATGTTTATGTTTTCCTTGACAATATATTCTTGTAACACACTTATATATGAATAGTACTATGAAAGAAAGCTATAGATCTATTCCCATCTGAAGCACAGAGTGATCATATGAACATGCCAGGCGCTTGTACGAGGGTAGATCTATAACTTTCTGGCCTCGCCGATAAGGATTATCGCCTTTACAAAATGTATTTGTGTCATACCTTATCTGTTATGTAAATAATTGCAATTGAAACTTCAGCGGTGTTCAGTTGTCCAGATATAATTGCATAAAGAAGGCTAGGTGTAGAAGATTGTGACATGTTCAAAATGGAGTATCGAGCTATTATTAAGTTCTTGACAAAAGAAACACTTGAATGAAATTAAATTGGACGGTGCATATGGGGAAGCATCTCCCTCATATTCCATGGTAAAAAATGGGTCGAGAAAGCCTTGAAGACGAAGAGCGTGTAGGTCGGTCTTTGGGGATGCTCACCCTTGAAAACATTTTGTGGAAGGAGAATTTATACAAGACCGGCGGCTAAAAGTTACAGAAATAGTAGCAAGGTTGGATCTTTCTAAAACAACAGTCCTGCGATTTATTCATGAATATTTAAACATGAATAAGGTTAGTGCAAGATGGGTGCCTTGATTTCTTTCCTCAGTCCAAAAGCAGCAACATGTCATCTGATGTCAGGCATTTTTGAGCTCTGCCATGGCAACGAGAGAGAAATTGTGCAAACCATTGTTGCAGGAAATTAAACTAAGACCTGCTGCTATGATCCCTTGTCCAAAAGAGAATCATTGGAGTGGCATAAAACTGGCGAAGCACCGCCTCTAAAGACCAAGGTCATTCGGTCAACTAAGAAGATCATGCTCACAATCTTTTGGGACTGTGAAGGAATACTCTTCATTGACTTCAAGGAGAGGAACACCACAGTAAATGGGGAACACTATGCTGGCCTACTGCATAGACTACGAGCTTCCATCAAAGAGAAAAATTGTGGTGGTGTGCGCCTTCTTCACGACAACGCTCATGTTCACTCAGCTTTTGTTGCAAGGAAGCTGTGAAGAAATGTGGCTTCAAAGAGATCGACCATCCACCCTACAGTCCAGATCTAGCTCCCTATGAATATTTTCTCTTTTCAAAACTCAAGAAATTACTTCGAGAAATGGATTTTAAGTCTGACGAAGAAGTGATGGATGCTATTTAAGTCCATTTTACAGACAAGACTTTTGGCTATGGGGGGGATTAGAATGTTACTTTAAAGACATAAGAAGTGTATTGTAATAAAGGGTAACTATATTGAAAAGTTAAATATAGTTTTTGTCTTTATCGCACCTAGAAAAGGTTAGACCAGAAACTTATGCATCTATCCTCGTATATGCAATAGTGTATTTTTGCATTTATGATAAGTTAGTCGTTGTTCTAAAGGAATGGTATTTGTCACGATACAACTTTTTCATATTTAGAAGATTATAACTGCATCAAACAGTATGCAAGAAGCCCTGGACATCATAGAATGGGATGAACCTATAGGAAATATTGACAGCATTTTATAGAGCTAACATCTACTCTGATGAAGATTCAGGTAAAGAGAATGATTGTGATGCTCTTGATAATCTTACAAGGTACCAGCATTCTAGCAAATCAGAAATTGTCCTCACCAACAGTGAATGTGTAGGAGGTGTAAGGGATAATTTTGTATGAGAAAATTTTGTAGTTCTTCTACCTCAGAAGAAGAGCAAAAATATGAAGAAAAGATTCGCGTGGGGTAAGAATGACATCGAAGGTCAGTTGGTATATTTCCAGAAGCCAATTAGTCATTGTTGTTTAACAAAACTCCCCTCGAGTGCTTTAAATGCATGTTTTATGATGAAATTGTTCCATTTATCATAGAAGAATCCAGGAAATACGCAGTGTCCAACAATTGTGATGATCCTGAAATATCAACAGAGAAATGTTACACTCTATACTTATTTTACCCGGCTACAACAGTGTCCCTAGTAAAATATCATACTAAGAAGCCTCAAGTCTTCTGAGGAAATAGTTTGGATTAAGAAGTATTTGAGGAAAGATTCCGTTGAGATTATATTTGAGTTGTTTGTAAATGTCATTAGAACAGATCGCCTCCTGGAAATCTGTTGGTTCACTGTGCAGACAACACTCCACCTGATATCAATGACAAGTTGTGGAAATTGCTGTCATTTATGAATATGCTGAAAAAAAGATTCATTACCCATTCAGGCCAGAGCAGAACATTAATTTTGACTAGTGGATGGCGGAATATTTTGCAAGACACAGCTGCAAAAATATTTTCCGTGGAAAACCTATTTGTTTCTGGTGTCTGAACACTCCTCAGGCTATTTGATAAAATTTGACGTTTATCAAGGCAAAAATCCTCATGGCAATGCGGAATATGAGGAACGCTTCGAAAAATGTGCTGCTCCGATGTGCAGATACTTAAGGAGCTCCCTAAAAATATGTTTCACTTACCCTTCAGAGTATATTTTGACAATATTTTTACAGGAATGAGCTGTTGACTCATCTGAAAGCGTGTGGATATGGCGCTACAGGAACAATTAGGGAAGAAATAGTGGTGGTCTGTTCACATGGCTTTTAGATGTATCGGCTCACAATTGCTGGTTACTTCTAAGGAAGTCTGAGAACTATCTCGCATCTCGATTTTCGCCGGCATATTGTGCAGGCATACCTAAAGAAGTACAGAAATGCACCATTAGGAAGAGACCGTCCCATACAGCATGCAGCATAGCAGCGTTAGTGACAATATTCGTGTTGGTGGAATGAACCATCTCGTGGCACTCTGCAATCGACGACGTTGCGCTGGGAAAGAATGCATTGGCACCGTTCTCACAGAGAGCAAAAAATGCAATGTTGCACTCTGCATTCCGTGTTTTGTTCAGTTCCACACCATGTAAGACAATTCACTTTCTGGACTTAGGACTAATACATTGTTTCAATGGCATTATATCTGTGTTTTCATGTGTTTAGTATTGCTAATTCACTTTAAAATTAGCAATTTATTGCATTACTGAAGCGACACTGTAATTTTAGCTTTATTAGTGACACATTGTCAATGTATAGTAAAATACTTACAGAAGCGCCTAGCGTGATCATACAGACAAGGTCCCTGCTGACGAAAT
Source organism: Metallyticus violacea (assembly GCA_030762175.1). Lineage (NCBI taxonomy): Eukaryota > Metazoa > Arthropoda > Insecta > Mantodea > Metallyticidae > Metallyticus > Metallyticus violacea. Next base: position 20,581,829 of record CM060843.1, on the reverse strand, counting down.
GATTAGTTGTAGTGACTTAATACTTCGTGTTTATGTTCTAGAAAGTTATTAGAAATGCTGATATAAAATACAAACTATTTCAAAAATACAAACAATTTTGACATTAAAGGGTTAATAAGACAAAAATAGTTTTAATGATTTACAATTTCATCGTAGTCCTCTATTTTTAAACGGTATTTGTTTAATTTAATAATTGATAACCGGTGTATATTAAACATTTGTGCAGTATACTTTGTCCAACGGCAGGTCATAAATTGTATATTATTAGAAACGAATTATTTTTTTTTCATGTTTGTTATGGGGTATTTACTTAAACATAATTAACACATTATAAATATATATTACAATGAAAATAAATAATTTTACATACTTTTAAAAACATTAATAGGGGTGTCCCAATTTTCTAATCTCATTCTCAAGGGTGCCGCTAACGTAAAAATGTTGCGTGTATTTAAATCTTACCCCAGGTTTTACGGCAACTTTGATGTTTAGTGGTTGCAATGTAAAGAAGAATAAAACGAGTAAAAAGTTATTTTATCAATGTTATGTGCTTTTCTGTTCATTAACAGCTCAATCAATATTATGAAGAGACTTGCAGATGAATCTTCTTATGGCAAAATCTTAGAACAAGTGTCGGAATACATTTTTATGTAAAATATCACATAGGAATGAAATCGATTTAATAAAATTAACAAATTCCCATATATGAATATATATATATATATATATATATATATATATACAGGAGTAACAAATGGAACATTCCAAAATAAAACAAGACCGGACTCTATATTCAAATTGCACAAGACTGGAAATTCACGGATTTGAGATGTGGACGTTGAGTAATAGAATACAAGCTTCCGAAATCATATTCCTTAGAGCGATAGCAGGTTATGCAAAGAAAAGTATGAACTGGAATAAAGACATTCAAAAATAATTTTAAACGAAAGAGTTAATAACATTTAAATACTACAGAGAAAATTGCAGAGAACGCTTACATAGAATAATTTACAGCGGAAACAAACAGTAAAGAGAAGGAAAAAAATATATATTCGAAGATCTAAATCAACATATTTTAATATAGCCAATTATACATGTTATAGTTTAATTGTATAAGAATTGAAGAATGATAACAATTTTAGCTTTTTAATAATTTGCACACGTACACCCAATTAATGAAATACAACAAAAAGCCTTAAACACATCAAATAAATTGACGAATAGTTTAATATGCCTCAATTGACATAATATTGTTTCTTATATATCACATTTTAACTATGTAAAATTAAATATGTATTATTATCATCGAACTTAAAATAAAGAATAATGGAAGTAAACTTAGGTTTGGTTTCTGACAGCGATTGATTCATTTGCTACGGAATATTTTAGAACTGCAGTAATGCTTTAAGCAGCAAACGATTTCCTGCCAATGTTTCGGGATAACTGACCCATGGCATATTTTTATCACATCATGTTCTGCATCCCCTCTGATTTGCATAACCTGTTGATATCTAATAGGTAACATTGAAAATATTTTATTGTTGAAGCATGAAAGCGTCCTTGTCCAGCTCTTTAAAACTGAAATTAAAGAAGTTTACACGCGGCCTTTTAAACGTTTATTGTGTCATTTTTTGTTACTATTAGCGTGCATTAAAATCAACTTTTATTACATTTTAGAAGTCTATATATTATAAAATTAGTTTCATCATGCATTTTAACAATAGCACTATGTTGTGTAGTAATACTACAGTGTGGCCCCCGCCATGTAAAAATAAAAAGGCACTCTAATGTGACAACTTTTGAGCCTCCACGCTAGAATATTCGAGACCATACCAGGTGTAAGAACGCGTGGGTTTCGGAATTTGTTCGTTAATTTTTTTTTCATGTTCGTCACTTTTTTACCAAATGTTATATAATTTCTTTGCAGTACCACCAACAACAGAAAATTTGAACGCAAAATTCTTCCTCATTTTCTTAATGGATCCACTACGCACGTGCGCTTCCACAGTTGCAGTTCTTTGTTGTACATTATACGTCGCAATGCACGGTTGTGAACACTTTCTAACGACATAAATCCTTTCCTCGTACCAACACAGACTTTGAGATAACTTCTATCTATGGGCTGCGCTAACAATTTCTTTTCCTTTCTCCGCCAGTAGTTCGTTATCTGGCTCGTCGTGACCTTTATTCTAAGCACGCTTGAATGAATGAATGAATAGTGTTTAATGCCCGTTTTTGCTACAGAGGCACCACAGATGATGGACACTGATGATAAATAAGATGAAATGATATTTTGGGAAAGAATTTATTTTTAAAGAAGGAATCGTTCCACGCCTAAGTTTAGGATAACTCCCCGGCATTTGCCATTTATGAGAACTGAGGAAAACCTGGAAAAAAAAACCTCAGTCAAGGAGGATGGTCCTGGCGGTATTCGAATCCAGACCTCCCGCTCACGAGTCCGCGCCTTAACGACCTCGGCCATCCGTGACGGTTGCACGCTTGAGGCTTACTGTCCTGGTGCTAGAGGTGTTTTATGAGCCATCCAATACATCCTTGACAATAACTCAAATTCGAAATAGTAATATTCTATTTTTGTTTGTTTTGAACAAATATAATGAATGGAACTGAAAGAAATTTCTACTTACAAATCAATGCTATTTCACAACTGTCTTCAATTGTTATATGCGCAGTAAATCTAGGTTCATGATAAATTTTGTTCCAGCTATAGTCAGCGGTATATTATATTAAACTATATTAAATATTATTTATTTTTACTATCTGATGCGAATTTCGCTATTTGTGAAAAACGGTATTTTACGAACTCAAATTATTATCTAATAAACTTAATAATAATTTTAAATTCTTATTGGTCATAAAAATCATTTTCATCATCCCTTCCCTTCGCCATGTTTTATTATATTGTGTAATAAATTTTTTTGATGTTTAGTATTACATGCTATACTCTCACTGAATGGAAGCAAATAAGAGATACCTAAGGGTGAAAAAAATAAATAAAAATAAATCAAATAAAGCTAGTCTTTTCCTGAAGCTATTTTTTACGCCTGTTTCATTTTAATAGCATTTTTGCTTTTCTGAACAACAACTCGGATTATGTGGGAAGATTCCGGCAAGATGGTGGTGAGTTAAGGGCCTGCCTTACCGAGCGAACATTTAGCAAAGAGTGTCATATTTTAGTCACCGGAAGAAATTGCCTTGCAGAAAAGAGAGCGATCCGGATTTTCAATTGTCAGAAAGAGCTTATAATGCGATTTCGGATAAGTTGTGCAGAAGGATCGAGCAAAACGGAAACAGTCCAAATGACGAGATAGAAAGAGAGGAAGTATGTAAGAAAAAGAGTTTCCCTCTTTTCCATTCCATCTTGCTAAGTGCCTTCCTAGCAATTTGGCAATAGCAGATTTCACTGTTCCTTCTTTTGTAACTGTCAAGCTCTTCCCAAGCGTTCCTCACTTGTTTTGCTTTTGAACAGACTGCGCTGCACGTAAACAAACTCCACAATGGCTTGTATTAGATGAAAATGTTTTCTTTGTAACAGGAACGTGCATTGTACGCCAGTATCATAAACATCTTCAGGGTGTATTGTGCTTTCCGTAGTGCTTATTTATGAATGAACGTGATCTTTGCAACAGCAGTTTTCTAGTTCTGGTTTTTATAGCAACATTACAGAGGTTAAGTGCTTAATTAAGCAAAGTTTCAAAATAATGTTTTATTACAATAAAAAACACACGAAAGATTCAGCAATACTAGTATTAGGTATAATATTTATCCTAAATATGTTAATATTTACACTATCCCATCGTTAGAATGTTGATCTTATTCTTAAAAAGGTTGAAAGTCTGATGTCTAATGATTCTTTAAAAAAACGTTAAAATTATTAGGCTGAATAATATTAATATACAGAACATTTATATCGATAAATAACCTTTTTTCTTTTATTTATTTTTTAATTTTTATTTAAGAGCGCTTAAATTACAATCAATAGTTTATCAAGACATACATTTGTACAGAAATAATTTAAACGACAACAAACAGCAATATAATATTCCTTTTATTACTATTGTATCATATGATTTTCTGTAAAATAAAGATTATATTTGAGAAGTTAAAATAGTCTTGAGCCTATATCAATTGTTGGGAAATGAGCTGATCGGTGAACATATATTTCATAAATTTTATAACGATGTGTGTCAGTGAAAGTCTATTGACATTAAAATGCAGGGAGCTAGTGATATATTGTGTCAGTGAAAGTCTATTGACATTAAAATGCAGGGAGCTAGTGATATATTGCAAGTAACCATAAGCATAAAAACAGATTAGACAATTGCGCCTTGCGCTTCAATGTGTTGCTGGAGCGAGACGTGGCCATTAGCATAGTGGCATGAGACGATGAGCAAATTGTCTATGCACAGATCATAAAATTTCTAGGTCTGCGCATACATAAAAAGTTTTTTCATCTGGTTTGTTAGTAAACAAATGATGTATCCAATTAAACCTTTCTACTTTGTCTTTCCTCTGAGCTTGCTCATATCTAAGAAGGCAATTATTGCAAAAGAACATCTTATGCACTTAAAATAATTTATTTTTAAGGAAGTGAATTTTTGTTGTTCTTAAAGTAATTGTGTTACAGTTCCGTGTTTTTATCCGCTGCGACTGATGCCATTGAAAATATTTAAGATTAATTAGAGTTTAATTTTAAGTGTTAAGATATTTTAACTGATAATATTACAACAATTTACGTCAAATATAGTCAGCATTTTCTGTGCACTTACGAGAGAATAAATTCCGTTCGGTAAGCAAAACATCACCAGGTTGCATCAAGAATAAGACTAAAGGACAATAAATAAATAAATTAATTAATTAATTAAAATAAAAATTAAAAGGTACAGATCTATTGACCATTTTCTTTCACGTGTTCTGTCCTTTCAGTGGTTGCTCGTGATGTAAAAAATTGGTGCTACCTTACCTCCACCTAAGGAATTTAATTTGAAATTAATGTTGATTATCTACTACACAACTTTAATATAAAAATGTGCTGATATACACAATTACGTAATATTTGAGAATTAATCGCCTTATTTATTTTCCATTATATTTTATTTATTTATGTTTTCCCCCGGAGCTGCCACTAACATATGGCATATAGAGAACCACAGAGTCAAAACACAAGTTATTTTCGTTATATAACAACAATAAGTCAACAACGTAGTGTAACATCCCATAATAATTGTAACTGCAAAGGTATAAAACGCACAAACCTCAAAAAAGACAAATACATAAGGACTAGGTAATTTCGCGGAATCGTAGATAACGTTTTGCATCTCTTAGTGCTGTTATTGTTCGGATATTCCATCAAGGTATAGTCATTTCGCGCCTTTTTTATAAACATCTCCTTACATGAGCATAAACTATGATTTGACTCCAGCATTTTCACTACTACAAACTCTCTTGCAAAGCTTATTACTTATGGATTAAAAAAAAGAAAAAATGAATAACGGACATATTCTCAAACATTACCCACAATTTATCTACTCACTGTTTTAAACTTCTTATTTATTACACAAGGAAAGGCTGCTAGAGAAAAAACTACTATATTTCAACATAAACTAAAACATTTCAAAGGAACTACAATGGAGATATTAGATGGGAAAAAAAATTAAAAAAAAGTATATTGACGCACTTATACAAGAATCACTGTTTGTGGTAAATGTAATAATGTACCACGGTACACAAGCTTCCGGCATCGCCGATAAGGATTGTCGCTTTCACAAATGTCTTATCTGGTATCATACCTATCTGGTAAGTAAATAATTGCAGCTGTTACTTCTGCTCCGCTGTGTTCATTTGCTCAGATATAGTTGCTTAAAGAGGGCTGTGTAGAAGAGTGTTACATGTTCAAAATGGAACATCGAGCTATTATTAAGTTCTTCACAAAAGAAGGACTTACTCCAAATGAATTTAAACAACAATTGGACGGTGTATATGGGGAAGCATCCTCCTCATATTATACCGTAAAAAAATGGGCCAACTTTTTCGAATGCTCCGAGAAAGCATTGAAGACGAAGAGCGTGCAGGTCGGCCCATGGAGGTGCTCACTCCTGAAAACATCGCTCTTGTGGAAGGAGAAATTATGGAAGACCGGCGGCTCAAAGTTACCGAAATGGCAGCAACTTTCGCTCTTTCTACAACTACAGTCATTCAAATTATTCATGAAAATTTAAACATGCATAAGGTTAGTGCAAGGTGGGTGCATAGACTTCTTTCCTCAGTCCAAAAGCAGCAATGCTTATCAGGCATTTTTTGGAGCTCTGCCGTGGCAACGAGAGAGAAGTTCTGCAAGCCATTGTTACAGGAGATGAAACTATGGTCCTCTACTATACTTCCTTGTCCAAAATGAAATCAATGGAGTAGCGTAAACATGGCGAAGCCCCGCCTTTAAAGATCAAAGTCACTCAGTCAACCAAGAAGATCATGACCACAATCTTTGGGACTGTGAAGGAATACTGTTCATTGACTTCAAGGGGAGGAACACCACAGTCAATGGGGAGTACTATGCTGGCCTACTGCACAGACTACGTGCTTCCATCAAAGAGAAAAGACGAGGAAAGCTAAGTGGTAGTGTGCGCCTTCATGACAACGCGCCTGTGCACACAGCTCTTGTTGCAAAGGAAACTGTGAAGAAATGTCGCTTTAAGGAGATTGACCATCCACCCTACAGCCTAAATCTAGGTGCCAGTGATTATTTCCTCTTCTCAAAACTCAAGGAGGTCCTTCGAGGAAGGGAATTTAAGAGTGACGAAGAAGGGTTGGATGCTGTTTATGCCCATTTTGCAGACAAGACTTCTAACTATTTTTGGGGAGGAGCATTGAAAGATGTGAGAAGTATATTGCTAAAGGGTAACTATATTGAAAGTGAAATATAGTTTTTCTCTTTATCATACCTAGAAAATAGTTAGGCTGGAAACTTATGGACTTGCCCTTCCATGTACCTCATGCATCAGAAAACGGAAGCTACAAACAGTAGTGCAAGTGCTTCAATATAGCCACATATAAATGCAATAGCAATTAAAGTAATACGTTAACAATCCAAAAAGTTAATTTATGTAATTACAGACCATAAAACAAGTAGTTAAATCGCTATCCCAGTAAACATAAAATTAAAAATTGTTGTAGCTAAACGAAGTCCCAAAATAGTCTATTTAGCAAGCTGACAATGCTCACTGTTCGCGCATTCTTCTGAGTTGCAATGGAGCGGGGCAGCCAATCAACGATACACATTTTCCTTCGTCCTAGATACTGTCCACTGTTCGATTTTCTTTCTGTTTGGGCTGTACTTGCTATCTCGGAGTATAAACCAAGCTTTAACCTCTATGCTGTCTATTAAAACACTGTTTAACTATCATTGTTGTCAAAATTCTCAACAAAATTCGTACATGACAACAATAGAAGCAATTGCAATATATGAACGAATGGATAAACGCAGAACAAAATCAAAGACGAAGCATCAAATAAACTAATCGAGTTTCTTCTTCAAATTAATTTATACAAGTATGTGGACAGAAGTCTCTTACTTAGTTTAAAAATAGCATTCAGAAATAGGAGTGTAAATAAATTTGGCTAAGGTTTTGATGTCTGACCTTTATTACTTATGTGATGGCGATTATTCTTGGTCAGGTGCAGTTTCCAAGATGGAATTTCCGCGTCACGGCTTGGCTACTTTAAATGGTAACGTCAACTGGAAACCGACGGAAGGGCGTAGCGTGCAGCTGTTGGAGAGATACCTGCACGTCCAGTAATGGACTGCCATATTTGAGAACATGACGTACGTTTTGCAAATGGTGACCCCGCCATTTCCATATAAAAAAGGAAACGGCGTGAAGGTGAAGTTGTAAACTATTAGTTTTGTCAACTGTATTGGTTGATATTAAAGCTAACAAGCTACCCACAAAGCACGATCTCTAAGAGCTATCAGCTGAAAATTTGTACAGACGAGTAAGTCTGAGGTATTAGAAATATTATACAATTATACTTTCGCGATCTTCAAATTCGGTAACCAAAAAAAAATGTTTAAACAGTTTATAATAATCTTCAAATTTGTATAACACTTCGTAATTTATTAATTTTGCAGTGTGTGAATGTTTTTTTATTTAAAAGTAACATCTATATTTAAAATTTCCTTGTTAATAAACTATTGGTTTAAAGTCAATGCATTTGTAATTACTTACACTAAATTTTAGAACATAAACATTTTTATTTTATTAAAAACTTTAACATAACTGGTTATATAAAGGTCATTCACAATTGATTTTGTAAATGTCATTAAATTGCAATATTTTTTATGGGAATATAAGAATTTATTTCCTCAGTCAAATTCATATCTATAGGGATCTGGCACCAGAAACGGGGCAAAAATATAGACATCCAATAAACAAACAAATAAACAATATACACAAATTTTCACAATAAGTAATTGGTACCAACCTTAAGTAGCCTAAAAGCAAACAAAAAAAGTATAAATAATACATAAATTAGTAGAAGAGAGAAGATATTGAAAATTTAGTCTAGATAGTTATACTAAAAATAAATTAATAAACCAAAATAAAGAGAGGAATAAAAATAGGAAGTAGATGGGCTGGAAAAACTACGATGGGTATATTCAAAGTAAAAAAGAAAAAACCTAAAGTGAAGTATAACATAATAATAGGGAAATACAAACGCCGAAGAATGAAACGAACGGGAAACTACGGACATAAAACACAAAATACAATCTGAAAAAGCTAAGACTAGAAAAGAAGATTACAGAAATATTTAAATAAAATTAAAATAAAAGTGCAGAAAACCTAAAATAGGCAAGCATAATGTAGATAAGCTAAGATAGAACTGGACAAACTCAACTGCTATAGCTTGGTTGGTTCGCAAGTGCCAGAGCCAGGTGGGTTGGTGCGCTATGACGTAGTTTGATCTTTCAAAAGCTTATACCTCTGGTCTAGTACAGAAGCAGACCTATTGAGGTTCATGGAGGGGGGCTCCGCGGGCGTCTATCATCAAACAATGGTAAGGACCCTGTTTGTGTCCGAGCTTCACCATCTGGCTACCCAATGTCCCCCAAACGCACCCCATTGTGCGTAGGCGCAAACGGCCAGTCGTTGAGCAAGGCTGATGTATCGAAATATCTCCTCCGACCCTAACAATGGAACTGAATATTTTGGTTATACTTAACACAAAAATATTTATATAAAGTATAATAATATAGAAAAAACATTTATTAAAAGTAAGTTAATAAACTGATATATAGAAATCGAAGGACTAAGAACAAGAAAAGAAAGCTCATACTTAGATAGACACATACAAATATTAGATGTACAAAACAGAAAAAACGGGGGGAAAAAATAAACGAATCACCACGCAGATATAGGCAATCATTCAGATTAATAAATACAGTTAGATTATTTTAGTTACGGGCCGCCTGATCACTGTTGCTTAATGCACACTGAAGTCGCCGCAATCATTAAACGGAGATAGAAAAGTCGAGCAGAGCTAGTATTTTTATTTTAGTATTTATATTTTTATTGAAAGAATAAAATGGTAAATGTTAAAAATTGAAAACAATAAACACTAACCTGAGTTATAAGAGATATTGAAAACAACAACTCTCAGCGGCAATACTTACCTGCATCTGCATAGGATATTGCTGTGTTTTCTTCCGTAAGATCACCGCTGTTCTTGTCATTGATATATTCTCTTGTAACTTTGTAATATGTTGGTCAAAAGTTTCTCTTCCTGGGATACTATTGCCAAGATATAATCTTGCGAATCGTATTTCCGCAACAATTCGTTTTCATGTACATATTATGCATAAAAACCCGTTCTTCAAAATGATATTTATCTAGCAGCATAAATAATAGATTACAAATAGCAAACAATTTACACACAATGAAAGCACCGTAATACACCATCGCAACATCATTTGCGAACAAAACGTCCCTCAAACTAACTACAGGTCTACCTGCACATGCATATGGCCTTGATAGTAGGATTAACCCAGTGCGCAGCCACACTCTGTAGATCAGTAAAATCAGCTCACTATACAAACTAAAACTTAAATAAAAGAAGATAAAATGTCAAAAACAGGCAAATGTAATCTTTATAGACTAAATAGGGCAATAATAAATACAACAAAGAAATGAATAACAGGGAAGTCAAGAATATCAAGCACAGCATGAATAATCCAAGTTGGATAAACGCATCTACAAAAATAAGTAAATACACTAAAAGAACAGACAGAATTAAACAAATCCTTTCCCTACACACCTTAGGCTTTTATTTTGAAAGTGCATCTTCAAGAGCTAATCTTTGAACTGCAAATAGTGCAGTAAACAGTGAGTTATAAACTCTCCATAACAATATTATAACTTTTCAAAGAGGAGTAGAAGTTAGGGAAGGAATAGAGCTGATATTACCACAGAGGAAAGCAATGGAAGAAAAACGACACAGTAGAGAAGTAGCCAGAAACACTATAAAACAAACACAAAAGAAAATGACAAAATTGCTATTTGTTCTATGTTCTTTACGAGCAGAGAGGTACAACGGCCCAAGTGATGCAGAAGTTGAGAATGTCCCATAAGCACTCTATCCAGGGAGAAGTAGCGTTTGTAGCAGTGCATAAAGGGAAACTTCACGCCGTACCGTAATCCATTTGGGAGACACTGCTCTCCTCAGTTTTCAGCACCATTTTTCCACATAACGTGATGCCCATTACTTCCGTTTCTCCTCCTACTGGCGGAAATAAATTCTGTCGGCTCAAGTGTGCCGCCGTCACATACATGGAGCCGTGTGTGAACTTACTTGTGACAGTTCCAACTGACTCCACTCTGTAAAATACTAAAAGGAGAAGAAGAAAATGTGAACTTTGTCACCCTGATGCTAATTATTTTCCACCCATTGTCGTGTGATTGAAAGGGCAATAGAAATCACAAATCTTTCGGCCGACAGTTCAACCTCGATGGAGGAGAAACAATTTCGAAGCGTTTCTGAGGTAATTGATATTGCTTTGTACCTTTTGCTTTATGCTTTAGGCATGTATTCCTGTAAAATCTACGTTTCTTCTGTCCAGCGTTTTCCTCGGCGTCTAATATATTTTTTTTTCCAGCTGCTTATAATTTTCACAAATGTATCTAAGTCATTCTTTGTACATGGAATATCCCTTTGCTTCTATTTTTCTTCGTTCTTATTTGGATAAACTGTTTTTAATTTTTCTCCCAGCCTATTTTGGATTTTTAATTTGATGAATCTTTATATCTTCTTGGACTTTTGAAAAGAAACAAAATAGAAGCATAGACTTTCAGAAACCTTATGATACATTTTTAATCATTATTTAAGAAACAATAACAAGAAAGAGCAGGAATAGTTTCTTTTCCCTTTAGGATTTCGTTTCTAAGGGCTTCTGATGTGATTTCAAATGTATGCACACCTGTAGGATAATAACCAATAAGTTCTGCCAATTATCACATACACCATGGCCCTATTCCACAAAAGTATAGTCTAATACATTACAAGTATATGAACGTGTAACTTGTACTTATTAGTAAAATTTTGTTCTACAAAGATTTCTGCTACACTTGTACTTTACAACTCCATACTTACAAATATACAAGTGATTTTTCGTTGCTCTGTTCCACAGAAGTATTAGTTAGTCGGACACTGGTAATTTGAATTAATTTTTCTACAAGTGTCGGAATATTGGTAACTTCAAATACTAGCACAAAATTTATAATCATTTTAATGAATTTGGGAATGCGCTAAGTATTAGCGAACGTGATTATAACGATGTATAGAGAAAGAATAAATAAATATTTGTGTACAAAGATAAAGTTAGGTTAAGTGCAATTAAAGTACGGCATATATATTGGCATTTTCTCTTTCTAATGTCTATTTTAGACTAGCATATTAGTTAACGTGTTTTTAATATACTTTTGCTACATGCCACGCAAATAATTGATTTTCATTCTCTTTTAAAATAATTTCTTTGACACAGTTTTTGCATTTTTTGCTTATAATGAGCACGTAATTATCAGCAATGTAAACAAACAAATAAATATATATTATCAAATGGACTAATAAAATAAATGTCCAGAGCAATCAGGAAGCGCGATTCTTATGCCATCTCTTAACTGCTGAAATTGATGCTCCTATATGCAGCCTTATGGGATCGTTGTCTCAAAGTGGATTATTACGCTTAAATATTGATAAACATATAATAAAAGATTTAAATTGTCATTAAATCTGAAAAAATTGCACCACCCTTGTAGCAGGAGTGACAATAATCCACTCTATATATTAAAAATCCCTAAGGAGTGAATGGAAGTCCTCCATCTTGCTCTTATATGACGTCATTTGTAACTTTTTTACTAATACTTTGCAAGTGTTGCACTTTTTCATGGAACAGAAAGTTACAATACCATGCTTTACAAGGACTTGTACATCATACATTTGTAATGTATTAGATCATACTTTTGTGAAATAGTGCCCAAAGTATGTCTGCATCAAAGCACAATAGTGCACTAGCCTACGAATATACACTTCAGGTTTTCTTTTGAAATTGATAGAATATTAAAGAGGGATGTGCTGTTTATTTCCTCATTAATTTTATGCCACATTTCATTCCATATTTGCACCTCGTGTTTTCAAGCAAGTAAATTGTTCCGTATAAAAAAGAAATACTTTAAAAATATTCGTTTGCTTAAAATAATAAAAAATTCACGATTTTACATAGTAAAATGGGAATAATTTTATTAATAGTTAATGTATGTTTATTTTTAACAAATCTATGAATGCTGTTAGTAAAATAAATAATTTAAATGGAAAGAAAAAGAGTGTAGAAGCTACAGAGCATTTTTATTTAAAAACCTAAGAGAGGCAGTGCAAACACGGTGCTGGAATACCTTTATTACACTTCTGCATACATGTCTGAAACGATTGAGTGAATAAACGACACGATTGATGGGCGTTACTTTTGCCCGTATTTGATACAGTGTCCATTATCTGCGCACCACCTTATTCTTTAACTGCCTGTTTTCTTTTCTTTCCTTGTACAGTTTAAACCTCAGTGTATGCTCTGTATATAAAGCGCATATAAAGCGCATTACAAAATGACTCTCCTATCGGGTCACACTCTGTCTCCGGCACAGTTTAATGGTACCGCATGCATCATTCCTATTGATTCTGCTATATGTACATTTCACTTCTGCATGTTTATTTGCAGCTAAAAGTAATAGGAATCTCGCTTTCAATAGTTTGCAACAGTGAAAGGTTTGGAGTAGGCACTTTAATCGTCACACTTCCAAACAAATGACTTATTAATACGTTCGTAAAACACATTCATTTGTCACAGGTCACTTGCCAGCAATTAATCATTCACTCATTTTAAGAAGTAGCACTAACAACGTTGCATTACGCGGATTATCGACTCTCCTAAGAAGTGCGTAAACTGCTGTTAATAATGATTGCTCAAGGCCAGCCGGAATATACGAGTTAGAACGGAGTTTACCGAACTGATACGTTGGCCTTTTGTTCAATCACTCAGTGAGTGTCGTTTGAACGGTGAAAGAAACAGTATATATGTAATCCTATAGTAAAGTTTGCTAAGAACATTAAATGGCAAATACTAGCCTAATTACTCTACATCACAAGAAATCTTTTCTATAATTCATTTGCCCTTATCGAATCCCCTCGGTCTGTCAGAACATTGAATGTAAGTTCACAGGTGATCGAGTTCCAAGTCTTAATTCATTTCATAAATTATTAGGGTCCACAAACTTTAGGCGAATTAAAGGTGAAATGGATAAAGAGAAACATTTTTCAAAGAAAATTAAAAAGCGTAATGAATAATTTCAAAAGCAGATCCCGAAAATGAAAGCAGGTAGTTTCAGCATTTCAGTTAAGTACATAACTTTTAAATGCATTGGAATTTATTGGACTGATAATTAGACAATTGGGCAAATCTAAAAATATGTGTTTAGGCTGTTGGAAAAGATAAATCTGTACATCTGGGAAGCTGGAATTTCCAAAAGATTGTGCCCGTTTTGAGGTACGATGAGCTTATTCACTTAAGGAAAATTAAAAAGTTTTAAGACATTTCTAAAGTTTCTATTAATGGACACGGGCTGGTTTGTACATAACCATGGACACTTTTCTATTTACTGTGCTTTAGATCAGAACCACTTAAACACAGAGTTGTTATTTTTAACCGCAAGGTGTCGAGCCAGATACCAGCTCCGAGTTTGACAAGTTCTCCTTAACTTTCCACTCTCTCAATTTTGATCAAAAACAGCGAGCACAGAATATTACTTTTATTTCATAATTAGTACTAACCTGTGTTATAGGTATTGTTAAAAGTGGAATATATCTCAAGGCGCACATTTCTGACATCTTTTAATGGAATTTGTATTCATTCGCAACAGATCGACTTCCCTATTTTCCCTGATATTTACGTTCCTCTACTGTATGGGAGACATTTCTTTGCTGCGGTTGACCACTATAATTAATAACACTGACATTTTAATAACCTGAAATAATACAAACAACAAAACCAAGTCACAATGATCCAGAGACAAAAATTATCACTGTTATGCATTTTGAGACAATTTTCTGCTTCAGAAGAAAAATTTGTAGTTTTTAATCAACTGGAGTGCTCTAAATCCGACTCTGCATTTATATTTTATTTGTAGCATGGAGTTTTTCTGTAATTTTTAAATAAAATAAAAAACATCAAAATTAGGTAGGTTCATTTTGTTTTTACATACTTTGATGCGAAATTTAGTATGTTCAATACTTATTATTAGTTAATTGAAATGTCCTGAATTCGAATAGTATTCCATTTTCAGTATCGCATAACGTTTTGTCCTCTTTTTCCAGTTTTTAAAATTAACCTGCCAAAACTTAAACGATATCAAACATTTATACAAAATAAATACATATACAGGACGGAAGGAGTATGGATTTCATCCTATGAGCCTGAAAGAGATCTTGATGAAAACAGTGCAAAAGGTTATGATCATTTTACTTCATTCGTCCAAAGATTTGTAGAAAAACATGTTTGAAAAAAGAGACATTTGGCAACCGCGCCTTCCTATTGTAGGTACTGTTAAGAAAGATGCGTTTGCGCTTGGAGAGAACTATTGCGCACTGAAAGCTGCCGCAATTTCGGTGCACCAATTGCATCACGGGAATGTAAAGTGTGGTACTTTGTAAGAGAATTGTTTCATATCTTTGCAGCGAAAGTTGCAATGTTTAACGAAAGTATCTGAAAACGAAATAAGCATTTCTTCTAGGCTTGGATAAAAGAGTTAAAGAAAATAAATGCTTTGCACTTAAACTTATGTGTGCTTATATAAAATAAAATAGACAATACTTCTTTAGTTTAACTATCAATGAAATTAAATAAAACAATTATGTTTTTACCTAATCATTTCATTAAACGATATAAAAGCGAAAATGTTTCTAAACACTTTAGAGAATACAGTAAATACATTAATTCAAACATTCATTGAATATTGCCATCATTACGTGCCCATATACAAAAGTGAAATTGTAACTGAACGATCAACCACACGTTAGAACTTGCAAGTACTCATTCTTCACTGCGCCCCTACCTCCTTGTACAAACCGATTTGGAGCGTTAGGCAAGGCACGTGTACAGCCCTGCACTATCAGGCACTGTTGGAACATCGAACTCCGGTTTAAAATTACGATTTATACAAAATAAAAATGCTAAACTGTGGCGAAACAAAGGCTTAAGGAAGAAAGTGAAAAAAAAACCACAATAAAAGTATTTCACTATGCCTTGTAGTTCTTATTGCATATTTGTATTATAGGACCACGAAAAGTCTGCGATACCTAATTTATTTTGTTGAAATTATTTTTCATGGTTAAACTTATTCCTTTTTTTTTTTTTTTTTGGTTCTAGATTAGAATAATATCCTTAACTGAGGACATCTAAATCCCTTCCACCCGGTATATCTACATATATATGAATGTAGAATCTAATTTATGAGAGTTTGCAATTATTCCTTAAATCCTAATTGAATAATAAAAGGAATTACTTACCCCACATTCTAATTTGTTCCTCGAAATCTTGCAGTCGGTCCTGGTGGTACAGTGGCAACTATATTTGCCTTCTAAACCTAAGATCGCGGGTTCAAACCCGGCCAGGATCGATTGATTTTTCCGGGCGTAAAAATCCTAAGTATGGCTTCCTTCGGAAGGGAAGTAAACCCGTGGATACCGTGTCGTACATTTACGGCACGATAAAGATCCTCAAGCCTGAAAGAAGAGGCTTCTGAGCAAAATTTGTCGGCCGTTTCACCCCTGAGTTGAATGGGACGCTAATGACCTGAGAGGTTAAAGAGCGTCCATAAATAAAACAAATCAAAATTGAAACCGTTTTGATGCTCTGCTGTGACTGTGAAATGAATTCCTCATTGTGCACCAGCAGGATTAAGTGCTTTAATTAAACCTGTTACATTGGGCATTACAGTACTTCACTTGTTTTAGAAAAGAAATTCATGTACTCTGCCTATGTCTGTACCTGCCAAGTATCAGGTATACTCTCCCCTCGATTTCCACAAAAACCTTAAAAATTCTGCTTGCAAGCCATCCATTCCCGCTGCTCTGACTAGACCCGTTCGCTGATTAAGTATGTAATTTATGTATCAGCAAGCCATTATTGAAATAAATAGAATTACTACTACTCTGGCCTGCTTATTTGTTCTTTGGTGGTACACTTCAAAGGAAATCACACTTAATACTTTATCTTTTTAAAAAAAGTAATCAAAGAAGTAATTCCAAGAGGGAAACGGTGGAAGATACAAAGGCAGGAAATGCAGGAATTATTTACATGTATTTTATACATTTATTACATATATATTGTGGCCCTTGATAGTGTATGTGTGGTTATATTTGAGACAGTTTTATTTGGGGGAAAAGGAAGAAAAGATGGTTATCTGCTTGTTGGGTTTTAATTAATCAGAACACTCGTAGTATTTGTAGAATCAATGAAATTCTCCTTTTCTCCCGCCGCTGTCTCGAAGTGTCGCTATGCCACAGCTGGATTAGGTAGAGCGCTGGAATTTTGTGACCTTTTCAGGTCAGCGGGGGAAAAGAGTCAGCAACTAGGTAATGTATGCAAACAAATCTTAAAACTAGAGATGGCATATTTATTTGCTTGTGTCGCTTGTTCAATGTTGAGAGTCGCCTTTTTAAGTTCTGTTGAGAGGTTCTTAGACCTCACTTGCACTAAAATAGAATCAATTGTCTATCACTGTCTCCGGATAGCTAAAACACTCCCCCTCGATAGTTCAACTCTCACTCTCTATAGATCAACTCGCTATCTTTCTTGATAGCTAAACTCCTCTGTCACTATGTCCTCGGGCCTCGATATCCCAATCTTTTATAAAATATTCTTTCATCCGGTTGGTGACCATCTCCTACCATTCCAAACTATTATTCCTTTAAAATTTTCTATCTATTGGAGATCTCTGATTGGACGTTCCTTAGGCCTTAAACTTAAGCTACTCTTTCCCCTTTGGCTCCCTTATGTCGGGCACTCTGGTTTATTTCACTCTCATGACTTTTTTTTTAGCATGTTTCGCCTTTAGATGTTAACGAACCTTTAAGCTTTTCCAGAAACCTTAAAGGGGTGACCTTCTTACACAAAGCATCTTGCTACAAAAATACAGAAGAGGTACATGTACATCTGGTTCCTTTGTCCAGCCCAAAATACATTCACAATCAACACTTTCTGGTTTATTTCTAAAGTTTCTCTCCATCAGTTTTTCTTCTCATTACCCATGAAATGCACTATAACAAATACACAATACACAAGTAACTTAACTATTAATAGGAATACACATAAATTGAACACACTAATTGTAACACTATTTATAATATATAATTGGTTATGCTAACATTTTATAATATTTATAAATACCGCCACGGGTGGCTAAGGTCGTTAAGGCGCGGACTCGTGAGCAGGAGATCTAGGGTTCGAATCCCACCAGGCCCGTCCTCCCTGACTGGGGTTTTTTCCAGGTTTTCCTCAGTCCTCATAACTGGAAAATGCCGGGGAGGTACCTAAACTTAGGCCTAGAACACTTCCTTCCTTAAAAATATCCTTTCCCAATATATAATTTCATTTCATATATCATCAGTGTCCACCGCCTGTGGTGCCTCAGTAGTAAAAACGGGCTCATAAACATTGCTTCATGTTGTATAGCATTGTAAGCATATACACCGCAATATGCTCTGGGAGGAGTCTTTAAGATTGGGTTAAGAAACGGACGAATGGAGAGGGGTGGTAGCGTGTGAGTGGTAAGATATGACGCTATGGTTTCGCAACTGACTTCCTCCTCCTTTGAGGCCTGGAGTTGAACAGACGTATCCCAGTTCTGTAAGGCCATCTATGGATAGGTTACTGATTATTAGTTCAGGTATTAAAGACATTAAATTAATCACGAAATAACTCGTATATCGTGGTTTATAACGATAGTAGCTGATTGAGATAAAATGTGAAGGATTAGAGAAGATTATAATCTGAGTACACGCTCCAAGATCGAGCTATTAAAGCAATTGAATTTAGAAAGCAAGCGAGTGCCCTTTAAATTTAAATTAATTAGCGACATAATTAAAAAAAATACAGAACACGCAACAACTACAGCGTGTTCATAAAATGTGCATACTTTACATCTGCGATGTGCCTGTGTTCGATCATATAACACCCTCCCACGGTTCCACCTGAAAGACCGAAGAAAAGCTCATTGTCTCACAGTGCTTTTCAAAATTATCCATACACCTTCTTCATCTTATTTATCTTCTCGTTTTCAAAATCTGTCTTCCTCTCATAATCTTAACACACGTTCTGAATCCCACCATTGCACCGAACATCACTTTACTCATCATCATTCACCGTAACTACTGCCCATCTCCGGAATGCATTGCCACAGGATGTCAGAGACTGCCGAACTTTAGGAGCATTTCATAAGAAATTGTTTAATGCTATTCGAAATAATCGATTGCCCTTGATTCAAGTTCCTTTTGTTACAATGCATGTATTTATTTGTTTTACCCTACTGTAGAATTGTTCATTCTATTATTTTATTATCATAAATGTTCCTATCTGCTTCATAGCATTTCAGGGTTTAATTTTATGTTTTGCTTGTATCTTTATTTCCACTTTCAGGATTTACGTAGGTTGATATATGTATAAATTATCATTGCTGGTACGTGTAAATTATTGTCCTTTTATTTTCTTATATTTTCTTCTTATTAACATCATATATATAAATAAATGTATGCTAATATATACATATTAATAATGAAAAATGAAAATATTAACTTAATAAAGCTAGTTTTTAATATGAAAAGAGCATTATGATTTGACTTATAACAATTATTAGATAAAATTACTTCTTTTATTATTAGTAATTCTCAGAACAAGGATGTGATAAATTAAAAGCGGTTAAACTCAGACTACACCCCTAATGTCACGTATTTAGTTACTAATGTGTTTAGACTGTATGCAAATGCTCCTTAAATTGAATATATTTCGCTATATTTCGGACAGATTATCATTAATCTGACAATATGACCTCCAAAATGAAAACAAAATTCTCAGAAATTTCGAAAAACTCATATTTTTTAAAACTTAACATTCTGAAGCAATGCTAAGTGTGGTTTCTGTGATTAACCACGATGGAAAGCTAAACCTGTAACAATTTCTCTGAAGCAAAATAGTTGCATATCGATACGCTTGCTCTCCTGTCACCAAACTGTGATTTACTATGAACGTGATGCCATCAGTGCGGGAACTGTCTGTTATTGTGATACGTGACTGGCGTGACCTTGACCCAGTGCACACCTCGCTTGTCTACACACTCAGGACAAGGAGAATAATTGCAACAAGCGTTCTATTTTAAATAATAGCAACAACCTTAAAAATGAAATAAGCTGCAGTGTCAGTATTAGTGAACATTTTACTTGTTTCACAAGCTTCACGGAGTATTTATGACACACTATAATTTATGCTAATAATAAACACACTGATCATTATATCACTTCAGTTACAACGGAGCTCTATAATTTGTCAAATTACAAGTGAATACCTGAATGCCACTGTTCTCATTCTACCTCGTTGGTTTTCCTTCAGAATCAACATAAATTTCCTTGGTGATCACTTTACGGGATCTATCAGTGCCCCATTAGCATGCAGACTAAACCCACCTGTGTACGCAGAAATTGGGGCGTACCAGGGAATATGTGTAATTGGATTGTGTTGGGTAGAGCAACGCTGAATGTATGAATAATTATGTGACTGCTACAACTTTAGTCAGCACGATGTAACGCGAGTCCTCATGCATAAACATTGCTTGATGCACTACAACGCCTGAGATGGATTGACCACAACGTTCTTCTGGGATCGCAAGGTAACGCTGTCTGTCCGACGTATTCCACGAGGAGTTGTTTCTGTCACGAACGATAGTCATTTGTCGTCTCATGTATTCGCTCCAAATTACAGAATGGGACTGAAGTAAGCTTTGCAAAGTATTAGAAAGTATACTTGCCAAACACGAAAAAAGCGTGTAGCAATTTTAGGATGGGTTTTGCATATTAGCATGTTTCATTCCTTGAAGGGTAAAGATATGCATGTGCGAGAGTAATGTGTTTCATGCTCTGGGAAATAAATGGGGGAAGTTTTACAGTGCATATAAATACATATTTAAGGGGTCGGTACATATATCACGAGTATTTGCATATGTATGCATATATTACACGTTTTGCCCAGACATTGTTGAAATATAAAATTTGTTCCATAGCTGTGAGAATAAAATTTAGTAATAAAGAAAACACAAGTTCAATTTTCAAGGCAATTAAATAATTGTAGATTTAAACTGGTATTTCCTGTGTATAAAATGCTTTACTTTTTGGCATTATAGGGAAAATGAAGCTGCCATTTTAAATATTTAAAAGTCAATAATCTAAGCAAAGCCGCAAGGAAGGTATCAAGAATATGCTCACAACAATGAACAGTTTTTTGTATATCGGAGCCTCCCTTTCAGCTAAAATGTTGTTTCTGTATAATTTAGTTCTTAGCAATTTCCTGAACATCGTCATTTTATAAGTGTGAGTGAACAGAGACAGGAGTATTTTAAATACCGAAGGAAAAACCTAACCGGTTCTAATTCCCTCTTCACTTTACCACCTGCTGTCGCGAAGTCTTTGTGCTGTAAAACAGTTGAATGTTGTGAAACGACGTGTTTCAGTGTTATAATGTGTTACGCTGTTACAATGCCAAACAATTCGTATGTTTTAGGACACAGCATCTTTATGTATGATTCCTATGTGACAAACTCGTGTAGAAAGTGAGACAGCGATTTATAGACAGATTCCCTTCTGTTCGTGCGCCTCACAGAGAAACTGTTCGTAATCTTGTGAATAGATTTGGGGAAATAGGATCTGTTCTTGATAAGAAACCGACAGTAAAATGTCCTGTTCTTACAGAGGAAAAACTCGATACTTGGGAGAAAGTTCAAAGAAATCTCTGAGAAAGCTTGCACAGGAATCAGGAATTTTGCAAATCCCTGTTTGGAATGCCACTAAACTTTTAAAATTAAAACCCTCAAAGATAACTGTATTTCAGAAATTGGAACTACGTGATAATGTGTATACAATTTCTGCAACTGGGTGTTGTATAAGTTAATGTTTGTTCTGTTGACCCGGTTTAGTTTTTTTACGGGCCAAGCATGGTTTTATTCACGTGGCCAATGTGGCGACACAAAATAATAGATATTGGAGTGCAGAAAAAGAATCATCTACACAAAATTCCATTGTATGACCCATAGTGTTGGAGTTTGATGTGCTGTGGAAATCTATGCCCTTGAATTGAATCTATGAATATACAACTCTGCCGGCAAAAAGCATACTTCTCGTCGCCAACCAAGTCCCCGTTAAGCCGGCCACGCGTCCAAACGAGGGCTCTAATTTGCTTAAACAGTGGATCGATGGGAATCCTACATTAACAACAGATGGAAAATTTGTTCTCTGTCAAGTCTGTGGCAAAAATGTAAGTAAATTTTATTCTTGTTTATAGTTCATGGTTTATAACTATGATATACCTCTGCAGTCACTGTTTTTGTATATTATTTACATCAGGGTATACTTTTTTTTTTTTTTTTTTTACTTTTGCTTTTGTAGTTTCCCTGCATCAAAAAGTATATTAACAATGCTGCATAAATGTTTATGGACAATTTTGATTTCTGTAGCAAAAATCGCTTTGTATATAGTTCATGCCATTCTTCTTTTGAACAACGTTTTATATAAATAACTAAAGAAAATTCTCTTGTTTATATGCTTATTACTTCTAAAACACCTGCTGAAAACCATAAAGAATACATTTTTTAATGGTGTTTAACGCCCGTTTTTACTACTGAGGCACCAAAGGCGGTGAACACTGATGATACATGAGATGAAGGAAGAT
The DNA here is from genome assembly GCA_030762175.1 of Metallyticus violacea. Lineage (NCBI taxonomy): Eukaryota > Metazoa > Arthropoda > Insecta > Mantodea > Metallyticidae > Metallyticus > Metallyticus violacea. The sequence continues at coordinate 20,559,286 of CM060843.1, read as the reverse complement.
AAATTGGGAAAGAATTTTAGCTTTCCAGGTCTAAATTTAGGGTACCTCCCCGGCATTTGCAGTTATGAGGACTGAGGAAAATCTGGAGGAAAAAAAACCCAGTCAGGGAGAACGGTCCTGGTGTGATTTCAACCCCAGACCTCCCACTCACGAGTCCGCGCCTCGGCCACCCGTGGCGGTATAAAGAACACATAATAAATATGCATATACATAACAGAACCTCATTGACAAATTCTGAGAAGTGATAGCCCATACACAATCGATGACCTCTTCTTCATTAGTTATGCATCCGTCATGGAAGCGCATTCCGTGCTCGAAGTGTGCGCCTTATGCCCTTATATATACGCTCCGTTATATTTTGTTGATGTTCGTGTTGCACATTTGCTACCTTTAATCATTTTTGACACACTACGCATATGGTTTACTGTTTTGTATAGTGGACATTCAATGCATACTGCAGTCATAAGTAGGTTTGTAGTTCTGTGTCGATGTAGAGCACACGTCGGTCTCAGTCGACATGTATAACTTGCTTTGTGCACTAATACATGGTTCCAGCATGATGGAGCCCCACCGTGGTTCATTATTCGGAAAAAAGTTAATAGAAAGAGCGGTAATTGTTTCATGTACAGCACGATCGCCCTGTTTAATATTCCTTATCTATCGTGTATGTCACCGCAATTGACGACAAAGCGAACTGATTGACTGAATACAATCTCAATTGTGGAAAAACTACTTTGTAATCAATTGTTAGAAAATATAAGGAAATAATTATTGAAAATGGGAAAGAACATATGAGCGGATATTAGTAAATTCTTAGTTTAGAAAATTAAATTGTATTTAAACACTGTTTTCGTTTATCAAACTTAATCTTCTTTTGACTCTATATACTCAGCACAGAGTTCATAAAAGGATTCCTTAGCCTCTTAAATTGTTTTTTTTTTCTTTATCTGCAAACCACTTCTCCACACTGCTTCATCTGATAAACATTTCTCCTCTTTAAACGTATTTTATGCTTTGGAAATAGGTAATAGTCTGAAAATTTATCAGAGGATAAATCGGATGAAAAGCAAAGATGGTTATGAATTCAAAGCCAATTTCATTAATTTTCTATATTGCAATGAGGGACTTGTGAGCGGGTGCCCTGATTTGCAAAAATACATACCTTTAGAAAACATTCGCCAGCCTTTTTCCACAATTTTTTTCCTGGGGCTTATTAGATAATGTAGAATAATACGCCACTGTCGCCGATTTACAGTGTTTTAAATAATATGTCCTTATAATTCCTTCTTTGTCCCAAAAAACACTGCCGACTTTTATGCACAAAATTTCTTTGCGGAGACAAATTATCACGTCGCATTCCTTTGGTTGTTCTTTCGTTTCTGGATCGTAGTAAGGGATCCGCGTTTCGTCCACAGCTACAACATTATCCAAAAATTTGGAAGAATCATGTTCAAAATTACAAAAAATTCACATGGAAGTTATCATTCTAGGTAGTTGATTATTTCAGGGCATTTTGAGATTAATTTAGCAGTTACCCAAATATTGATGTAGGATGTTGAAGATGTTCAGTCTCTGCTATGCTTTTCAGCCCAATTCGTCGATCCTCCAAAATATCATATCATGCACAGCATTAACACTTTTCGGAAGTGGACACAAAACGGGTCTTTCGTCACGATGACATCTGTTCTCCCTCTCTTAAACTTGTCTCGTAGACCGTGATCCCGTACAGGGTCAAAGACATTTTTTCATCGTCTAAATTCTAAGTATGACTTTCTTCGGAAGAGAAGTAAAGCGGTTGATCACTTGTCGTAGATTTACGACTCGTAAAAGAACCTCAATTTTGAAAAAAGAGGCATCTGAGCAAAATTTATCGTTCATTTTACGCTCTGAATTTAATGGAACGCTGATAACCCGAGATGACAAAGGGTGTCGGCAAACAAACCAAATAATTATAAACTCTCTTAAACTCCACAACCCAATTATTATGGTATGGCGTACAAAGGACAATGATTCACCATATTGTATAATATTCAATCTTATCAAAATTCAGATTTTCTCTGCTATATTTATTTGAAAAATTCACATCATAAAATTAGTTACACTTACAGTCTCCAAAATTTGAGAAACCATTTACAAAACAACATACTTGCTATCATGGTAACCGCTTTCGGTTCTGTTAGTGGGAAGAGTCCCGCCAATTTCCCCTCATACAATAATGTTATATTATCACAGAGCACAATTTAAATGTAGACCTGTGTAAACAACACAATTAATAAGCTAGGTTGATTCTTCATAATCATAATCGGTTCCAACAAATGCTGAAATTACAATGGAACAAAATATTAAATGCGTTGTTAACCCCAAAATGTTACAAATATTTCATTATCAATATTATAGTACAAAGCTGTCACAATTCGCTCATTTATCCAACAATTATAACATACTGACTGGAATTATACTATACTACAGTAATAAACATTTATAAATTTAACATTCAAATCAGGCTACCTGGATGAACATGTTTCTGGTCCTGCACACATGAAAAAGAGATATTAAATGGCAAATAAAACCTTGACAAATAATTAATGCCGCAAATACATTTTAAACTTACATTTAGAAATCTGTACAATCTATCTCTATCGGAGATAGGGGAATGTAATAATAAGTTTATTTAAGTTTGAAACAGAAAAGATTAGAAATGAATTTGCAAACCGAAAATGAAGTTAACTGTCAATTGGACAAGAGAAAATATGCTCACTTACACTTTTCAGTACAAGCGCTATGCGTGGCTGAAGGTTGTGCAGAAACTAGGGAAGCCACGAAAAAAAAAGTATGTCAACTTAGTTTGCTCTCTTAAGTCTGCGATAGTATCCGTTACGGTTCTGGAAAACAACACCACATTAAGAGGGCTTGAAGAGTTTAACTAGTCAGTTCTACGCGTGCATTTTCACTAAAAATCCATCTTATATGGTCAAATTTAAGTTTTCGTATTTGAAGCATAAAAGTGCATTATGGGTGGTCCGAGTTAGTAAATATTTATTTACCGAACACTTTGGACTGCAGAAGGCTGAATAGAACTCAGAGGAATTGGCCTAGATTCAATATGGTAAAGCAAGGAAAATAATTTTAAAAAACGCATGGAAAAGGGTTAGAACAAGACTAGAGGCTATCAGCAGGCAGGAAATCGAGGCAGAATGTAACACGGAAGTCTCCTTGAGCCTATCCAATGAAATTAAATTAACCTGGGGTAAAGAGATATATTTGCTCGTTCTAGGAAGAAAAGCGAGATCAAAAATGGCCTGGTTTAAACTGGGTAGTTGGAAGACTCAAAAAATAACAGATGGTTCTGATAGGCGAATCTGCCCATCTAGTGGAGGGGAGGAATGGGTACATATTCTGGCAAAATGTACTAGTATCCACTGGGAGCACCTGAGAAAAACGTTGTTTTCTGAAAAATTTTAAAGGCAATTAGAATCGATTGGCAAATTGGGACCTATTTGTGAACCGCACTAATTGATTGAACATGAGCATTTTCCTAACCAAAGTGTGCGAAGCTGGAAGCAATTTATTTTCTGGTTAGAATGAAATAGCTGGTGTAATTATAAATACTATGTAATGTTTCCATTGAGATGTCTGTAATTTTTAAAATATTTATTTATTTATTTATTAATATTATTAATATTGTTTTATTTTCATTATTATTTGTTCATCTTTCTAGTTGTGTATCATACTTACACATGTACAGTTTATGACCCATACATAAAATACATTTGTAATGTGCATATAGAATTTCATAACAATTTACACTTTCTTCTACTACATTTTAATTGACAATTATTAAACAACTATTTGGATTAGTAAATTCAACAATAAGTGCTTTAATTGAACTATTATACATTTTAAAAATATTTTTTTCATGCAAGCCGTGTGTTGGCTAAGAATGGGATTTGCAGTTTGCCCATCTACGGATTTGAAAACTCTTGATTTGTTTTCATGAGGAAAACTGAAGGGGCAGTCTACACCACAAGCGACGCAGTGTTACATAACAGGAGGTTGCAATGTTATTTCTTGTGAAATGCTAAACAACGTGTAACTACTCTGTAACAAAGACTATTCACTTGCTTTCAATGGATAAAACTTAAAAAATAGATTACTCGCAAATACTTGCATTAGAAAAATGCGGTAAACACATTATTATTATTATTATTATTATTATTATTATTATTATTATTATTATTATTATTATTATTATTATTATTTTGTTTAGTTTAGTTTAATTTCTGTTGATCACCTCCTTGGTCTAGTGGTTAACACTAGTGCGGGTTGAATTACCGGTGCCTCTAAAGAAATATTTTAAGTTAGGCAGATGTGGAACGGGATCCACTCACTTCATGAGGATAACTGGGAAGCTGCGTGACTGGTTGGGAAAGTCGCATGATAGGCGACGGCGGGGTGCCAGCATGCTGATCACATGCCCCCCTGCAATACTGCCCTTTATCAATGAAGTCATAAGAATGAGGCAGAGGAAGCAGAGGTCGCTGCGGTAGGCCGTGGCCTGATCTCGGGTTGCAGCACTAGAAGAAGAAGAAAAAAAGAGGGATTTCTATTAGGGTTGTTGTTCCATTTAATATATATAAAACTTAGTGCTGAAAATACTTTTTTAATTTTGATTCTCTATGGGCCTATTCTCTATTTTGTCAGACCTTATATAGCGAAAAGTGCTCATCAATAACTGTAATAGTATAGCCGAAACTTACGGTGCTCATTTCCCCCTTGTACTGGCTCAGATTTGCAGCTGTAGTAGGATAAGGCATGGTAGAACATCGGCACGGTAAACGAAAGTGGATTTCCCGGCCCTGTCCTCCAATTTTGATTCCAAACTTTCACATTGTTTTTCTCATACACTTGGAATTACTGGGAAATACTCGTAGTTTAAGAGTGGTGCATTTTCCTTAATTAAACGTTCTTTAAGTATCAAAATTCACTGCAAATATCGTGCTTTGTTATAATTTTAAATGTTTGATTCATAATCATGCAAATTATTAATGTGCACCTTATGTTTTACAGAGATATTTTAACTTTGTTTCCTTTTTATGACAAATGTTAGGGGTCTTCTAAACACGATAATAATATCCACGTTGCAGAGATATGTGCCACTTAAAATGCCCAGCATATCTTACATGGAAAATTAAATTTGTATATTTTAATGTGCTATATTAGCATCGTGCTTTGCTTTGATTTATGTACTTTCATCCTTAAATAGAAGCCAGAGCAGAAAGAGAAGGACAAAACAAAAAGGGGAATGCATAGCGATGACAAAATGGGCGCTGTGTAATACTAATTAAGTACCTCCCCCTTCTCTGGCACAATTGAAACCAGAGAAGCTTCAGTTGAAGGGACACATTTGTTTGTTTTGCACTGTTTCGGAATGCGATGTGTGTTCGAAATAGATGGGCTGCTCAAAGTTAGAGTTTTGGGAAAGCAGTGATGCACGAGCAAGTGCCTGCCGGTTTAGCAGCCACGAAAGCCCTTTTATTTTGTTGTTTCCATCCCAGTGGAGCAATTGCAGTGGCGGCCAACCTGTTTTGGGAAAACTTTATTTTTGTGACTTTCACCGCTTCAGCACCGTACATCTCTTTCCTTAGCAGCTTTTCCCCACGAGAGACTTTACATTCCTGTGTGTAATAAAGAAGACACATAAACAGCATGTCCCCATCGAGGAAGCTCACTTTGCACTGCAGTAACTGAACACAGGCTCTTGCGGCTATTTTCAAATCTATAAATAATAAATATTAGGCGTATGTTTCAGAAATTGTGGTATAACAGCAGTTAATTAAGGTCACTTTGTTCCAAGAAACAACATCTCTCATACATACTTCGTGAACAGTGTTTACATTTACTTGCTGTAGGATAGTATGTTACTGGTGGTACTGATATATACACTCTTCATAATTAAGTAATAGCCTATCTATCAAAGAGCTGTACTACTAAACAAATGAAAGCTAATGACAATGTCCAGTTGCATACAATTCGCACTCTATAGTAGACCCAAGATCGCGGGTTCAAACCCGGCCAGGATCAATGGATTTTTTCGGGTTTGAAATTCCTACGTATGACTTCCTTCGGAAGGAAAGTAAAGCCGTGGGTCCCGTGTTGTACATTTACGGCATGAAAAAGAACCTGAAGTCTGAAAGAAGAGGCCTCTGAGCAAAATTTGTCGACCGTTTCACGCCCTGAATCGAGTGGGACGCTGATGACCTGAGGTGTTAAAGAGCGTCCGTAAATAAACAAATAAAAAAAGCACTCTATTGTGTAATGAAACTGAATCAGCAACGTGTATTATACTGAATGTGTACATAAACAATAAACTTTATAAGAATATAAAGTTAAAATGTTGAATATGTTTAATATTTTAGCGTCAATTTAGCCAGAAACAGCTTATCAAAAGCTGGAAAGTTATGCAACGTTTGCTACAGAGCCTTTAAAATTTGCAAAATGTTTTTAGAACGCCATGTGTGATGTAGGGCTATTTTTGTCACAGTTTTTTCAGCTTCTGTAATAAAATTACCACAGAAAAGCATTTATAATTGGAGCAACCACAGAGATGTCCGTATATATCCTATATAATGGATGGATTTAGTGCTCTCAGACGGCGAAAATAACGGCTTTTTGAGAACTTACTAGGTTGCGTTAGTTCAAGCCTTTAGTTCACTTGTGAAGATTTTAGTCTATTTTGTTGTGTTGTTTGATTTAAATAATCGTTAATGGTAAATACATTGTTTTATAATTGACATATAATATTTAAATACTTCCGGATGTATTTACAGTACCTAAGGGACTACTGAAGAACAAAACAAATAAAATCAATCAACAGAATAAATGTGGTACACATAGGACACCGTCAAATTAGATCTGAAGTGAAGCCGCAGGATATCTGTGGGGCTTTAAAGATGATAGCTATGGTGAAAGATAGTCAGCATTAACCCGTAATTTCATAAAAAGTCAACGATTCTCAAAATAGCAAAACAATTTCAAGTTTTAGATTGCAATTGTTATTTTGATGGAGGAAAACAAACTATCACAATTTTGTTAATTTACCTATTTTCACAAGTAATTTCACGAGAGGGTCTGATATGAATTTATCTGGAAAGCTCCGACTCTCGAGTGACATTTATTAGGACTATTTCACGAATAAAATAAGAATTTAAATATAATTCTCTAACTTGGCTTACAAAACTGTAATAATTCTATATTTGTACTTAAGCCTTTCAAGCAATCTTATGACAAAAGAATGTCGATTGTCACTAATGCCAATAGATAAGAGCAAAATACGAGTTAAGGACTATTTCATGAATAGAATAAGAATAAAAGTGATATATATATATATATATATATATATATATACACTTATGAATACCTATTCCATTCCAAAACCGTGAGACTGAAATGGACAAAAGTCGATTATTTCAAACGCTATCGTTCGATTTTCTAATACCAATTGAGGGGAAAAAAAAATAACATGCAGTGTCTCTATTTTTCTTTGTATTCTGTGGTTTCGAATTCCCAATGATAGATCAATTTGCACATTTGAGGCATCACCAAAACGCTTTGAAGAACCCTCCATTTTATGTTATGATTGTCGATTGTCCATGCTTTTGTTGCTGTCCATATCTCACCACCGCCTCTAGCAAAAGTGATCAGTGATGCGTGTTCAGGAATTATATAGTGGAGGTATAGAGTTGGCTACACTGACCATAAGACAAATGCAAGTCGCGTGATAAAACGGATTTTATAATTAGTTTTCGATAATTTACTCCGTAATCCGACTATGATGGTCAGAATTCAAAAAATTGCTTCTTTCATTGGTCCATTTTAAGATGACGTCACATTAATGAAATAGTTACCATATATCACGAAATTATGCATTTTATTTTACTGCGCTACACAAGTATTTGCAATCTTCGTACCATTTATTACTCGTATTACTCCAGGAATATGTTTCGAAATATGTTTTTGATATAGTTAACAAGGGTAGAATAAAATAAATAATTTGTAATATATTATCCTTTCCTTCTTTAATAAAAATGTGATATTACGAAATTAGTTGACTTTTCCGTATATATCTATATACATACATACATACATACATACATACATACATACATACATACATACATACATACATACATCCATATATGTGTGCGCGCGCGTACGCTTTTAGAAAAAATAAAACTTATATAAATATAAGTATATGCTAAGAAATTTAAAATACGCAAAATATGAACGCTGATACAAAACTGAATTTAACAAAAATATAAGCATAAGGAAGTTGCATGAACTTCCCAGATCTATTTATCATGGATTATTAAATTCTGAAATACTGTAGATTGTGGTAATTAAAAGATAAAATGAAATTATTATTAGTAACATTAATAAATGTGAAAGTTAATAATAATCATCGTCATATTTATTTTCTGGTGTTATTTTTAAAAACATGAAGATCGATTCATAGTTGTCAATGATTTTAATTGGGTACTTCAAGGTTCAATGTCAGGAAGGGAAAAAGAAAACGGATGTTTTTCTAAAGCGGAAGCAAACAATTAACCCATTTTTGTAGCTGTCTACGGCAGAAAATTAAGATACACTTACGAGTAAACAGCTAGGTTGGTGTCCTCAGAGCCACGTTCTTTTACCCCAAACGCAGCAAGTAGGTCTCTTTCCAGAGTTGTGGGATTGCATCAGCAGTGACATGGCCCAGGTTAGTAAATGTTTGGATAACTTCTGGACTATAGAAGAAGACCATTAAATTACTAATGCCTTTTGTAGCACATTTCTTCTGTAAGAAATGATTCTCTGCACTCATTTATGTATATAAACCGTTTGTAAAATATACAATGAAAACTTAGAATTGAAATATATCCTTTTGAGCCCAATATATCAAGGCTTGTAAATAAAATACAGCACGACCCCTGCTATTCAGGTTTTAAATTAGCAAATAATGTTGTGTCATCATGTATTGCTAATATTAACGTTTTATATGTATACTTTTTAGCGCAAAATTATTATGGTTGTGTAAGGATAAAACTCAACAAAAATGCAAATATTGAAAAAATGTGTGTATATTTGTTAGTTTATATATTTACATTTTTTCAAAACAGTGATAAAAACTTTTAATCCATATCGTGACAGCATAGTTAAGAGCACTCGCTTATCTCTCTTTACTACAGTTAATTGGTATATTGCTCCCCAATCCTTACCATATAAATATTTAGCAGGGATTCAAATAATATAGTGATCTGATACTTTAATCGATGCTAAAGTTTGGGAGCTCAGTCGTATATCCTCCTGTGCCACTATTCTGCACAGACTCCCTCGCTTACCTTCGCCAAGCCATACGATGCGCAAGCGCAGATTATGTTTCCTTCTCACACACAATCACTTTAACAATGTAAGACGTCCAGAGTGTTAACTGTACGATTTCAACAATGTTTTACCGAGATATATTATTGCCCTATTAATAATGAATAATTTTCGTTATTAAGCCCCCCATATGGCACAATATTTAAGAAGTAAATTTAGAATTTTAACTTTCAATTGAATGTTACAGGTCCACGACAGCGAGATACTTTTAAAAGGGAGTCCACGGTGAAAAAAATGTGAGAATGTTTGTGCCATAATACTTTTATTTATAGCAGATTGTCCTATTTCTGATATAATCTATTAAAGACTTTTACTTTAACAATAAGGAATACCTAGAAAGCAATAACATTTTATTGTTTTGGAATATTCAAATTCTGAAGCAGGAGAAGAAGAAGGAAAAACCCAGAAATGTTCTGTTGTAACTTATACATTTATATTATTATGGACTAAAATGAAAGGAATTAGTATAAATCCTATTTTACACTAATCAAACGAAAGCCTATAGCCTAAAGAATGCATATGTCTAATTAAAAGTATTGAATGTTTAAGACCTGCAGTTTGCAACGCCTAAACTAATATCTGAACAGTATACAGAAGTAATAAATCTGAAGTGAGCTTGTTACAAAAGAGTTGAGGATAATTGGCGAACTTTTGGAAAATCGACGCAGGAGGACCTCGATGAATAAAAGACATCAATGGGAAATACTATAATCTTACTCTCCTCTCCCACACCTATCCTTTTTCCTTCTTCAGTTTCAAACTTTAATTAACTTTAAAGTAGCAGGGTTAACACCTTTTTCTGAGTACGCCGTTCTTACAGAAGATAATTACTAGCAGTTTAATTAACCGGCACTATAAGCCCCTCTAGAAGTTAGTATGATAATCACATCGTGTAAACTAGATGGGAAACAATGAGTTTATTGAATTATAGACAATCATAGGATACATTAAAAAGGAACTCTAACGAATATGCCTTATTTCTACCAAGGATTTGTTTCATTAATCAGATATCGATTATTTAATGGTAATGGGGCGGGGAGGTCTCTTTTGCACTGACTTGTGCTCTTGTGATTTCCAGGGCAAGGTGATAGCAGCTTTGGGGAATAGAGAAGATCAGTCGAGAAGTTCGCAATCGTCTTGCATGAAAAGTTAAGGGAACGAAGAACATTAACACTTTGGTGTTTACTGAAGTCTGCTCCTTTATAAAATATTTTAAAAGTAAAATGTTACACTTATCAATTATTGTTAAGAACCGGGCCCATTCATACTGCAGTTATCACGTTCTACGACATCCAATTTTGGGAATGTAAACCCATGGGGTTCACCTAACTGAACATTGCTATAACTTTTTTGCGATCATTGTGAGGGGAATTTTGTTGAATTATGCACCCGTAATTTCCTGGATTTCCTATTCTTTATTAAGATTGAAAATAAAATAACTGCATACCCGATGTGATGATTCTGCATGTTGGCTCCGACGAGCAAAAGGAATGTGGGGCTAGCTCACACACGCCTGTCCTATTTGACGGTTCAGTGGTTCCCCACACTTCCTTTAGGAGGGAATACTGTCACCATTCAAGATACAGTAATTAAATACTCCATATAAAATACTAATAGCTTGCTCTAATGCTACTACCTATAGTCGATCTGGTGGTGAAGTGGTAACCATACTTGCCTCCCAAACTCTAAATCATTCCCGGCCAGTATTCAGGATAAAGGGATCGAGCGTAAAAATAATAAGTATGGTTTCCTTCGTGGGTCCCGTGCCGTACATTTACGGCACGATAAAGAACTTCAAGCCTAAAAGAAGAGGCGTTTGAGCAAAAATTGTCGGCCGTTTCACGCCTTGATTTGAATGGGACGCTGATGAGCTGAGATGTTAAGGAGCGTCCGTAAATAAACAAATCAAATTAAAAAAAAAATCCAATGCTACTAACCATCGCACAGTGGTATATTTAACCAAAATATCTGGACGATTTATTTTTCAATTAAAGGTCATAATAGCTAAAATATATTAATGAAATACTATGTACTACTATATACAAGGCCATAATGCAATATAATAATAAACAATTTTTCACAGATCCATTGCTGATTTTTTCTTTCAATTTTGTTATCTTCAGATTATAGAATATATATTTTTTTCTTACTAAGAAACTAAATATTAAGAATTTTAAAAGTTCCAAAAGAGAGTTTTACCTTAAATATGATTAGAATAAAATATGGTATACATCCACTCTACAGACAGAGATAAATCTCTACCTCTGTGAAAGAGAAATACACCGCACTAACATACACTCTGTATACAGAAATGATATTAAGGGACAATATCTTTAAATACTCACGCACTATATACAACATAAACATATGATATCTCTGAATTTAAATACATACAGAATTTAGAGACGTTTTGGATTGACGTAATAAAAAAAGCAACAGTTGCTCCTCTTACTAAACTGCAGACACATTTTAATTGCATTCTGTCTGGATGATTTTCGGGAATAGCCTACTGTATATCTTGTATATAATATTAAGCACTACATGTTATAAATTACCTCATCATATGCATTTATTGAAAGTATAAAACAATGGTATAAAATACTGTGCATACCTCCAGGTACTATATATTAGTGCATTACTTACCTTTAAAAACGAACCTTCTCTCAGTGTCAAACTGCTTAGTGCTAAGATATAAGAATGCGCATTATTTAAATCACATATCTTGAACAAGTATGTTGTTGTATTGATTTGACACAAAGGACGATATTTCTACTATTTCTTTCTCTTCATTATAAAATAACAAAGTTAAATGAACAAACCTGCACAATATTTAGTTACGTAAGCGTAACGTTGCACACGCCGCCTTCTTGATCTGGTAGAAAATATATGAATTTAGACGCAAACAAACCTCCCCCCCCAAAATTGGGACCCCCTCGCCTCCGCCAAAAGATGTTACCAGCCTGGATCCTATCACTACAAATATCACGTTCTACAACATCCAAGTTTCCACGGGTTTACAATACTTAGCATCAATTATAACTTGCTTGGAAGGATTATGGAATGAAATTTGTTAAATCATTCATCTGAAATTCACTAGGTCAAGTAATAATATTTATTAAATTCTATTTATCAAAAATGAGAAGATACAATAATTTTATACTCGATGTGAAGATTCTATATGTTGACAAATTGGCTCCGACGAGCAGGAGGAATGTGGTTCGCTGACACACATCGATCCTGTTTGATGGTTGCATTTTAACTAAAGCTTTCTTCCAACGATTTCCTATGCTTTCTTTAGATGGGAATACTATCAACCACCCCTCATGATACAGTAACTAAATACTCCCTCTGTAAAATATTAACTGCTCCCTCTGGCCCTGCCAACCATCGTTTCGAAATTATGCTATGTTAACAAAACCCTATAATCTATGCAATGTGAATGCCACAATACTTATTGCACATCCCTCAATAACTAGGTTAATTAATAAACTACTACTACTACTACTACTACTACTACTACTACTACTACTAATAATAATAATAATAATAATAATAATAATAATAATGGTAATAATGATGATAATGATAATGGGCTATAGATCTGTTTCATCTCTAACAAACATTTATTCAACTATCTTCTTTGGCGGACCTAAATTTCTCTTTGCACTTGGTTTATTTTGGTATCCTAGTATTATCCATTCACTCCAAATGAGCCCATCATTCGCTTGTTCGTTTATATCACTTATGTATACGTTTCTTCTTATACTAGAACTTATAGTACTGATTTCTTCCTCATTCCTCTGAAATTTCATTCCTGCTGTTTGGATCTTTTTTCATCATCTACTTTGAGTCCAGACCTCTGCTCCATATAAATTAGTGGAAATTAGCAATACTTTTTTTTAATTTACTAATTTTGTTTTTAAATTTGTATCAATGATGCGTAACTTAATTTTATGTGTCATTATCAAAATTTTAAGGTACTTCACGTCAATTCTTTAATTTCAATTGACTTCTATAAAATAGGGAAAATTAAGAGCCCCACTGTTGCTCTGAAGGTGAATCATCAAGGAATATTATAATTTTATGAAATATAATGTTATTTAGGAACACTATCAATGGCTAACAGTTGATCCTCATGTAAAGAATACGAAATGTAACTTGTGCAATAATTGAGTAGTCTTTTATTTGGAGAGTGTATTGCAGTAAAACAGAACCTTAGTCTGATTTGAACGCAAACTATTCTATCCTTTTTTGATAGAGAGTTGAATTTCATTGTGGTAAATGCACATTAAATGCACTGCACATATATTTGTTAATAATACTACAGACACAAACAATTTTCTTATAAGTGTTTTTTTTTTTTTTTTCTATTTTCCATTTATATCAGAGTTACTTCACTGTTCTTACTCATAGAAAATATTCTCGTTATTCAAACCTTGAAAAATGAGAGGGAGGAGTAGGAGATGAGGAGAGAATATGGAGCAAAATATATAGAGCAGAAAAAAAAAAGAGAGGAGAGAATTGTAAAAATGAGCAGAAAGAGACGAAAAAGAAGGTGTATAGAAAGATACAGTGAATATGAACAAAGAGAGAAAAACTGCATGCAAGAGGAACACGGTATAGTAAAAAGTTTAAATGTATATGAAAAATTAGGGGGAAAAGTTGGAAAACGCACAGCATTATGGTAAGGACACCCCTGACCTTCTTTTTAAAAGGAGACATACTACGACTGAAAGAAATTTCACATGTTGCAGCTTCAGTTAGAAGCGACATGGCCTACGTTACTGGATACAAGTGGCTTCTGTTTCACTGCTCTTTTTTTTTCCCCCTCTTTTACTTGACAGCAGTGTCAAGCTGCATCTTAAA